>OZ012696.1:5810475-5893749 GCA_963942565.1 Maea johnstoni | reverse complement strand
TATATATATATATATATATATATATATATATATATATATATCATAGGCTAATAATATGCATTATAAATACAAGCATAACTAGTTTTTGTTAATTTTTGCCAACAAGCACATTTTTACCCCTGGTGGGAGCCCCCTGAATCTATCTTATGTTGCATGGCATGAACGGTTTTTCCCCTGCTGGGAGCCCCCTGAATTGATTTTATGTTGCATGGCATGAACGGTTTTTCCCCTGCTGGGAGCCCCCTAAATTGATTTTATGTTGCATGGCATGAACTGTTTCTCCCCTGCTGGGGGCCCCCTGAATTGATTTTATGTTGCATGGCATGAACTGTTTTCCCCCTGCTGGGAGCCCCCTAAATTGATGTTATGTTGCATGGCATGAACTGTTTTCCCCTGCTGGGAGCCCCCTCAATTGATTTTATGTTGCATGGCATGAACTGTTTTTCCCCTGCTGGGAGCCCCCTGAATTGATTTTATGTTGCATGGCATGAACTGTTTACCCCCTGCTGGGAGCCCCCTGAATTGATTTTATGTTGCATGGCATGAACTGTTTTTCCCCTGCTGGGAGCCCCCTTAATTGATGTTATGTTGCATGGCATGAACTGTTTTTCCCCTGCTGGGAGCCCCCTGACTTGATTTTATGTTGCATGGCATGAACTGTAAGTATGAGATCATGCAGCGTGCAACATAACCACTTGCCCGTTGCAAGTTGCAAGGGAATTCGGCAAATAATGGCAATGGGAAAAGTGGAACAAGACCCTGACTTGGCCCGCTCGGCAAGTAGCGTTTTGGGCAAAGTCCAATGTTGCACCCAGTCATGAAAATATTATTCAACCCATTGACACTCAAGAGTTCCTTCAGAAAGTAGTATCTGCTACTCTCAAATTTTTGAAAATAACCTGAGAATAAAAAGAAAGTTCACAAAAAAAAGATTGGAGAGTTGTATTTTACCCACTGATTAACGTTTCTTCTCCAATTTTTTTATTCGAGGTAATGCTTCTGTTGGTAAAATATTTTCCAAAATCATCAAGGCCTGTTTTGGCCACTGAGTGTAAAAAGGGTAAACATAGGTTTCTACAAACATGGATAGTAAATATTAGAAGTTTGTACCTAATCGAACATTTCATTGCAAAAATGCTTAAAGGTTTATTCATTTAAAAAGATATGATTGCTGTTAAAAATCAAACTTAAGTTGTTCAGCAACTTTTGATCCTTCTATTTTATTCAACTATATCTATTCAATTTATAAGGTCAAAAAGTATGTTAGATTGGTTTGCCCATCTCTTAATAGAGGGCGCTGCATGTTGAACCTCTCCCACTAAATCAACATTTTAAAATGTCAATCTGTGCACATTTCATGCATTGACCGCTCATTATACAACTATACAAACATAATTGTGTTCTGATATTTTTGGCATAAAATGAAACTTCTTAGTCATTGTAGCTATCGTTCATAGGACATTTTTTTTTTAGAAATGAGTGGAAAGGCACTTGATTTTGAAAATGATATAATCCAAAATTTGTGGTGTAGGATATTGAGATAATTCAAATGAACATACATATACATACTAGGTCATGGACAGTTTTTTCCAAACATTTTGAATAAAAGATCATCGGGGTTTGGGCTCAAGATATGAATATGATTTTGATATAACACAGACCACTTAGAAACAAGTTTGTTTTCACGTTGTGTCAAGCATGATATTGTATTTTGGGCTATTTTCAATATTCAAAAAAAAAATCTATAAATTTCTTATTTTTTTATCTGAGGTAGAGCATGTATTAAATGTACTTTAATGAAAATAAAGATATGGCTTAATAAAGAGATCATGTGTACTTTCCTTATATTTTTCCTCCATATTCACAAGATGTATTTATGAATACTTTGCATTTGTCTACAAGGCTTTTTATTCATGAATAAATCAATTTTTTACAAACCAGGGTCTAAGCCAGGATTTCAAAATTAGGGTGCCTAAAATTGGCAATTTTCAGGAGTCCACAAAATATTTAGATTACAACGTATTTACTTCTTGACGTAAAGCATAATGTCTGTATACAATGGCATGGGAATTACATTAAAGTGAAGACAATTCAAGTATATGCTTGAAATTGAAATTTTATGAAAATTTCGCATACAAGTTTTTGGGATACCAGTGCGAGAATTTATGAAAATCTGGGTGTCCAATTAATGTCTTGATGTCCTGCTGTATTCGTGATTACCCAGGTGTTAGATAACTTACAATTTAGTTATGTCTAAGAGGTAGGAACATTCACATTAACTAAGCATCAAATGAAAAAGAAAACGACCATTTATTTGACAAAGTCACTTGTTATCATTTTATTACATGCATCAAATTGACAACAATATCATACAAAATATGGTTAAATACATCAACCTATAAAATCACATTATTATTCAGAGCTTAAGTAATACTTCTTAGACTAGACTCAACCCTTTATTGCCATAGCAAAACTATTCCTTCTGTTTTATGTGCAAAAACATTGAATGTAAAAAGGTATCATTTTAATACTCATTTACTAATGACTTGTGCATGCAGATACCTAATTTGATATTACGCCAATAAAACACACTTGATTTCCAATTTATCAACAAAACCAAATTATGATAACTCACTATGTATCAATTAATTATTCCTAATGGTTATTCACAAATCAATTGACTTAATCACTAGTGCTCGGATTTGCCGCTAAAAAACGGCTCGATCAATCACTCAAACTGCCGAGCGATTAATCGACATATTACGAGCCCTAACTACTCATTGCACATGCGGTGAAATCAACAGCTGAGCAAAATTATTTGCTGTCAATCACGCTAATTTAGAATCACCCCATGCCTGCCTAAGCCAATGAGCAACGTAAATTGCTGTCAATCACGCTAATTAGAACAGGCCCATGCCTGCGTAAGCCAATCACGTCCTGCTATCGTGCAATCTCTATGGGATCCCACGTGGGAAAGACGTAAGCAAGACAAAAAACATGGCGGATGTTTGACGATGTAGCTTTATTTACATTTTCGCCGAACTCGGCGAGCTGTAATGGCGGCTCGAGTGCTCGCCGCCGGCAGCGATACGAGTAATAGCTCGAGCCGCCGATTGATCGTA
The DNA here is from genome assembly GCA_963942565.1 of Maea johnstoni. Lineage (NCBI taxonomy): Eukaryota > Metazoa > Annelida > Polychaeta > Spionida > Magelonidae > Maea > Maea johnstoni. Next base: position 5,890,627 of record OZ012696.1, on the reverse strand, counting down.
CTAGCACTATTAATCACTCTTAACATACAAATTAAACTCCTTATCAAATCAGATAATTCTTAATGGTGCTAACAATTTCATTTCTTGTAGCTAGTAGTAGTTCATTAACTCTTCCAATATTGAGGCTACTTTCGCCCAAAGCGCAAAAATAATTGAAAACCATCTAGACCCTGTCATGTTGGTATTCATTGGATAACTCTCACAGAGTACTTTCAGATGAGTACCCATGTGCCAGGGCTTCAATCATTTAAAAAAAAAAGTTGCATCGTTTTGTATTGGCAAAATTAGCAAGCAGGGTGTCTCGAGCACTGTTTGGACACCCAAACATTTAAAATTCACCCTTAAGAAAACCCAATTCTCTGTAAGAAATTTCTCAAACTGTCACTTACAATGTACATAATTCAATTTTCTCACCACAATACAATTACCATGACTTTGTATATCACGCTTTATTTCAATATGTGAATACATGTTTATGGGTGGTATTTGAACATATTGTTGTCTCACTGTAAATTGGATGCCCCAAAAATTTCAGTGGCTAATGTCGAACACCCAATTTTTAACCCTTCCAATGTTGAGGCTACATTCGTCCAAAGAACAAGGATGCAAAGATTTTTGAAAACCATCTAAACCCTGTCATGTTGGTATTCATTGGATAGATCTCACTCAGCACTCTCAGATGAATACCCATGTGCCAGGATTTCAACCATTTTTCAGGTTTTTTGCATAATTTTGTATCGGTCAAATTAGCCACCAGCAGCACGAGGGTTAAATTCTGTATAAATAAGACCTTGACTGTCATTGTAAACCATATGACACGACACTAACCACACGGAAAAAGGCTTAACTCAGAAATGTAAACAAGGGTAAACAAAAAGAAAAATAATAGATTGCTCATTACATTCATACAGTCCTTCCTGACTTCTAAAAAGTATGTTTCACAAAATATATAAAGGAAAGTTATTGATTTTTTTGTCAATGCCACGCATTTGTGTGTGCACTAACCCAAAGAACATGCAAGCATACATGGGTATGAGATAACTAGAGATACATTCAAAGAACAGCCAATCATAAAATAAAGAAATTAGGCAATAAGCTGTCAGAACATTATCTTGCATCAAGGTTGATTTTGACAAGTCACATGACCATGGTCAGCGACTGGTATTGAATTTTGGCCAATAACTATGCCCATTACAATTTGGACTCGCACAGGTTCATTAAGTTCTGGTGAACAATTTATCCTCCAATATTAATTTCTAAAGCATGCTTATATAAGAGAAATGTAACAGGACACCAGGCCTGTTTTTGCGGCTTTAGGCATGAATGTATTAACCCTTCTAATGCTGAGGCTACTTTCGTCCAAAGCACAAGGACACAAAGATTTCGGAAAAACATCTATAACCTGTCACGTTGGTATTCATTGGAAAGCTCTCGCTGAGTATTCTCAGATGAATACCCATTTGCCAGGGTTTCTGTCTTTTTTCAGGTTTGTGATATCCGTTTGTATTGGTCAAATTAGCAACCAGCAGCATAATGGCTAGGGATCCACTGTGGTCTAGTGGTGACCATCTAAAACCTGTCATGTTGGTATTCATTGGATAGCTCTCGCTGAGTACTCTCAAATGAGTACCCACATGCTGGGGTTTCAGTCATTTTTCAGGTTTTTTCTATTATTTTGTGTTGGCCAAATGAGCCACCAGCAGCATAAGGGTTAAGAACAAATCCACAAAGCTATAATTAAATCAATTTCCATTACCTTCCATCAATCAATAATCAAATGATAATTGTGAAGAAAATGTTCTATTTTGTTTCATTATCAACACATTTTTATTCACCATAACATTCATCATTATAGATATATTGTAGATCCTGCAATTATTTGCTGAAAACTCCCTTGCAATGTGAAATGAGTATGAATACTATTCATGCTGAGCTAAATTATCGAATTAAACAAACCAAAATCTCCTTCTTTTTATTCAAGATCGGCAACTCCCCTTTGCAACTTATCTTTTAAATAACTTTTTCATTAAACTTAAGATATCTCCTTATCAAACCAGCTGCCACTTTGGTTAAGATATTGTGGAAAATATTGTTTGAGGTTAAAGAAAATAGAATAGCTAAAGCTGAGACCATAGGAAAACCTAACAATGCGCTATCTAACATAATTACACCTACCATATATATGGAAACTACATTATCAATCTAAACATCTTAGTTAATACATACATTGATGCTAGGGCTGTCATCACTAAGGAATTTTTATCAATTTGATAATCGATGATTTTTAGCGATACTGCACTTTCAATTCAATTCGCTATCGATTCAGACTTAAAATTGCCTCATGCTTGCTTTTCAGCTAATAGATACACAATCAGCCCATCACGCATTATATTTTCATTCCCCGCCTCTCACAATAACTATTAGGTACCTACAATTTGTGATCTCGCCATTAGCGCTTACTATGTCTTCGCCCGCCATGGTCTCGAAAGGACCCAACAATACATTGTGCTGACCTGTGCAGTAGTGCGCCAGAGATAGTCCGTTCAGAATTCCACTTCCGTGGTAAAAATGGGGTAAGTTCTTGCTGATTTGACATTTTTTGTTAAGTTTTCTGGTTGGTTACCGCACTTTCGACCTGTTGCGACGTTTCCAACCATTTTTTTTAGGTTTTTTTATAGCAGATTGATACACCATCATTTCTCAATACCGCTTCTTTTCAAGGGAATCTACAAGTGTTTCAGATATCAACCATAAACTTACTACTTATTTCTTACTGAGAAAGGCATTTCAATATGAGCCTCTCATATGAAAATATTCAAATATTTGCTTGAAATAAAGATTTCCAGAAATTCCTCGCAAAAGATTCAGGGCATCCTGATGTATGATTTTGAGGGTTTGGGTGTCCAAATGACAACCAAACTCTGTATTGGCTTAGACCATGTAGCAAGATCGTCTTTATTAATTATCATTATGAGTTACCATAAATTTTCAGAAATTCAGGACACATTTTCATAATAACAATTCTTATGGGTTCAGGGTGGCCAAGGTTTTATGAAAATACCTTGATGTTGTAGCAGCAAGAATTACAACTAAGTCCATAATTTGTGAAATGGCAACTGGTGATAGATCAAGGGTTGTCCAGATTTCCCACATCGAAAGTCGACAAATAGATAAATCAACATTTTCACTTTGTCAATTAAATTGAATCGAAAGGTTGGGTATTGAATCGGAAGAATCGATATTCTGTACCCCAATAATGCCGTTTGATTATCAATAAAAAATATACTCTTCCCAGACATTTTCCTGTTAAACTAACGCAAAGTGAAACTGACTAAATATTGAACTATTTCTATGGCTTTTGTAAGAGAAATTGGAAGGAATGGTGTAGTTTACTCAGGCATATGGTCAGGGCACGGGCATCGAACCAAATCGAATCAAATCAATATAACGGAAAGAGTATAGCAATTAATCAAATCGAAAAAAAAAGGCATTTCAATGACATCCCTATAAAAATTTGTGCCCTATGAGCACGTTATGGTCCATCGAATCAAATCAAATCGACAAATATATCAATCAATCGAATCGATAAAATTTCATATCAATGACATCACTAACTCCTCTACGCTGAATTACTTAGGGTTTCAGAGGTTCCCGACTCATCAAGACGGTTGAGCCTAAGAGTGATACGATGCTCGCGAATCTTCAGCTCCAGTGTACTGGGAGGAATCTTGTACAATGCAGCTGCCGCTCGGTGAGTCATATTTTTGCTCGTGACGTGCATTATCGCGTTCTGCAGATCCTCCTGCGTGTACTGTTTGTACATGCTCCTACGTTTTCTAGGCGTGGTTTTCGAATTTTCCGTAGACTTTTCCGTAGATTTTTCCGCAGATTTTTTGTTGGGGCGTTTTTTACCTCCCTGCTTGAGGAGTCGACGCTGCTGATCCTCTCGGCTTTTGAAGAAAAGGGTGCTTCGGGGAACCGAAAAGCGGGTACTGGCGGCGGGTATAGACAGTTCACCACTAATGACTGCTGCTACAGCTTTCAGCAAATCGCGGTCGGTATACTGTTTGTACATTTTGCCCTCTGGAAGAAGAAAAAAAAATTGATGTTGATTTTGATTTTGTATTTGGGGACATTCTCCGTCCAGACCAAAAAGTTCAAAAAGAATTTTTAAAAAGAAGTACATTTTTGATGTTGTATTCAGGGACATTCTGTATCCAGACCCAAATTTGCCAAAAAATGAAACTTTTTTCTCTCAAAACATCATTTTTAGACCTTAGATTAAAAGAAATTACATGGATGAATCAAAAAAGTTTAAAATATAAAAGTATAACTGTTCAATATTTAAAAATTCAATTTTTAGACCAGATTAAAGGTTTCTTTACGCTATATCAAAATTTGCATAAGTGCAGAATGTTTAATTTTCTCTGCAAAAATTCATCTTACACATTAAATCAAATGATACTCTATACTGATACAAACAATGTGTCCATATCTTATAAATTTATAATGCAATACTCTTGACTTTTTTCTTCATAATCTGAATTCCTACATTCTCAGAGGTGTATGCAGCAGTCATTAGTGTGATCAATCGTACCATTCCTTGTCAGTCATACCAAAATAAAGACATGGCAAAAAAATGTAGGATTTCCAGTAAAACACTTACTTAATATGATAGGGGGCAAGGGTGCATGGAGATGATTTCTAAGTCTATTTTACCAAGAGAAGAGAAAAATATGTTTGATAATGAATAAAACAAAACAAAAAATGTCATTTCCATATTAAAAAATTCTTACAATTGAAAAAAAAAAAGAAAAAAAAAACTCGCCTGGAGAACCAATGACTTACAGAAGCTATAAACATGTCAAAAGAGTTGGGTTTCAACAATATGCTTAACAGGGGTGGGTGGTGGTAAAGTAGTTTTTTCAGCCTCTGGGACGATATCAAAATTAAGCTTTTGTACACATGTATGTGTATTCATATATACAGGTGAACTTGGATATGACGGACCACTGTACGACGGATTTTCGCAAATGACGGACGATATGCTTGGTCCCAGTCCGATGCATACCAAGTATTCGTCATATGTATACGACGGATTTTGCATATGACGGACCAATTTTTCTGGTCCCATTGAGTCTGTCATATCCAAGTTTACCTGTATTTAGATATAACCTATTATATACCAGCCTCGTGTATTACTATCTGGTCAGTTTAAGGTGATGGGTACCATTGCAAGCCAGTTAAAAGCCCTGTCCCAAAACACACCTCAAAGCAGCATAATCCTATAACTAGGTGTATCTCCAGGTTCCTGAGTGTTATCAGGAAGAGAATATCATCGCCACCTGTCATTATTCAATCCATATTCTGTTTTATTTCAAAATTTACAACTTTTTTTTCAAATGACATATTCTCATTAATTACGCAGGTGATGGTTACTGCAGGTTCAGAGTTACTTTAGGGATATCATTGACTATGCCCAATAAAAAGTATTTTTTTGATTTTTTACCCCTGAAGATTTTTACAGACCATAACGTTGAAAATTTTAGTTAGAAATCTCCACACCAACTTCACTTGGTGACCTCACGTGCTCATAGCTAGCACCTATTTATAGCATCCTGACCACAACCCATTGTCTTGAGATCGTCGATGTGTATCTTTGTGCAACTCTCAGCGAGGTATGTCCATTACTATCAAAGGGGTTCCCATGCCTCTACACACGAGATTTCTCACTAGAATTTTCAATGTTATGGCCTGTAAAAATCTTCAGGGGTAAAAAATCAAAAAAATACTTTTTATTGGGCATAGTCAATGATATCCCTAAAGTAACTCTGAACCTGCAGTAACCATCACCTGCGTAATTAATGAGAATATGTCATTTGAAAAAAAAAGTTGTAAATTTTGAAATAAAACAGAATATGGATTGAATAATGACAGGTGGCGATGATATTCTCTTCCTGATAACACTCAGGAACCTGGAGATACACCTAGTTATAGGATTATGCTGCTTTGAGGTGTGTTTTGGGACAGGGCTTTTAACTGGCTTGCAATGGTACCCATCACCTTAACCCGTTCACACTCAGAGCAGCCAAAATAAGGCCTGGCAATTTTGAAAATATTTTTCTAACAAAAGCGTTTATGGAAAATATTTGAAGGAGAAATATTAACCAGATGTCAAACAACAACTCTCCTTCAAATACCTCGCGCATTTTCGCTTTATTCCTGAGTTATTTGCAAAAGTATGAATGTAGCATACGATACTTTCTAGAGAAAATGTTAAGTGTTCAGGGGTTAAAATGCTATAAAACATAGATGTGGCAGTGCCCTGTTGGTATGAAATATCACAACTCAACCATTTTTTTTAAAAATGACTCTATAACGGTAATTTAACCCTTCCAATGGTGAGGCTACTTTCATCCAAAGCACAAGGACGCAAAGATTTCTGAAAAGCATCTAAACCCTGTCATGCTTTTATTCATTGACTGGCTGCCAGAGTTTCAGTCATTTTTTAATCATTTTTGCATCATTTTATATTGGCCAAATTAGCCACCATCAGCATAAGGGTTAATAACTTCATGCTGAGTGCATACTTTGAAAAATGCTCATGAAAATAACTTGGTGATAAAGCACAAATCTAAAGCAGTCGGACTAGATAAGGTTTTTATTATTCATTCAAATATTTTCTAAAAGATGACCTTCATAAATAAAGAGATATTACCAAAGGAATCAAGAATTTTTCTCCCTTCTCAAGATGATCAAATCTCATATTAACACTTCTAATACTGAAGCTATTTTCGTTCAAAGCACAACGACGCAAAGATTTTCGAAAACCATCTAAATTAGGTCATTTTGGTATTCATTGGATAGCTCTCGCTGAGTACTCTCATATGAGTAGCCATGTGCAAGGTTTTCAGTAATGTTTCACGGTTTTTGCATCATTTTGCATTGGCTGAATTAGTCACCAGCAGCATAAGGGTCAAACTAGGTACCCAGCCCCTGTAAAGTCAAACTTTCCCTCGCAGTTGACCAACCAGAGTAGTACTGTCAGTGACCTATAGATGGCGCCATATAACCCTACTTTCTCAGAACACCTGGTGGGATAAATGTGAACCAACTTAAAAACCAAATTGGTTCCTGCTAAGAAGAAAATTGAAGACCGGGTCAAAATATGTATACATGCAGCCTCAATTCTAGGCTGATCACTGATACTGTATACCGTGTTAATATTGCGGCAGTTTAATAAATGCGTACATTGCGCACCCATGGAGTCCGCATTTATTAAACTGCGCACTACCATTTGGATATTGGGTCCCTATACTTGTACCGTTCAACACACAGCTATGATAGTTTGTCATTCAACATAAAGACGCTTCGCGGCCTCTGCTGGTACTGATGGAGATGTAAACCACTTGCAAACTCGATATTGGTCAAACATGCCGGTAAGCACTAATCAGAGTTACTGATTGCAACCAGGAGAACACTGTTTGTGGCTGGTGACGAAGTAAAGATTGCCCTTGCCTAATAGTACTGGCAGCATCTGGCATTTCTAAGGGGCTGACCGGCTTGAATATAGCAGCAGCACCCTTCCCAAAAGCCGGGTAGGTTGCATACCATCGGCCCCCTCACACAGCTTGAGCTGGAGGTTATCGATGCGCAATAATTAAACTGCGCATCAAAGGCAGTTATCTGCTGAGCGCATTATTTTATGTGCGCAATATTAACACGGTATACAGTATATACTTGATGCGGATTACTCTTATCCAAGCAGAGGTCTCTTTAAAACATTAAAATGGTTACCTTTCATTAACAGAGTTCAATTCAATACTGCTATCTTAATGTATAAATTTGTCAATGGACAGAGCCCAATGTACCTGAAAAATATGTTTCAGTTCTGCTCAGATCAACATAGTCACCTTACAAGACCAATTACGTCACTAAATTTGGTTCTTCCACCGATCAAAATCCAGCTACTTAAACACTCGTTCACTTACCAAGGCATAGTAATATGGAATTCCTTATCGTTAAATATGAAATTGGCACCATCTCTCTCAACATTCAAGAGACTTTATCTTGAGGAACAACTCTGTGGCCCAAAGCATGAAAAGTATAGTCCATAAATCGGAGGGCCACAGCGAAAATCTAATCCTGTATTTGACTGTGTTACCCTTGTGAAATAAAGATTATTATTATTGTTATTATTATTATTATTATTATTATTATTATTGCACCGCCACTATAAATATCCATCTTATAGCATGTAGAAAGTTATATAATCCAGAGTCTAGCCTATAAGGATTTAGATGGGGTATTAGATAAAAATGTCCTTATAAGACTGTCAGGGTTCGACTCTCCCAGGGGCATATGCCCCTAGATTTTGCTGTGGGCCCCTAGATTTTTCAGACTAGGAGCCAAAAATAGTATGTATAATAACCAGAAATCCAGTTTACGACCACCAATTTGTACCAAAAGACCACTCCGGGCCCCTAGCCTGAAATCTAAGTGTCAGACCCTGTCTGTCCTCTTCATCATATATATTATATACCCCAGGATATGCACTTATGGACAATAGATACCATTGCCTGCAAAGTAGGAAATCTTAGATTTAAGAGTAAAAAATTTAGACTATGACAAAACCTACACTTACATACTATTGCCCACAAAGCAGAGAATTAGCCAGGACCACACTAACCTATTTTAGGACAGGCGGTGAACTCCTTTTAGGACAGGCAAAATTTCAATGAAGAATATTCAAATTTGACTTTTTTTCGGGTATTGACCAAATATTATCCTAAACAAACCATCATCTAGGACATGGATGAAGTCTAAATTGCCCTTTTTGACACACAAGACTATAAAATGTAGTTGGTATAATGATTTGAAGTAGAGTAGTAGCTAAATCTCGACGGGAAGAAATTTTGAAATAGCTATTTTGGACAGGCATTTTTGAAATCCTGGCTATGACCCTGCCACAAAGTAATACGTTTTGTAGACTCAATTCATGTTATGAGAAAACATACGCAAAGACACATTTATAATCAACACTTGCTCTACTTATGCACATTTATAGGCACTCTCAAATACTGTTGCCCTCTAAGTTTGGAATTCAGTTTTCAATTGTTGTCACGTTTTCCTGCCACATTTAGGCTAATTTGCCAGTTATAAGTGGTGGAAAAATCTAGAGTGCCCAGTAAAAACCACCACCTAACCCCACCCAAGTCACTGGTAAATTTCTCACATGCCCGGCTGGATTTAAAACTTTGCAGTGGTAAAAGGTAGTGAGCAATCAGTGGCAACACCTTGGACCACTTAGTTATCAGAGCAGGCCCTGGCCCCCTAATATAAGTATCATTCTTTCAAATTATTCCAGGGTAATACAGGGTATGCCAAAACATGAGGAACCCCCACTTGTTTAGAATGTAATGCAGTTGAGAGTACTTTTAGGTATGCCAAAACATACCCTAATTTATGCAAAAACGCCCTCATACATAAATCCTATTTTTACTTCAGAACACCTGTACATGAGGGTACCTTTGGGTATGCTGGAAAATACCCTAGGTAATGCATAAGCACCCTTATTCATATATCCTCTTCGAGATTGCGTCAGAACACTTGTACATGAGGGTACCTTTGAATATGCTGGAAAATGTCCGAGTTTATGCATAAGCACTCTTATTCATATATCCTCTTCTAGATTGCGTCAGAACACTTGTACATGAGGGTGCCTTTGAATATGCTGGAAAATGTCCGAGTTTATGCATAAGCACCATGCATCATACATAAATTCACTTTAAAGCCCTTGTACTTAAGGGTATACCTTTGGGTATGCTGTTAAATACCCTAGTTTATGCATATGTATAGCCGCCATTTTCCTATCTAGGGTACTTTTGGGTACGCCAAAGATATTGCTTGCCCAACGGACCGACAAGCCCAGATTGCTGACGGCCTCTATAGCATTTTCAACGTCGCACTCGGAGTATCTCCTTCTTTTTGTTGTCGTTGGGCATTTACAGAGCTGGTCCACGAGGGTGCTTATAGGGACCCCATACATGATACTGGCATCTTGTAGGAGCATCTGACCACTTTGAATTGCCTCAAGAGCGCTCTCCATGTTCTGTTTTTCCACTTTCACTTCTGGAAGAGAAGAAAAATGTTTAGGCCTAAAATAAGAAAATGTTTGTTTCCTGTAATGGTCCAGAAAAATATAGGGTAGGCAGGTCAGTAAAATAAATTTTTTTGGATTATTTCTTTGGTCAAAAATGTGTGTTTTAAGCATGTTTTACGTTGATTGGGAGTTGGGAAGGCGGAAAAAAATTTAGGGTAGAGATTTTTTTGAATAAAAACTTGTAAGGGTAGGGTTACAGGAAACAAACTTTTTTTAGGCCTTAGTTCAGAGAGGATCTGTGTAAGGCAGTGTCTTAGCCAGCAGGGTGTCATTTCCTGCCACATTTAGGCTAATTTTCCAGTTGTAATTGGTGGAGGAATCTGAAGTGCCCAGTGAAAACCACCGCCTAACCGCACCCAAGTCAATGGTTAATTTCTCAAATGCCCTGACAGGGTTCAAAACCGTGCAGAGGTAAGATGCTGCAAACAGTCAATGGCGACGCCTTGGACAACTTGGCCAACAGGGCAGGCCCTAGCCCCTCTAAGTGTCAAATCGTTCATATTATTCCAGGGTAATTCAGGGTATGCAAAACACGACAGACCCTATTGCAGTTGAGAGTACTTTTGGTTTTGCCAAAAAATACCTTAATTTATGCATAAGCTTTATATATCCTTTATAAATCCTTTTTTTGCTCCAGAACTCTTGTACACAAGGGTACCTTTGGGTAAGCTGGAAAATACCCGAGTTTATACATAAGCACCATCATACATAAATTTTCTTTTAGCTTCGAAGCCCTTCTACTCAACGTTTCCTTTGGGTATGCGCAAAAATACCTTAGTTTATGCATAAGCACCATCATACATAAATTCTCGTTTCGCTTCAAACCCCTTTGTACTCAAGGGTACCTTTGGGTATGCAGGGAAATACCCTAGTTTATGCATATGCACCCTCATACACAAGTGCCTTTCTTGTTCTTGCTTCGACCATTTTCCTATCTAGGGTACTTTTGGGTACGCCAAAGATTTTGCTCGCCCTACGGACCGACAGGCCCTGAAAGCTGACCGCCTCGATAGCATTCTCAACGTCCCACTTGGAGTATCTCTTTCTTTTTGTCGTCGTTGGGCATTTAGGCCCAACATAGTTTTGAGGCACATCAGGCTGGCCACTGGATTTCTTTTTGCTATAGATCCTGTTCATAAGGGTGCCTTTCGGTACCCCGTACGCGGTACTGGCCTCTTGTAGGAGCATCTGACCACTACGTATCGCCTCGAGAGCACTCTCCAGGTTCAACGGTGAATACTGCTTGTACAGTTTCACTGCTGGAAGAGAAGAAAAAGGGCAAGTTCAGAGAGGATCACCCTTAGAAACGAACTGATTCGAGATACCATATCTCATGAAACAATAAGATAAACTTAATGATATTGGTATTTTTTTTCTTTTTGTGTTGCAAATTCAGAGACGATATCGGGGGTAGGACGAAGCACCCTTAGGAATGAACTGATACGAGATACCATATCTCATGAAACAATAAAGTAAACTTAATGATATTGGCATTTTTTTTCTTTTTGTGGTGCAAATTCAGACACGATATCAGGGGTAGGGCGAAGCACCCTTAGGAATAAACTTACAATAGAACTATATCTCATGAAACAATAAGGTAAACTTAATGATATTGGCATTTCTTTTTTTTTGTGGTGCAAATTCAGAGACGATATCAGGGGTAGGGCGAAGCACCCTTAGGAATGACTGATATGAGATACCATATCTTATGAAACAATAAGGTATACTTCATGATAATGGTATCTATTTATTTATTTTTTGTGTGGTGCAAATTCAGAGACAATATCAGGGGTAAAACGGAGCATCCCTAGGAATGAACTGATGCAAGGTCGATAGATAATAAGGTATACTTAATGATATCATTTTTTTTCTGGTGTAAGATCTGAGATGATCTCATGGGTAGGGCGAAGCACCCTTAGGAATGAACTGATACGAGATAACAAAACTCATGAAAAAATAAGGTATACTTAAGAATATTGGTATTTTTGTGGTGCGTGTTCAGAGAAGTCTCAGGAGTAAGGCAGAGCACCCTAAAGAATGAACTGATACGAGATAACAAAACTCATGAAACAATAAGGTATACTTAACAATATTGGTATTTTTGTGGTGCGTGTTCAGAGAAGTCTCAGGAGTAAGGCAGAGCACCCTTAGGAATGAACTGATACAAGACACCAAAACTCATGAAACAATAAGGTATACTTAACAATATTGGTATTTTTGTGGTGCGTGTTCAGAGAAGTCTCAGGAGTAAGGCAGAGCACCCTTAGGAATGAACTGATACAAGACACCAAAACTCATGAAACAATAAGGTATACTTAACAATATTGGTATTTTTGTGGTGCGTGTTCAGAGAAGTCTCAGGAGTAAGGCACAGCACCCTTAGGAATGAACTGATACAAGACACCAAAACTCATGAAACAATAAGGTATACCTTATATATTTTTCTTTTTTTGTGGTGCAAGTTCAGAGTCAATCTCAGCGGTACTGCTAAGCACCCTTAGTTAGGGATTGACCCCTTTAAAATGTTCACAATACGATACAATTTCAATATTTCCTTAATGATTTGATTACTTAACAATAACATTAAATATACTACCTGGCAGTACCTGCCTCCTCGAGGCCTAATCTTGTCAAATTAAGCAATGTCAGCTTTAGAAATATATGAATACTGTAGAACACACTATGTACGCACCTGTTTATATATAGCGTACATAGTGTGTGGTTCTGCTTTGCTATTTATAAAAACGATGTACTTTTTTCTTATTGTACTGGCGCTGTCAGCAGCGGCTACCGTCGCTAACATAAAGATACGCTATGATGCGAAAACTCCCCAATTTGCTATATTTGGGACAGGCGTCATATGTGTGTTGTAGAGAAGTTAACTTCCTAAGCACAGAGAATGAGCTGATATGAGGTCGATACCAAAACTCACTAAAACAATAAGGTAATCTTAATAATATTGGTACTTAAATAGGGATAACTGTCATTTTTTCTTTAGAAAGGATGTGTTATTGGTGTTAAAGATGCATGTTTTGTGCAAAGTTGACCTAAACTAACAAGTCATTCATGTGGCAGCCATGTTGTGCATGTGCTATCTAAAACTATTTCATAGTAGATGATCATCTTGCGCAAATCAAGGCAATGTCAATCGGTTCACCACCGTAGGCCTGCCCTGATAGTTAAATGGTCTAGGGTTTTGCCACTGACTGCACACTCTCTCAACACTGAAGGGCTGCCCTGATGGCTGAGCGGTCTAGGGTTTTGCCACTGACTGCTCAATCTCTCAACACTGAAGGGCTGCCCTGATGGCTGAGTGGTCTAAGGTTTTGCCACTGACTGCTCACTCTCTCAACACTGAAGGACTGCCCTGATGGCTGAGTGGTCTAGGGTTTTGCCACTGACTGCACACTCTCTCAACACTGAAGGGCTGCCCTGATGGCTGAGCGGTCTAGGGTTTTGCCACAGACTGCACACTCTCTCAACACTGAAGGGCTGCCCTGATGGCTGAGTGGTCTAAGGTTTTGCCACTGACTGCTCACTCTCTCAAAACTGAAGGGCTGCCCTGATGACTGAATGGTCTAGGGTTTTGCCACTGACTGCTCACTCTCTCAACACTGAAGGGCTGCCCTGATGGCTGAGTGATCTAAGGTTTTGCCACTGACTGCTCACTCTCTCAACACTGAAGGGCTGCCCTGATGGCTGAGTGGTCTAAGGTTTTGCCACTGACTGCTCAGTCTCTCAACACTGAAGGGCTGCCCTGATGACTGAGTGGTCTAGGGTTTTGCCACTGACTGCTCAGTCTCTCAACACTGAAGGGCTGCCCTGATTGCTGAGTGGTCTAAGGTTTTGCCACTGACTGCTCACTCTCTCAACACTGAAGGGCTGCCCAGATGACTGAATGGTCTAGGGTTTTGCCACTGACTGCTCAGTCTCTCAACACTGAAGGGCTGCCCTGATGACTGAATGGTCTAGGGTTTTGCCACTGACTGCTCAGTCTCTCAACACTGAAGGGCTGCCCTGATTGCTGAGTGGTCTAGGGTTTTGCCACTGACTGCTCACTCTCTCAACACTGAAGGGCTGCCCTGATGGCTGAGTGGTCTAAGGTTTTGCCACTGACTGCTCACTCTCTCAACACTGAAGGGCTGCCCTGATGGCTGAGCGGGCTAAGGTGTTGCCACTGACTGCTCACTCTCTCAACGCCTTCCTTTAAAGCCTCTGAAAAAGGGGACTAACGTGTTACCACTGACTGCTTGCTGTCTCTTGCAACAAATACCTGCGTTGATAGCCGAGTGGTCTGACCGTCTGAGGTGATGCTACTGACTATTCTGGCCCGGTACTCTGGTTTCCACCACCACTTACATATGCCTGGTGTCGACGTAGCTTGAATATGGCAGACAATGTGACAATAAACAAAATTCAAAATAGTTCTTTTATTTTTCGAATTTATACTGAACTTTAATATATGACACTAAAGCATGCAGGAAAATGTATCAAATCTGGCATCTCAATACATCAAAACCCACATACACTGAACACATTTATTTACAAAAATATACAAAAAGATGCAGAATTTTGGTGCACCGAACATATGCATATTTCTGATTACTTCGATATTTCAATATATACAGGTTCAATAAATGAATAAGCTGAACCGTCTGAAAAACATTTCACCAAATTTTAGCTCTCCTTAATTAATGCTAGCTTATACTTATAGCAATAACTGTTACATATATTTTGATAAAATGAACATTCAATAAAGAACATTATCTTGAAAGAACAAACAAGATATAAAGATAATGTAAACACAACACTACACACATTTCCTTTTCGATGGAAATTACACAAACTTGAACAATATTCTTAACCTATTTAAACTCCAAACAGGCAAAAATTGAATGGAAATGACATTAAGCAACCCCCCCCCCCCCTCCAGGGTCATAGAAACTGGGTCCCAAAATTGGCAATTATGAAATTTATGGGCATCCTATTTTTCAAGGGAGACCCTTAAATACTCCGATTACAACCATAAACATATTTTCACTTATTGAAATAAGGCATAATATCCACATACAATGTCATAAGAATTGTATTGAGGAGAAAAAGATCCAATTATATGCGTAAAATTGACATTATAAGAAATTGCTCACTGAATATACTGGGTGTCCTGAGGGCTGAGGGGTGGTTTTTAAAGATTTGGGTGTCCAAATGATATCCAGACGCCCTGCTGACTAAGACCATGCCCCTCATTGTAGAGTGTAAGGGCTTCTTTTTTAAGAAACCCCCCCAACTTCTTGAAAAACACTATGAAATCCAGATGTTTGGTTTACAGTATCAAAAAATGAATTGTCTATTTCTCGCAAACTAATCTGAAAGTTTTGCTTCAGTGTAAATATTGTACACAATATCAACAAAATACTGTAAAACCCTTTATTACCACGCATATTTATTTTCACGCAACTGCCGTCTGAATCTGATCGCAGCCATTTAATTACTCGCATCAACTGTATCACCGCTAGATGGGGCATTGTTTTGCTGTTTTGAACGTATATCAGCGCCAGTAATATACGCGTTATCATCACCTAGCGCGAAATGCGTGAAATTAAAAGGAGCGCGGTAATAATGGGTTTTACAGTATATGGTTAAGAAATATAAAAAACTCAAGAATAAATTTATACCTATTTCAAGCAAACACAATGGAATTTCACCTCAGTTTAAATTTTTAGACATATCTAAAATACCAAGCATATTTTTTTTAGATATATCTAAAATATAAATATAAAGCATATTTTACAAGATATATGTTTAAGACCACCATCAAAATAGCTCACTATCTCCATTGCAGAAATTGGCAAAGTCTGCAGTAAGGAATTTGTATTCCAAGGGGAATAGAGAAAAAATAAAACTTGTATGTCGATCAATGCAAGGTCTTTCTAGGATTTAGGAACTGGGAGGTTGATATTTGCAGTGGTAAAAGTTTTAGATGAACTGTTTATCAGGGGAGATCACAGTATATTCAGATAACAACCATTAACATGCATTAATATATTGAGAAAAGGTATTTCATCCTTTATGCAATCTCATGAAAATCTTATGCAAACTCATGAAAGTTTTATGCTATCTCATGAAAATCTTATGCAAACTCATGAAAATTTTATGCTATCTCATGCAAATTTTTATGCAATATCATGCAAATTTTATGCAATCTCATGAAAATTGTATGCAATCTCATGAAAATCTTATGCAAACTCATGAAAATTTTATGCTATCTCATGAAAATCTTATGCAAACTCATGAAATTTTTATGCTATCTCATGAAAATTTTTATGCAATATCATGAAAATTTTTATGCAATATCATGCAAATTTTATGCAATCTCATGAAAATTGTATCAAGTTAAAATAAAATGAAATATTTGCTTGTAATTGACTTTATGGAATTTCCTCACAAAACTGTGGGTGTCCTAATACATGATTTTGGGGGTTTGACACCGGGCTCGCTCAATTTCTAAGACCTAGTGTTTATGGTCTCATCTATTCTGCAGTCAAATGTGAAACAATGAATTATGTCATGACAACTATCAGAGTACAATAAAACAACAAATGCGATTTCTTGTCCTGCTAATATTTGGAAGTATAAGCTTCAAAAGTGTCCAACAAAAACACCCATGATTTCAGATACTTTTTAGCATATACTTTTTTAGCAGCTTTTCTTCCAGCTTTTGTTGTCTGGCATCGAAGCATATTTTTTCAGCAAACATATTTTGCTGGCTTTCTTCTAGTTCTCAATGTTTGAAATCGAACCATGAATATTTTTTAGCAAATATGTTTTTGCCGACTTTTCTTTCAGCTCTCGTAGTCTGACATTGAAGCATCGTTAGCTTCAGATGCTGCGGAAACCGCCTGCGAAAGGCCCCCCCTCCGGTCGGAGCGTTTCGGGGCAGGGATTTCCGGATATCTCTGAGTGAACGCCCAACACCAACCATACGTCGGCCTGTTCTCGGGAAAGGCGGTTTCCCGCCCATCCTCATCCAGCTTCCGTTTTACGATTTCTGCAATTTCCTTCCGCGAAATCGTTCCGGAATTCGCATTGGCCGTCTCTAAACACAAACTCGCAACATGGGCCTCCTCTTCCAGACCAAAGAGGAGAATCGGCGCGGTTTTCGCTTTTCTCGACTTTCGAAAGCCTTTCGACTTGTACACGAGGGTGCTTCGGGGTATTCCGAAACGGGCGCTGGCTTTCCCGAGGCCCATGCGCCGCGAGCACACCGCGTCAAGCGCCATCCGAAGATCTAGTTGAGTGTATTTTTTATACCGATTCCCCTCGTCTATGACCTCAAATTCTGGCTTCGCATATTCCTCACGATGGTCTGGAGTTTTGCTGGCAGACTGCTTCCTATTCAAAAGGGTGGTTTTGGGAATGTTATAAATCGTACTGGCTCGGCGAACTGTCATGTCCCCGCATCTCACAGCTTCTACTGCACTCTCTAAATCAACCTGGGTATACTGTTTGTACGACTTCCCCCCTGGAATTAGAGAAAAAATTAATGTTGAAATATACTTGATTTTATACTGCTTGTAGGGAAAAAATGAGCGTTGATATATACTTGATTTTATACTATTTGTAAGGAATAAGCGTTGGGATATATATTAAATTTTATACTGTTTGTAACAAAATTAATGTTGAAATATATTGAATTTTTAATTG
The DNA here is from genome assembly GCA_963942565.1 of Maea johnstoni. Lineage (NCBI taxonomy): Eukaryota > Metazoa > Annelida > Polychaeta > Spionida > Magelonidae > Maea > Maea johnstoni. The sequence continues at coordinate 5,872,761 of OZ012696.1, read as the reverse complement.
AATTTTACATTGTTAGTATTACTTTACCCTAGAATTGAAGTAAAATAACGTTTTGCAACACATTTTGTACTGTCTGTTATACTTAGCACAAATAATTAGAGAAAAAAATTATGTTGAAATATGTTTAATATTTCACTGTTTGTAAAACTTTCCCAAGGTTTGGTATTAAAGAAACCAATAATGTTTGAAATATACTCAATTTTGTATTGTTTGTATGAAAAAAAATTAAGTTTGAAATATACTTAATTTTACACTTTTTGGAAAACTTACAGAAAGAATCAGAGAATAAGATGTCGAAACATATTTAAATTATTTACTGTTTGTAAGATTCTAACCCTCCGAAATTAGAAAAATAATTTTGAAATATACTTAGTTTTGATGTGAGCATTAGTGATTTATTCATCTACTGATTGATAAAATTAAGCTTTATAGTATTTCTTTCTTAAATTTTTGTTTACATTTTCATAAAAGTTTAAAATCAACACTATTTCAAATGCCCAATATGAAACTTATTCCATTGAGGGAGGAAAAACAGTATACCCAAGGATTGCAGAAACTTAGCAGTCACTTACACCACTCAACACTTCCTATTATGGCAAGAACTTTTTCCTGTGATTTTTCTCGACTTACACACTTTTTAGGTTAAACATTGAGTGTTGTGTCAATCAGATTTTGCATAAATAGCCATCAAATACTCGTCTTTCATACCTGCTTATTTTCACAAGAACTATGATATCCCGATGGCACTATTCAAGGGAACTCCTACTAGGAGCGTGATCGGTATCCAAGGTTTGGAATCAGAATCGTTTAAAAAAATCCTGATTCTTTCCGATTCCGATTCCTACCGAGCATTTCGGTGAAAAACTGTATCAGATGCTTCACTGTTCCAACATTCCCATGCTTCAGTTTCTTTTTAGGTAGTAGATTAGATGACCTGGCGCACTGAGCTACTAACTGGCGCTGTCTCGTTACTTTTCCATCTTATTGCATTGTGCAATAATATGGCAAAGTAAGTGTCAACTAGTATCAACATTTTGCCAATTCCAGAATGATCGCTATGAGATTTCATAGCGATCTTTTCTAAGGGGTCGGCGAAACCTGCCGATTCCTTGGTATCTATTACACTCCTAAATCCTACACCAGGGTCTTAGCCAGAATTTAGAAACTGAAGGCCCTAGAATTAGCAACTATAAAATCCTCATTTTCAAGGGAGACCCCAATACACTCGGATTTTAACTATAAACATGTATTTACTTATTGATATAAGGCATACCATCCTTATACTGGTCATAGGAATTAAATTGAGGTAAAAAAAATACATTATAATGCTTGAAATTAATATGTTAATGAATTCCTCACAAAAAAATAATGGACGTGTGAAAAATGCTCTAAATACAAAGATATTACCAAAATATTCAGGGGTGTTTTTGGCTTTAAAAAGCAGGAATGGGACCAGAGACATAGTTGATTTCACGATGAGATAGAAACCCACACGCGGAAGAAATTTTTATCTCTTTACAAATAGTCCCAAGGGGGGTTTCAGTTACAAAGGTGCCTTAAATCGCCCTTCACAATGCCAAACATTTGCAGCGCCCCTGAATACATCGATTTTGAATGTTGATTATCCATAAATGTTCTGCCAATTTTGGGCTTATTTGTGACTATCCAGTTGTAAGTGGTGGAGGAGAACGGATTTATAATACCAGGAGGAAAAAAAACTAATCTAAAACCCAAGTCTCTGGCAACTTTTTCCCATGCCCCAGTTCCTTAGATACTTTTTGCAGTCCTGTTGGCTATGGAAAAATAAACAACCATGAATGAAATGGAAACTTACAAAGGTCTATGGGAAAGGGAAATAATGTATCATGCTGATTTATGGGCCCCTCGGGGACAAATGAAAGGGAGAAGTACTCAAGTCAAAGGGCTAGAATCAGGGATCTGAGCCGCAATCTTGCTTGAAATCATGCTGCTATTTCACTCCCAAATACAAATAACTAATGGAATACATAACCTTTCAATTTCTGACCACAACAACAGAATCATCTTGTAAATAACCTTGTAAATCATGCAAGTACACTTCCATTTCCTTCTTTTCTCTTTTGGAACACACAACTGAAGTTACTCACTTCCTTCCTGTAATGGGGGAGTATTTCCGATAAACAATCTTGAACAAACTTGTAATCTTTCATTCAAGGCCATTGCACTTCGAGATCAAGATTGAGATTGAGATTGAGATCGAGATCGAGATCGAGATCGAGAGAGAGAGAGAGAGTGAGAGAGAGAGAGAGAGAGAGAGAAACAGGGCCTTGGCCAGGATTTCAAAACTACTAAGTGGTTAGTCAAAATGCATATCTAGTTACAATAACACATGGTCAGTTGATGATGGACCTTCAATGACACATGAGTTCGATAAACTGCCGCGTGGCAATGCTTAAGTTTAGCGCGTAAAATCTGTGTGGCATGGTCTTAGCCAGCAGGGCGTCTGGGTGCCTTTTTGGACACCCAAACCCTTAAAAAGTACCCCTCAGGACACCCAATTTTTTTAGTGTGGAATTTCCAAAAATCTCAATCTCAAGCTTATAATTGAAATTTTTCATCTCCTTATAATTCCTATGACATTGTTTAATGATATCATGCCTTATTTTGCTGAATTTATACATGTTTATGATTGAAATATGAGTATATTGTGATCCCCCTTAAAAATTTGGACGCCCCAAAATTTTACAACTGCCAATTTTAGGCACCCACTTTCTAAATCCTGGCTAAGACACTGCTGTGTGGTTCTAAGAAATTGCGATTGCAATATGGACCAATTTGATGATCACTCGTACCGTTCATAGCCCAATCTGATTATCTTGAACCCTTAATTTAATTTGTTAGGTGGTTGCGAAACGTCGTACGTAACAAAACAAGGTCTAGTTAGTATCGTCGCGCATGAGTGGTAGATTAGTACATGAATCAGAACACCACTACTCAGATGGCGCCTTTGGAGATGGTTTACACACGAATATTACGATCCGCTATTATGGAAAAACGGATCGATTCACTAAGTATAGATTTGCTAATATTTCGAACTTTACAGTACATATACCTGTTCAGAAGTGCATTTTCTTAGTGTCACAGGTATCCCAAAGGTGCACAGATAGCTTCCTGGCTAAGACCCTACTTGATTCCTGTAGAATAGGAAATTAATCTGAGGTGCAAATTTCAAAACCCAAATTTGTAATTTTGGACTTTGCCAAGATTTTTTATTCCGTAAATCCAATATTGAAGGTTAATAACATTTTAATGACAGGAATAATACATTTGAGTTTCATTAAACCGAACTGACCCCACTCGGAAAAGTTTGGCCGAATATACTACTCGGATTAATTTCCTATTCTACAGTATTCTGATTTTTCACAATAAAAAAGGTACTTACTTTTCTGCTGAGGTGTCTTTTGTGATGGGGATGAGAGGAAACTTGAATTGTTAAAATCATGACTTTCGTTGCCCTCCATGCCTTCGTCTCCTTCTTCACTCTCGCACTCCATTTGGAAATATTGCGATAGCGGTAATTCATGCGTCGGAGCCCCCGCTGCGGACTCCCAGTTAGAACACGAGGCTGATTCTTCAGGAACTGCGGAGAAATAAAGATTGTTGCTCAGGGTCTTAGCCAGCGGGTGTCAGGGTGTCTTCTAGACACCCTAGGCCACGAAAGATACCAATTTTTAGGGGGAAAAGACACCCTATCTTTTGGTCAGAATCTTTAGAAAATGATAATTACAAGTATTTCAAAAAGTTTCATTCCTAAATGATAACCAATACATTTGTTGAAGAAATAAAGCATATAATTACTTGATTTGTCAATGTATATGGTCAGTACATGATGACTTTTTTTTTTTCAGTGACGAGTTTGGACTAGGCCAATTCTGATTCTTTGACAGGAACAGATGAAAAATTTCTTGTTGTCTTGTTGTTAAATATGTCAATAAATGATTGTTGTGAACTTACTGTTCTTTCAGAAATCTGTCCAGACCAACAAAGAACATAATAAGCCTATTCTTATGCCAATTCTGATTCTACAGTGCAGACGAAAAATGATTCTTGACTTCTTGTTGTTAAATATGTCAAAATATTCATTGTTATAAACTTACTGTTATTTCAGTAAATCTGTCCAGAAAGACAGAAATAGAACATAATATACCCATTCTTAAGATATTGGTGAACTTACAAAATATGCTATTTTTCTTCAGTATTTGTGAACAACATCACAAAAGTCTGAGCCAGCAGTTGTGGTCTCATAGGGGGTGAGGAAATAAGTGGGCAGTAGGAATTGGCACCTTTAAAACGTATAAGGGGTTTGGTGTTCAAATGACACCCATGCATATGCCCTGCTGGCTGAGACTATGCCCACACTTATACTTTAGGCCTAAAAAAATAAATTGTTAGTTTCCTGTGACGGTCCGAAAAAAAATAGGGTAGGTAGGTCGGATAAAAAAAAATTTTTGCATTATTTTTTTGGTCAAAAATGAAATGTATTTTATGCATGTTTTACGTTGATTAGGAGTTGGATGGGCGATAAAAACTTTAGGGTAAGGATTTTTTTGAATAAAAACTTGTTAGGATAGGGTTACTTACAGGAAACAAACAACTTTTTTTAGGCCCTATGCCCACACTTATACTTTACCTTCAGGAGGTTCCTCCTTAACTTGAATCATGGTAAAGTCTGAGATGGAATGTTCTTGTGGTTCACTATCGGTGGCCGTACTGCTCGCTCTTTCTTCGGCCTCCCCACTTGATGACAAACGCGCCCTTTTCGATGCGGAATCCACACTTTGTTGTTCGGCAAAAGCGATCCGCGAAGTGTCTATGTTAGAAGAGTCTGTTAATTGGTCAATGGCACCGGAATTGTTTGGATCGAAGGCGTTCGCCTGCTTTTCTTGTGAGGATCTTCTTCGACGGTTTTTGGCACTTCCAGGTTTTGCTCGCTTCGAGGGGGTACTGTAGTCATCGTTGATTGGTTCTGATGATGTTGTCAAGCCGTGTTGTTGCTCTTGGCGATGGCCTGCGTCGCCATGGCTGTGAGCCTTGTTGTAGGAAATGGCCGCCCCTGAGGTTTGGGCATCAGCAATGGTCGCATAGCCGTCAGAGAAACCCAACCTTTGCTGCAAAGCACCTGAAAATATGTAGTGTTAGGAGTCGTCATTTTTTTAACTCAAGGGTTAAATACTACTATGCTGCAAACTTAGACCTGCATGAAATACAATTGTATGACTCTGAGTAGCATTTAAGTTAATGTTGGTACATATTACACCGGAAACTACCAAATATATGAATTTGTTTGATCTATATATCAATTACAAATTACACTTTCGACAAGTACAATTCAATTACTTTCTCACTGAATTGATACATTATTTTCTTTGCCATATAAAATCTAATTACAACTTTCTCAATGAATTGCTATATACATCATCTTCTTTGCCATACAACTATCATGCTTACAGGGCTCGATGCTAAGGGTGAACCTATGGCCCAAGGCCAGTAAAAATTCCCAAAACCAGTTTCGGGCCAGTAAAAAAAGACCTCAACTGGTCCTACAGGGCCAGTAAACATTTGGAGACATTCTTGTGAAAAAGTTTCCCCCTGAGAATGTCCCCAATTGTTTTTGAAATAAAGGTAGATAAAATTTATAAAGATAAGTGTTGTGGTGAATCTTATGCAATGTTCTTTCTTGTTATGTTAAAGAAAAAATGTAGGGCCAGTAAACATTTTGCAGGATCAGTAGATGCTAGGTGTTACTGGTCCTACAGGGCCAGTATCTTTTTGAGTTAGCGTTGAGGCCTGGCTTATTTGAGAAAATTAATTGAAACATTAAAAATCATAACATATTGAAAGTATTGCTCACTGCTCAGTCAACATTTCACGTTTGCAGTAAATATTCCAGGAGTTGCAGGGCTCTAAATTAAGTTGTTTTTTCTCCAGGGAGCCAAACTGCATCTTCAAAAGCTATTTAAAGGTGGTGTTTACATGTACCGTAAATTCTCGCAAATCTCGGACACTTATTATTAATTACGATTTTCGTTGGCTGATGGTGGCCAAAATTTACTGAAAATAGCGATCAAACGTCAGACACTGTGGCCGAGATTCGTTGTTATTACCAATTGAAACGAAAGCTACATGTAGATGGAACTGAAAATCGTTCGCTAACTTTGTACACAAGAATACAATTTTCCCCCACAAAACCCTTAGCAGTGAATGCAGTAGAACTAGAAGCATCTTGATTCGGCGCGGCCGCTTTACATTTTAGATTTGCCGCATCATTGAGTTCAATTTCATTGAAGTGTTAGTTGTAAACTTAATAATTACAAACCGGTAAATTAAAAGATGATCTATTATTGTTCCTTGACATCTATTTGACTTAGATGTCACTTATTTTATCCTGAATATGTCATGGGAATAGCGCTATTGATCGTGTACAAAACCGGAAGCACACGATCAATAGTGTTACGATCGATTTCGCCGTTAGCGCTGACATTGTATTTCATTCAACACATCGTGCCATTTGATGTCTTGCTTGTTTGTATTTAATAAACTTGTGTTTTCTTTTAAAATCTTGATAAAAAACTTATGCATGAATAGGTGGGATACATATCTCACCTATTCAGATCAAACTTTGCATAACTTGTCGTATTTATCGAGTACAGCCAACCGGAAGTTGATGAGCCGTAACGACAATGGCGAGAGTGTGGAGACAGCTATATTGTCGAGATATCTCGACAACCGCAGCCAGGGTGATATACTAATAAAGGAAATATAAATGTTTTTTTCTTATATTGTAATGAAATTTACTTGGTGGCGGACTTTTGGTGAAATGTGTCCTTGGATGAATCGGGGGTGGGCGAAATTAACCAATAATTATTTTGTCAATGAATGATAGTGGCCGAGTTTCCTAGAGCGACCGAGATTTGCGAGAATTTACGGTATGTAGAAACCAGTCCATCTTTGGGCTCCCTGCAGAAATTTAACGAAGCCGCAGGAGCACTTAAGGGAGCCCTGAAGCTCTGGGCTTCCGGCACTGGCTAATTCTGAGCCCTATGTTGGAATTTACCTCATGGTCTTAGCCAGCAGGGCGTCTGGGTGTCTTTTTAGACACCCAAACCCCTTAGAAGCACCCCTCAGGACACCCAATTTTTCGTGAGGAATTTCTTCAAATGTCAATCTCAAGCCCATGACATTGTATAAGGATATCATGCCTTATTTTGATAAATTTATACATGTTTATGGTTGAAATTTGAGTATTTATATAATTGCCCCCCTTATAAATTTGGACGCTCAAAAATTTAACAATTGCCAATTTTAGGCACTCAATTTCTAAATCCTGGCTAAGAGCCTAGCTCCCAGCACCTGCTAATTCCGAGCCCTGAGTTGGAATTACCTGTTCCATGTTGTTCCGGTAAGGACTTTGTGAAGAAGGAAAAGTGTGTGGCTTTCTCTGTGACCAGCGTCACACTGGCGTGAATGTTCACCGTCTCGCATTCAAGATGCTTGCGACAGATTTCGCTGACTGCTTCAGACAGGTAAGCTGTGAGGTCAAACTCAGCACTGGCCATGATGGATGGTCATGTAGGTCATCAAACGCTACACCTGAAAATGGAAGTGAACATACTTAGTTCTATACTTATGAAGAATAAGTATTAGTTAGAACTATTATATCTACTTAAGATAAATAGAAATATATCTGGAAGAAAGGTATACATGCAGCGAGGTCAAAATCAGTATATTTCGAAATATGTTAAAATTGTAATTGTGGCCGTTCCAAACTCACAGAGAAATCATTGATAAAAACGCCTTGAACAGACGTTATGATGTTAGGTAAATAGTAAATACTGTTTAATTCAGAGCTATTTACCAAACCTATTGGTAAATAAGATTGAATAATTGTCTATGTACCGAGATGTTCATAAATTTATACTGTTTAATTCAGAGCTATTTTCGGAACCTCTCGATAAAATAAGGTTGAATAATTGCCTATTTACCGAGATGTTTGGTAATTACTGTTGAACTCAGAGCTATTTACTGAACCTCTTGGTAAATCGTAGCCTCAGCCTTTTTACTGGGGTTCATAAATATTGTGTTTTATGGTGGGATGAGGAAACTGAGTCTACAATTACAAGCCATGATGAGCAATTGAGTCTCAAAAGCTTTCTCTTGTATATATATACCTACTTTCTGTATACCTACAGAATATGCTTTTTATCAGTGTTTATTTGTTTTTCCTATAATTTTCAGAGGGTGTGCACGGCAGACACCTGTTATTGTTAAGCCTGTTTCCAAGTAAATGCAAATTCTCATAATTCTGTATTAATTTATCATAATATGTGGCAAAAGAAAAGTTGGTGCTTGATATCTAAAACAATTCTGCAAATAACAAGCATTTACACTAGGAAGTTGACAAATGTCAGAATCCGCACGTCAGTCGAATTGACACACTTCTATAATTGCAAGGGCAATTGATTACTTGAACGCCGTGCATCATTGCATGTGTTTGAATTGCAATTAGTGGCAACATTGGTTTCAGGTTCCTAGACTTGCACCTACAAAATGTAAATCAATGCTATTCATGATATCGCTATAAGTTTATCAAAAACAAAATTGAACCTCGAGCACTGTCTCCAGACGGCACGCATTTGCAAGAAAAAATACAGATGAGATGAGACGGCGTGTCCCGCTCAAAAATAACAAAGAAAGAGGTCAACGAATTTAGGTAAAACGACAGCCTATAAAAATGCTATATGCCATCTTACAGATTGCATACTTACCTAAGGGTGGTAAGTAATGATATCTGAAGAAATGCGTAAAAATACATGCACAGGATAACAGTAAATTAGCTTTTAAAGCCGCATGACAAAGATGTCTGGCCTCTTCTCTCGCCGCCTTTGTAGAACTCTCTTCAAAATAAAGGTAGAAAAGGAAGGTCAAGGACGAAATTGTAGTAAACGGTGAACGATTTATGCCACCGGGCAATGCCGGCGTGCTGTGGAATACTGGAGAGAATTGTGTCGCGGCGATTTTTGCTCTTACATCGTTCGCCTTCAAAGGTAAGCATTCACTTGGAAAAGATAAACAAGAGAAAAAAGGTACTTTAATTCTGTATGTATTAATCCGACTCCGTCCAGAAACTCTAAAAGATATTTTTGACTAACCAAATTGTAGATAGTTTATTTCTGTTGTCGTTAGCTGTATGTGATTTCACTGATTTGTTATGATAGAAATCTGTGCACTAAGCTTGTCTCTCAAATGTGAAATGATCCAATCACAATGACACAATGTAATCTGGTAAATGGTAATTGTATTTAGTTATTCACCATTTGTGTATCTTATACACTCCGCTGTTAATTGTATATTTAAAAATAGAATAAAGGCTCTCTCTACATTTGCATAAAGGCTGAGAAACATTTATTTAGACTCTGGAGAAGGATTTTGTTAAAATGGGGATAAACCGTATTCCTCCGAATGAGCGCATAAGCACGTAATAAGATTGGAGGAAAAAAATGCGAAAAAGGTATTGGCGATCTACTGTTTAGTCGCATCACACTTGCGATGCCGATGGTAGCCACAATCCATGGCCTCTACAAGCTTGAACGCATCAAGTTCTTTTGTCTTTAGTTACGCCATATCTGATTGGACACCTGTGCGATGGCGCTCAGGACAAGGACTGATATAAATAGGTACACATGACCTGTGTTCAAGTGCTAGAAAATGTGATCTATATACAATCTGTACCTGTGCCACCTGTACTTAAGGAAACATTTACGTTTGTAGGGGGAGGTTCAGAACCTTGCCAGAAACTAACCAACGTTACCTGCTTGTATAAAAATGTAAAAATGTAATCTTTATTTTAAGTCGGTATATCAATTACAAGAAACACGAGCTACTAAGGCTCTTGGCCGACTGGACCGACGGCTTACAGTGCCCTCCGAAGCACTGGAAAGCAGCAAGGAAATAAAATTATTTTTCTGCACCCCCACGGGGAATCGAACCTGGGTCGTCTGCGCCGAAGGCAAGCGTGTTAACCACTTGACCAACTCAACTGCCGGTTATTATTATGTTTAGTTATTATTCTTTCTTTTCAGGGATTGATCCAAAAGTGTCACCATGGCAGGTCAGGAGTTCGACCTGACGGCTTGTCTCTCCGATGCCGTCACGGAAATATGCCGTCAGCATCTCGAGTACGAAAATGTCAACATTCACGCCAGTATCACCTTGGTCACGGAGAAAACAACCCACTTCTCATTCTTCACCAAGACGCTTCCACAGTTGCAAAGTAATTATCAATCTTGACTTCATTTTATTAAAAAATCTAATTGTATATAAAGTTATATATATATATATATATATATACACATATATATATTAGAGCTGCACTCACGGAGGGAGATCAACTCATGAGCTCACCACCCGTTTCACTCGTGAGCTCATGAGCTCACGGACGTTCCAATTTTCCAAAGAAATATTTATTTTCCAGCCCAGCTATTAAGAAATAAATATCTATTGGCGGAGATTTATTAATATTGCCATGTTTATTTAATTTTAAAACGTGCTGACGAGGTACAAAGGTCAGTATAACACTCAACACCGCTTGAATGTATACATTGGAGATTGTAAAGAAGCTAGGAAATCGATAAGCAGTTATGTATGTTAATAATGTGTTCTAGGTGCTCTGTGTTACGTTTGTGTTCCCAACATAGACAAGCTCACGATTTGAACATTTGAGCTCGAGCTCGGCGAGTTTGACCCAGGGCTCGAGCTACTCGAGTTCGTGAGTGGTGAGTGCAGCTCTAATATATACTATATATATATATATATATATATATATATATATATATATATATATATATATATATATATATATATATATATATTATATATATATGTATATATATATATATATATGTATATATATATATATATATATATATATATATATATATATATATATATATATATACATATATATATATGATGCTCGGCGAGCAGGAAAATAAACAAAAAAGGCCTGTTTCCTTTTTTTAGGCTACCAAAAATTAAAATATATATATATGGTGATTTTGTGGACATCTCAGCTGTAACAGAGTCATTTTTAGAGAGGTTATCTTACAGATACCTCTCTCATAGAATCACTATTTCCGTATCCCTCTACATATTACATAACATTTTTTCTAACAACCCATGCTATTGGTCCATTCAGTGCCTTCAGTTCTGATCTTGGAGAACAGTTTTCTCATCAATTTCTCTGTGTCTGTGGTTTTTAAGCTGTTTTATGTCCTCTTTGTAACTCATACTTAACCCTATTCTTTTTTTTATAAACATTGATGGTTTATTTGTGTTTTATTTGCAATTTAAGAATCTATCACTCCTGTTTAGTAGGGGCCTTTCTATTGGTCCATTCAGTGTCTTCACTTCAGAACTCGGAGAACAGTTTTCTCATCAGCTGCTTGGTGTCTGTGGTTTTAAAGTTGATATATGTTAACTATGTACCTCCCTATTTAACCCTATTTGTTTGTTTTTTTGCTTTATTTTTTATTTAAATGCATTTTTAATAATCTGTCTCTGGTTTAGTAGGGGTCTTCCTATTGGTTCAATGCCTGTCTCTGACTTGATGTTGTGTAATTGTGTTGGATAGTACCTGCTTTCCTATTGGTTCAAACTGGCTGAATTTTGCCATAGAATCGCTACTCTTACTGTGTGGTTATTGAAACAATAACAATATAAAATGTACAAGTGAAGTTTCACTGTTTTAACATACCTTTGTTTAGCCTGTTGTCCGCGCTGCTCCTGTGTACTGGTATAAATTTCCATTTCAAATTAGGCTGGTCAATGTAGTGCAACAACAAACTCTCCTGCTGACAACAGGACTGTGGTGAGAGATCCATCATCTCTTCTGATTCTTCCTCTTCTTCATAAGAGGAACTTGACTCACAGGCATCAGACATGGTTAATTCCCTTGCTGAGGCACTCAAAATGTCAGATTTTTGTGGCTGAGCCACAGTTTCCATCTCCATTAGCCCACTTTGGTCATAGTAAGAACCTTTCCCTGATTCTTTTAGGGCTATATTAGCAATAACTTTCTATCTGGTGAGAAGAAACGTCCTGTTTTATTCTTTTTCCTATTAGGCATCTGGACAATTCAGTGTGTTAAGTCCAAATGTGGAAAAGTTCTGAGTGACTATTAAGTAATTATGCTAATTCAGGGTTCATGGGGAGAGAGGGCCCCTCATAATATATTCAGACGCAAGCTGAGAGGGTCATTAGCTGAAACCCCTGCTAAGTCCTTATTGCTGATTCTTAATCTTAAGTTCTGGTTTACTTAGTGGGTGCCGGTAATTTCCTTTCCTTTGATCTGTGTCTTTTCTTCCACTGTGTTAACCCCTTCCCTCCAAATTTTTTATATTTAGAATATACTTTCCCCAGCTTTCTATTACTCAAAATGCTAAAATATATAATTGTCTCACTGCTTGTTTCACTGTGCATTGCTTTTGCCTTTCCCCTGTGTAGTACCCTGAGTCAATACCAGGGTTGGGGTCAATTACTTTAATAAGTAATCAATTATATTACTATTACTTCAGTATTTTGCAATTATATTACTATTACTATTACACCATTTTTTAGATCCAGCAATTACAATTACTATTACATTTAAAAAATTAATTGATTACATTACAAATTTCTTTTCAATAGATGGAACAAAGCTTATTGGGTTTAATGATTTGACTATTCCATTATATGATTTATGAATACACTCCATCCATAACAGTATTTTATGTATAGATCTCATAACTGGCATGGATAGCAGCCTTTTTTCTGATAGTCCTGCTATAGAACTTGTCAGATTAAGTAGTCTGATTCTTCTGATCTTAAAGTACACTATTTTCCAATATTAGTTGCCAGCAGCATAACGGTTAAGAACATTGGTTTCTCAAAGGCACTGTCCTTCATGTTACAGCGGTCAGGGCAGAAAATCTTCCCACTGTTCCCAGCAATACTAAATATCCCCTCTACTGCAGTATGCTGGTATGGCCAGGTAGTTCCAAATTGGGACATGGGATTTCAAAGATGGTTAGACATGTCACCAGCTTTAAGTCATTGCACAGTGGAACATCTCTTGGACATACTGATCCACTGAGAATCATGGGTCTGTTTTCAAAAGGGGGTGTCTGTTTTCAAGCTGATTGGATTTCACTTAGGTTCAGCATGTCTCCTCCAGTTAAACAACACAATAGATTTGCATCCTGTTTCACTGTTTCCATATCCATGACCCCTGTCCACATATAATCTAGTGCAGACGTGACATCTGTGTATTGCAGATAATCTTCATGATATTGTGGCAGTTGAGCAATTAGTCTCAATGTGAAGAGTGTGTACATATGCACTACATGTACATATCCAGTTCCTGCTTGCCTCTGAGCATCCCATAGCAGATGCATACCTTGTGATAACTTGACAGATGTAATAGAAAGAAATATGAAATTGCAGTTACTTTTAGGACTAGTTAATTACTATTACCTATTACAGTAATAGTTAAACCACTAAGTAATTGATTACTTTCTATTACATTGAAAAATTGCAAATTACTATTAATTTTTATATTACAAATTACCCCAACCCTGGTCAATACTAGATATTACCTGTCCTGCCAAAAAATTCAACTTGCCTGAGGCTGAGGCCGCTTTTAAATCTTGATAAAGCAAATCGATGTTCAAGGGTATATTCATATTTTCAGTTGCATTTTGTGTACTTACTAATTTCATCATAATAGGATTTTGGAATTTCAACTTGCAGGAAAGGCAAATAAGTAATGGTTTCTACTTGCCCAGAAGCAGGGTCTTAGCCAGCATTTCAGTAATACCTGTCCAAAACAGCAATTTCCGGATTAGTTTTCAGCAAGAGTCTTGATAAAGCAAATCGATGTTCAAGGGTATATTCATATTTTCAGTTGCATTTTGTGTACTTACTAATTTCATCATAATAGGATTTTGGAATTTCAACTTGCAGGAAAGGCAAATAAGTAATGGTTTCTACTTGCCCAGAAGCAGGGTCTTAGCCAGCATTTCAGTAATACCTGTCCAAAACAGCAATTTCCTGATTAGTTTTCAGCAAGAGTTTAGGTCCAAAAGCTGCCTCAATCATGACTTATTCATAATTGATACAGACAAGAAGGGCTTACTGCAGGCACACACACAAGGTAGCTTTTGCTACAGCTTAGGATGCTCAACCAATTGCCGCAACAAAAAAAACTATTTAAACAGCGATAACCTCTCTTACGGATGCCGGGCGTCGTTCTCTCTTGTTTTCTAGTAAGGTCAACTTTGGCGAAAGGTAGATTGTAGATCAGTCATATTGTAGATCAGTCATATTGTAGATCAGTCATATTGTGGTCAAATCAGAGTCTTGTATTTTCAGGTACGTAGGGTACGCAGGACCTGAAAACTAGTTGTAAATATAAGCTACTTAGGACTAGAATTTAAAAGAAAAAGGGTTTTGAATCTTCAAGGAAAAGGGTTAAGTCTGTGAAACTAATGCTTTGAATAGTAGAACTTTACAAATATGATGAGTGCTACTTGAACATTAAATTAGGTGTAGGTTCAGCAGCCGCAGCAGGACTTGAAACTTTAGACATGGGCAAGATGAACTTGGACATTTGGGTACAGGGAAAACAGGACTTGGATATTTGGGTACACAGACTTAGACATGGGTACATTGATAAATAAAACTTGGACAAAGGGGTACATGGTAATTAGAGCTTGGACCATTTGGGTGCAGGCCAAGTAGGACTTGGACATTTGGGTACAGGGCTAAAAGGACTCAGACTAGGACTTGGTACCTATGGATGCAAAGAAAGTAGGACTTGGACATGTGAGTACAGGGCAAGTAGAACGCTGAACATTTGGGTACAGGGCAAGTAAGACTTTGAACATTTGGGTACAGGGCAAGTAGGACTTTGAACATTTGAGTACAGGGCAAGTAGAACGTTGAACATTTGGGTACAGGGCAAGTAGGACTTTGAACATTTGGGTACAGGGCAAGTAAGACTTTGAACATTTGTGTACAGGGCAAGTAGGATTGGGAACATATGGGAACAGGGCAAGCAGGATATAAGAATTTGTGTACAGGGCAAGTAGGACTTTAAAACATTTAGGTATGTACAACTACAAGGCAGTGGAACATTTAGGTGAACATAGAGCACAGAAAAACATAAGGCATTACATCCCTAATTCAAAGATATATTTTAATGAAAGCTTTTCCTTTAGTCATTATTTAGTCGTCATTTTCTATTTTAGGTGATATGCAACAGAGGATATGTCTGAACGATGGTTACGCCCAGATAGCCAGCTCACAGCCGAAGGGGGCCACAATATCATACAGCAGGGCACACAAGCACTTAGCGCCATCTTTGGATACAGGCAGCAGTCAACATGCATCGTTTGTCCCGCCCCCTGGTGGCAAGAGAACAATCTATACACTATTGAAGACAAAAAAGAGGAGTTCTTTAGCTACAACTAGCCGCGGCTCTGCAGCTGCGACTGTGGCGCACCCTAGTGGACATATTAGAAATCTTTCGAATAATCTGCCAGAGAACATGCCGGCTTCGCTTTCTGTTCCCTACCACCCTGAGGGAGATGATATTGCTGCATCACCAGGAGGTTTTCGTGTTTCCCAACCTATGGGAAATGGAAGGGGAAGACAAACATCAGAAGGGGAAGGACTGATGGAGGTAGTTCGTGTGAAGACGGAGCCAGGCATTGGTAGGGTTTTTCTTTTGACATTTTTTGCCAATTCTTTGTTTATTTTGCAAGCTTGGTCGCATTTCCAAGTAGTATGCCTCCTTAATAGAGGCTTATACTAGTTAGAAATTTCAGTGGAGACCACAAGACCATGTGACCACACCAGTAACCTTGCAATTTGTCTGTTTCACGCATAAAAAGGTTCCATTATGATTATCGGTCAGTAAGATCTTGTATCCCTGGCTTTGTGTGTGTGAACGCCATCTTTAGACTGTGTAACCGCCAACTGAAACAAAGGCCTTACAAACACATCTTTGAACTGATACAGCGTATTCTTAGGATCTAATTTCTAGGACCGTCATTGATATGACAAGTATCGATCGATCGAAATAATTTTCCCAATTAATCGAAAAAAATATTATGTCAATTATTATGTCAATTAATCGAAACACATTTTTTCAGGCTTTTACACCATTTTTAGCCAACACTAATAAGAATTTTGAAGAGAAACTCAAATATTCAATCAAAAAGTGTTGAGAAAACCTTCATTGTGTTTACATTGTGAGAATCTAGGATCCTGGCCACAAAAATAGTGTGGCACATGTGAAAATATTCTATCAGTGCAGTTCTTCAAAATCGAATCGAAATAATCGGAATCGAAAAATAAAATGTCAATGATCGAATCGAAAGAAAATGGATGTCAATGACAGTCCTACTAATTTCCCAATGATTGGCAGAGGAATCCATTCTGACGTCACAGTCCGAATCA
This sequence comes from Maea johnstoni, assembly GCA_963942565.1. NCBI lineage: Eukaryota > Metazoa > Annelida > Polychaeta > Spionida > Magelonidae > Maea > Maea johnstoni. Next base: position 5,856,225 of record OZ012696.1, on the reverse strand, counting down.
GATCATCAGGCAAGAACAGTAGTAATTTATGTGTTCTGGTAATTGTCCTTAACCCTTCCAATGCTGAGGCTACTTTCATCCAAAGTACAAGGATGCAAAGATTTTTTGGAAAACCACCTAAACCCTGTCATATTGGTATTTGTTGTAAAGCCCTCGCTGAGTACTCTCAGATGGGTACCCATGTGCCTGGGTTTCAATCATTTTTCAGTGTTTTTTGCATAATTTTTTATAGGCCAAATTAGCCACCAGCAGCGTAAGGGTTAAATCGTCCTTAAATCTTTTAGATATATGATAAAGCATCATATCATAGAAAGAAGGGCTCTGTGACCGAGGCAGAATTTGAAAAAAAAAAGATAAGTCACCCTTCATTTCAGTGCTGAAAACAGTTTGCTAAGCCTTGGTGGTCAAAAGGTCAATCAAAATGAATAGCCTAGTGGTCCATAAGAAAAATTAGTGACCTACAGTCCATATCACTTTGATAACTAACATGGTAGCCAACAGCCATTTCATAACTGAACATTCATGGTTAATTGTGCTAAATTTATGAATTGTGACAGTCATAATGTAATGTAGAAGAAATGTGAAATTGGATGTGATGCTTACTAAATTAACGTCAGAATATTTAGCACACTTTCTGGGCAAGTAAACATAAACTTTTACTAGCCCATTCAAATTTTTGGTAGAAACGGACTGGTGGGCTACTGTCTATTTTCACCACTGTCATTTCCAACATGCACTGTTTTCCAGATGCAGCTGATGAGGTTTCACACAGCTGGCAGGCGGTGGCGCCCTCTATTGAGAGAGCTGGGAGTGAGGGCTACCAGTTGGAGTATGAAGATGTGCCAGAGGAGGAGAGGAATTACATCAATAGCAGAATCCTGGCCGGAGATATCCAGCAGGACGGCGGCGCAGAGGAAGGTAGGTCCTAGCCAGCAGGGCGTCTGGGGGCCTTTTTGGACACCCAAACCCTTAAAAAGCACCCCTCAGCACTCAGCAGGGGCAGGGGCTTAGCCGTAATGCGTCCAGCGTGTCATTTGGACACGCAGAACACTGTTTTTTGACAGTTTGGACACCCAAAAGTTTATGTCAGAATTTGCTGAAGATGACTTTTCTTAGAAGATACACTTTTATAAGACACACAAGCAGTATCTGGCCTAAAAAAGCAAAGTCTGTAAAGGTATAGGGTCTATCTTATTAGTAGTATGTATTTTGTACCACACTTTGGACACGCACAAGTCTATGAAACCTCTATTTGGACACCCTGTTTCCAAATAATGGCTAAGACCCTGCCCAGCAGGGCGTCTGGGTGCCTTTTTGGACACCCAAACCCTTAAAAAGCACCCCTCAGCAGGGGCGGATTCAGGATTTGAGAAGGGGGGGTTCGATGCATGGTCTTAGCCAGCAGGGCGTCTGGGTGCCTTTTTGGACACCAAAACCCTTAAAAAGCACCCCTCAGCAGGGGCGGATTCAGGATTTGAGAAGGGGGGGTTCGATGCATGGTCTTAGCCAGCAGGGCGTCTGGGTGCCTTTTTGGACACCCAAACCCTTAAAAAGCACCCCTCAGCAGGGGCGGATTCAGGATTTGAGAAGGGGGGGTTCGATGCATGGTCTTAGCCAGCAGGGCGTCTGGGTGCCTTTTTGGACACCCAAACCCCTCAGGACACCCAATTTTTCTAGTGATGAATTTCTTAAAATGTCAATCTCTAGCATATAATTGAATTTTTTCATCTCCATATAATTCCCATGACATTGTATAAGGATATCATGCCTTATTTTGTTATATTTATACATTTTTATGGTTGAAATCTGAGTATATTGTGGTCCCCCCCTGAAAATTTGGACGCCCCAAAATTTTACAATTGCCAATTGTGGGCACCCTGTTTCTGAATCCTGACTAAGACCCTTAGGTAGGATATAATGCCAATCACTTTTACACTTTCCCTTATATTCTCTTTTCAATAAATAGTGCATTCTATGCTTAGTGTAGGCTGATATTAGTTGTGCTTCAAATGTAATACCTTCACTGAAACATTACACACATTTAAGCATATTTTTACCTATTAAAAAAAAATATGAATTAGAATTTGCTTGGATGTACTGTATTTATTTTCATGAGGTTGACATTTTACAAATTTCTAACCTAAATATAGGGGTGTCTTAATGTGAAATTATAATAGATGGTAGCAAATATTCAACCCTTCTAATGCTGACGCTACTTTTGTTTAAAGCACAAGGACCCAAAGACCTTTGCAAACTATCTAAACCCTATCATATTCGTATTCATTGGATAGCTCTCGCTGAGAACTCTCAGATGAGTACCCTTGTGCCAGGATTTCAGACATTGTTTAGGTTTTTTTGCATCTTTTTGTGTTGGTCAAATCAGGCACCAGCAGCATATAAGGCCTAAAAAAAAGTTGTTTGTTTCTTGTAACCCTACCCTAACAAGTTTTTATTCAAAAAATCCCTACCCTAAAGTCTTTTCCGCACTCCCAACTCCAAATCAACATCAAACATGCATAAAACACAAATTTCTGACCAAAGAAATAATGCAAAAAAAAATTTTTTTTACCAACCAACCTACCCTAATTTTTTTCAGACCGTTACAGGAAACAGACTATATTTTATTCTTGGCCTAAGGGTTAAATGACAGACCTATTCATTGTGTTATTGTAGGTGAAGATATGTTTGCCAACACAGGCCTCCCGGTCCCGACCTTTAACCCCTCGTTACACGGTCAGCTGATGGCGGGAAGGATCCGCCCGATGTGGAACTACCTCGTGCACGAATGCTTCATCTTCTACAAGCGTCTCGGAATCGATATGACGCTCGTCGCCACTTGTCAAAGAGTACAGGATAAAATGTGTGAGGTGTATCCTATTCTTAAACAGGTAAAGGTGTATTTCCCAAACCCAGTGATATGCGCTCTTAAGTTATTGAAGTTTTTGAAAGATTTCTGCCATGTCGATGCATGTTTATGTGTATTTAAGTAGGTACATATATACATACATACGTGAATATAGATGGATAGGTACTAAGGTACATCCAGGGTCCTAGCTAGGATTTCAAAAGTGCTTTTCCAACATTTTTGCCCATTAAGATTAAGCTTCTCGTCAACTTCAAATCCTTCTACCAACTACATTTTATAGCTCATTGTGTCAAACAGGGAGATTTATACTTCAGCCATATCTTAGAAAATGGTTTTTGTTAGGAAGATATTTGTTTTCTCCCCCCCCCCCCCCAAAAAAAAAATATGAAAAGAATTACCTGTATAAAAAGTAGTTTTCAGGAATCTGCCTGTCCAAAAGAGGAAGAATGTAAATTGTGCATCTATAAATAAAATTGCTGGTATAAAACTAAGATTGCTTCAGTATTGAATGTGGAAAGGTGTCTTTTATAGGAACAACTGGGCTCGTTTCTTTGGGAGAAAGCCAAGTCATTCACACAGTCAAAAGGTAGACAACCAGTAGGTCAAGGTCAGTCTCAAGGTCAAGGTCAGTCTCAAGGTCAAGGTCAATCACCTCATCAAGGTCAAGCTCAAGGTCATCCTGGCTTTACAGGCTTGGAGGAAATAGAGTGGGCTCCTAACCAGTTCAGCACACCATCCAGGTCACGGGGAGGTCAAGGTCGCGACCTTGCCATGGAGAGTAGAAATTCACAAAATCAATCACCGCAATATCCAGGTATGGTTCAGATGAAAAAATTGTATATGAATACAGGCAGGGTCTTAGCCAGGATTTCAAAAATGCCTGTCCAAAAGAGCAATTTCCTCTGCCAAGCACCATTTTTTGCCTCTATACGTGAGGAGTGTCATCGATACTTCCCAGGTAATCGTATTGCTAAAACGAAGCAGCCAATTATCTTATCGGTGAAAGGTGGTGTATCGTAACGAGTATCGCAAATCGACAAACTACTCCAACCGGAAGTCATACCTTAGGCAAATGCCCCTATTCCCCCACAGTTTACAGTTTACCACTTGTCTAAAGAATAAATAATGAAGTTAACGGCCATGACTGATAAGATACTTAGTGGGGAGATGAAGTAGGCGAGGTCTGTAATGGTCTCAAAAGTGTAACATTTTCGCCTCAAAATAAGGAAAAAAATTGAAAATGAATGAATTTTACAAAAATCCAATTGAAAAATCGTATCGGAAAAAATCAGTGTAGGTGGAAAATTTTGCAATAATCATATCGATAAATTTTCTGTTTTGATGACACTCCTATACGTAGATAAAGAGATAATGGATCTGTCACCACATTTGTGACCAATGATCAGGACGCAGGATTTTCTGGACCTTGATATTAGTGTGGATGCAACTTTTTTTGACCCTATCGCTAACACTGATGTCCTATAGTAAAGTCCTGGACACATCTAATGTCACGGAATCTAGTCTCAGTGTGACGTCACTAGGAGACAAAGACCAATGAGGGCCAGCTCCCATATTTGTTTACATTATAGAGGAGGTTGCTTATGCACATGCGCAAAACGCACCTCATGTGTGTCTCTCATCAAAAACTGGCCTAGGAGTCGTGTCCAGGCTGCTGAGTGAGAACTGCTAGTTGGGTATCTGGTGATCGACATACATGCTCTATATATTCAACCCATTAATACTTAAAAGTTCATCCAGAAATTGTCGCCTGGATCAATGATACTTTTGATGATTACTTTCGAATTGAGAATGATTTTATAAAATATTTCAAGAAGAGTTGATGGTAATGTTTTGATCAACATTTCTCCTTCAAATATTTTGCCAATTGTGCTTTAGCCTGAACGATTTCATCAAAATTGTCAGGCTGGTTTTGGCCGCTGTGAGTATTAATAAAGCCTTAATGACTGTTCACACGGGCAGTATGTGTATTTAATGTGTGCCTGAAGGGCGCACATTTAATACACATACTGCCCTCGTGAACAGTTATTAAGGTTTTTATTATTGCTTCCCTGAATGAGACATTTCTTGTGATCTGATTTATAGTATCTTGTGATATATGGTATGCACACCCACAATAAGAACTAAAAAGGGCAATGTTTTCTTCTACTTTCTTTCTTTTAATTTCTGCTATTATTTTTTTATGAGAACTTGTGTAGATAATGCTAAATGGCATTACCTCATTTAACAATTTTGAATCTGAAATATCCATGCATCCTATGAAGCTTTTTGCTTCTCCCATGATAGAGTGGTCCTTTGCTCTATGAGTAATATTGGTACTCTGTCTCACACTTACCACACTGCAACATATACAGTAGGATGTAGAGTGAGAGAAAGGGAACCAGCTGAAAAAGAGCCATCTAGTCATTCTAGTGGGCACACCAAGAACTATGTATTGTAAGTTTGACCACAAAAGTTCGCATATCTTTTATTTCAAAACTTTTTCTTCTTAAATAAGCCTTTGAAAAGGTTTCAAAAAATGTGTTACATATTTTAGACTCCACTGTTGTGATCATTTGAGTTAAATATGCTTATTGTAAGCATTTTCGTGTCACAATTTTACTGACTAAGCATGAGAGTGAGATGCAAGAAAAAGGTATCTATATAACTTGTCCGCTTTCTTTAAACAACAAATGAGCAATGGTCGAATCGTGTCATGCAGGGCATTATGGAGTGAGATTTAATGTCCTATGGTGGAGGGCATTATAGGGATTTAATGTCCGGTCACATGGTACAAATCCTGAGTGTTGATTGGGTGAGCAAGAAGAAGCAATAATAATGAGTATTAACCGACTTATGCCTGAATCACCCAAAAACATTCACACTAGTTTGGTGATAGCGTTGTGACCTGAACATTTTTCAGAAAACATTTGAGGGAAAAATATCGGTCAGAACCCAATCAACAAATCTCCTTCAACTATTTGGTGAATTTGTGATTGAATCCAAAGTTATATCCAAAAGTGCCATGTGTCCAGACAACACTTGTAAAGGAGATTCCTAGGCATGAATGGAAAAGAATGGTATCATTTAGATTTTACCAACACTGAGTCTACCCTGATTTAGTTCTGAAATTTCCCACCAGGTGGCCACTGTTACATATTTCCAGTTAGGGTCTTAGCCAGGATTTCAAAAATGCCTGTCCAAAACAGCAATTTCAAAACTTCTACCCGTCCAGATTTAGCTACTTATCTACTTAAAATCCTTATACCAGCTACAATTAATTGCTGAGTGTGTCAAAAAGGGCAATATACACTTCAACTATGTCTTGGAAGATGGTTTGCTAAGAAAATATTTGGTTATTATACACCAAAAGTCAAAATTGGAAATTTTTTATAGAAATTTTTGCCTGTCCAAACAGGAGATTTTTAGGAAACTACCTGTCCTAAAGACAGGCAGGACAGGTCCTGGCTAAGTCCGTGTTCCAGTTGAATCCAAAGTTATATTCAAAAGTGCTGTATGTCCAGATAACCCCTGGGAAGGAGATTCCTAGGCATGAATGAAAATGAATGGTATCATTTAAATATTACCAACACTGAGTCTACCCTGATTTAGTTCTGAAATTTCCCACCAGGTGGCCACAGTTAGATATTTCCAGTTGATTCCAGCTGATCAGAGTGACCACCAGGAACCCTCCGGCCTGTCTTGTGCACAGACAGTTCCTGAAGAATTCCAATTTTTGGCACTCAGTTTCTAAATCCTGACTTTATTCCCAACCTATTGTGAAACGTTTTGTTATTTTTTTCTGTTTCAACAACATCTAGTAAAGTCGATTTTTCCCTCAGTTTCTAAATTCTGGCTTAGACTCTCTTCCGAAGCTATTGTGAAATGTTTTATTTATTTATTTTGGTTTCAGCATCATCCAGTAAAGTGGACCTTCCCCTGCCTCCGTTTTCTGTACAAGTGCAGAGTCTGCTCCAGTCCAACAAGGCCCATCTGGTCTTCAAGCGGGCAATCAACGAGGCCGCCTCCTTCTACATGGAAATATGCCCCAAGATCGGAAACCGCAACGAGTACTCCACCATCGGAGAGAGCATGTACCGCAAATACCCCAACATAGGGCGTGAGGGCAAGTACCCATGGGTAAGAATTACACCTACCTTCCCCCTTATCTCTGGAGACTTTTTTTTGGCACATTTCCTGTCAATGTCCGTGTCCATAATTACTCTTGAGTCGGCGAGAGCAATTACGCAAATACCCCAATATTGGCCGTGAAGGCAAGTACCCCTAGGTAAGAATTATACCTACGTGCCCCCTTATCCGGGAGACATATTACTTTTTGCACATTTCCTCTCTGCGTCTGCATCTTGAATTGCTCTCTACCATCGGGGAGAGCAAATACCCCGCTATTGGCCATGAGGACAAGTACCCTTGAGTAAGAATTATACCTTTGATCCCCCTTATTAGGGGAGACATATTGTTTTTGGCACAGTTCTTGCATCCGGTCCGGAATTTCTTGTAAGATATCTAAAAAAGTAGTTCAATGAAACTTTCTGGGATTCTTTATAGGTCCTCAATACGATACCAAATACTAGAATCTTGCTTCGAAAAGCCTCTTAAGCTGTAGTTTATTATGAAAAGTCCTGACTTAGAATGAAGATAACTTTACTTTACTCTCTCTTACAGACCAAATTCACGAAATGTCTGAGTCAGAGAATTCGTCACATCAGATACAAGATGAAAAGTATAAGTAACCAGTTGGAGGAGAATCCTACGTCTGATGCGGCGGAAACCGTAGATGACGTCCCAGCACCGATTCCAGCTACGTCCCCCGCTGCCGAGGCGGAGCCGGCTATGGTGCCTACCACCGATACCAGAACTAATCGCCGGAAAACTGCATACCCTTCAAAACTGGTTGCTACTGAACAGACTGATGGTGAGTGCTCCTCCTGACCTATTTATAGATCGGTACCTGCCCTGATGGCTAGGGGCCCGAAAAGGTCTTTCGATAAAAAAATAAGTGGTCAAAAAACGGATGTCTGGTTATCATAATACTATTTTTGGCCCCTAGTCTGACAAATCTAGGGGCCAACCGCAAAATTTAGGGGCATATCAGGCCTCAACGCTAATTCGAACTGTTACTGGACCAGTAACACCTAGGATCTACTGCTAGTACTGGTCCTGCCAAATTTTTACTGGTCCTACAATTTCAACATAACATAAAAAAACATTGCACAAAATTCACCAACAACATTTATTTTTATTTATTTTATCTTCATTTATTTCCAAAACATGTTGGGACATTCTTCGGGGGAAACCTTTTGATTTTAACAAGAATATCCCCAAATGTTTACTGGCCCTGTAGGACCAGTTGAGGTCTCTTATTACTGACCTGAAGCCGTTTTGGGGAATTTTTACTGGCCTGGGGCCAGCTGTTTACTGTTAGTGTCGAGCCCTGCATGTGCCCCTGTCAAACATTGCTTTATTTTGCTTCATTCTAGCTGCGAATTACTACAGTTACTGGGCGAAAAAAGAAGCCATACCTCTTCCTAATTATACCTCATATGTCCGTCGCATGCTGGAGGAAAATCGGTCGAACATCGTCTTCCGGAGGCTCATCCGTGAAACCGCCCTCTTTTATCTGACGGTGCGACCAAACCTGAGCTCTGCCACGGAGTATTACGAGATCGGTGAAAAGATCTATCAGAAATATCCCAGTATCGCTCGCGAGGGCACACATCCTTGGGTAAGTCATGCTGTCAAACTCAATTTGTGAATCATTTAATCGATTAATAGTGCTTAACCCTTCCGCTGCGGAGGCTACTTTCGTCCAAAGCACAAGGATGCAAAGTTTTTTTTCGAAAACTATCTAAACCCTGTCATGTTGGTATTCATATGATAGGCCTCATGGAGTACTCTCAGATGAGTACCCGTGTGCCAGGGTTTCAAGCATTTTTGATGGATTTTCGCATCATTTTGTATTGGTCAATTTAGCCACCAGCAGCACAAGGGCTAAGAGTCATTCTTGAAATGCTTGTCTGGGTTTTTGATACTTTTGACAATAACTAAAAACTTAAGAATGCTTTTAAAAGATATTTGAAGTAGAGTTGTTGGTAATGTTTTAATGAACATATTTTCCCGAATATGCTTTTGACTAAAAGATTTCATCAAAATTGTCAGGCTGTTTTTGGCTGCTATGAGCATTACCCCTTATGCTGGTGGCTAATTTGGCCAATACACAATGATGCAAAAAACTGAAAAAATTATTAATCCTGGCATATCGGTACTCATCTGAGAGTACTCAGCAAGAGCTTTCCCATGAATACCAACACGACAGGGTTTAGATGGTTTTCAAAAGTCTTGCGTCCTTGTGCTTTGCACGAAAGAAGCCACAGCATTGGAAAGGTTTAGAGTTCTTTCAGCAATTGTCATCTAGATCTATGATAGTTTTGACAATTACTTTGGAATCAATGATTTTACATAATATTTGAAGGAGAGTTGTTGGACATGTCCTGATTTTTCCTGCCTGCAAGATTTATTCAAATTGTCCCGCTGGCTTTTGCCACTGTGAGCATTAATGGATTAATACATATAAATCTGCATTTAGTCAATGACTGAAATCATTATCCAATTTCCTTCAGGATCTGGAAATTCAGTTGTTAAATCACAAATACAGAATTTTTATAAGATAACTAGATAAAGTATAACACATGCATCCATATTTCTTTTAGATCAAGTTCACCACATGTCTGAGCCAGATGATACTAGATAAAGTATAACACATGTATCCATGTTTCTTCAAGACCAAGTTCTCCACATGTCTGAGCCTGAAGATACTAGATATAATGTAATGCATGTATCCATGTTTCTTCTAGACCAAGTTCACCACATGTCTGAGCCAGAAGATACTAGATAAAGTATAACACATGTATCCATGTTTCTTCAAGACCAAGTTCACCACATGTCTGAGCCTGAAGATACTAGATACTATGTAACGCATGTATCCATGTTTCTTCTAGACCAAGTTCACCACATATCTGAGCCAGAAGATACTAGATATTATGTAACGCATGTATCCATGTTTCTTCAAGACCAAGTTCACCACATGTCTGAACCAGATGATACTAGATATATTGTAACACATGTATCCATGTTTCTTCAAGACCAAGTTCACCACATATCTGAGCCAGAAGATACTAGATATTATGTAACGCATGTATCCATGTTTCTTCAAGACCAAGTTCAACACATATCTGAGCCAGAAGATACTAGATATATTGTAATACATGTATCCATGTTTCTTCTAGACCAAGTTCACCACATGTCTGAGCCAGAAGATACTAGATATATTGTAATACATGTATCCATGTTTCTTCTAGACCAAGTTCACCACATGTCTGAGCCAGAAGATACTAGATATATTGTAACACATGTATCCATATTTCTTCTAGACCAAGTTCACCACATGTCTGAGCCAGAAGATACTAGATATAATGTAATACATGTATCCATGTTTCTTCTAGACCAAGTTCACCACATGTCTGAGCCAGAAGATACTAGATATAATGTAATACATGTATCCATGTTTCTTCTAGACCAAGTTCACCACATGTCTGAGCCAGATGATACTAGATATATTGTAAAGCATGTATCCATGTTTCTTCAAGACCAAGTTCACCACATGTCTGAGCCAGAAGATACTAGATATATTGTAACGCATGTATCCATGTTTCTTCTAGACCAAGTTCACCACATGTCTGAGCCAGATGATACTAGATATATTGTAAAGCATGTATCCATGTTTCTTCTAGACCAAGTTCACCACAAGTCTAAGTCAGAAGATACTAGATATAATGTAACTCATGTATCCATGTTTCTTTAGACCAAGTTCACCACAAGTCTAAGTCAGAAGATACTAGATATAATGTAATACATGTATTCATGTTTCTTCTAGACCAAGTTCACCACCCGTCTAAGCCAGAAGATGCTGTAGTGTAGGGTTGGAAATTAGGGTTGGTTTAATCTGCAGAAATTTTCCAAGTGGGGTCAGTTCTATTCTAATGAAAGTTGGATGTATTATTCCTGACGTTAGGATATTAACCTTCAATATTGGCTTTTCGGAATAAAAAATCTCTGAAAAATAAGAAATCACAAATTCGGTCAATTTGCACCTCCGATTAATTTCCTATTCTACAGTAAGATTTTTTAGGGTTTGGGTGTTCAAATAAAGCTCTAGATACTAGATATACTGTAACACATGTATCCATGTTTCTTCCAGACCAAATTCACCACCTGTCTGAGCCAGAAGATGCGGACGATGAGGTGGGCCAAGAAGAAAGGACAGGAGCAGCGATCTCCCGGAGCGATCGAGGACGCCAGCCTCTATCTGGACGAGAGCTCGACGAGTCCCTCTGACCCTCGGGCAGCCGAGGGCGACCCGGATTCCTCCTACGCCTACAATCTTGGAACTCAAAACTCAAGGTTGTTGTACGATCCAGACCTAGAAAACAATGGTGCGATTAAATCGGAGCCATTTAATGAACAGGATTCTCTCCCGCCGATAAGTAATGTTGCGGTGTTTCCGGAACTGATGGCAGACGAAGAAGATGCGTTTCAGGAGGCGGGTTTACAGCTGGGCACCTTTCCATCTGCGTCCGCATCCAGCACAGAAACATATTCGGCAGAAGGAGACGCTTCGGGAAACGGCCTCAAGGAAGAACAACTTGAATAGCTGGAAATACATCAGTGTCTTAGCCAGGATTTAGAAACTGGGTGCCTAAAATTGGCAGTTGTAAAATTTTTGGGCGTCCAAATTTTTAAGGGGGATCACAGTATACTTATATTTCAACTATAAACATGTATAAATTCATCAAAATAAGGCATGATATCATTAAACACTGTCATGGGAATTATAAGCAGATGAAAAAATTCAATTATAAGCTTGAGATTGAGATTTTTAGATATTACACACAAACAAATTTGGGTGTCCTGAGGCGTTCTTTTTAAGGGTTTGGGTGTCCAAAAAGGCACCCAGACGCCCTGCTGGCTAAGACCATGGCTGGAATATTCACCCATTCAAACCTTAACTCTTATGTGCAGGTGGCTAATTTTGCCAATACGAAATAATGCAAAAAAAAGCTGAAAAATTAATGAACCATGGCATATGGGTACTCATCTGAAAGTACTCAGTGAGAGCTTTCTCATGAATACCAACATGACAGGGTTTAGATGGTTTTCAAAAATCTTGGCTTCCATGTTTTTGGACAAAAGTAGCTTTAGCATTGCAAGGGTTTAAGCACAATTTTCGCGGTAAAGCGGTGTAGGAAAGAGACTAGTCTCCAGTAAAACGAGACTGGTGAGAGAATGACTAATTCCATTATGGATGAAAACACCAACTAACCCAGTCATTGGCAACCTTCTCTCATGCCTGAAGTGAGACTGTCACAGGATTTGAATAGGGAAGTCTGATTATTGTCACCTTTTCGAGCCATATTGCAGCTAAATTGTGATTAGCCAGTTGAAAGTGGCGGAGGAAACTGGAGTACCTGGCTGAATCCACCGTCTACCCCCAAGTCACTGCCAACCTTCTCACAGGATTTGAATTAACATTTTTTGTTTTAACCCTTTTACATCTAAGGTGTATGCTTAGTCGTACAACTTTTGAACAGAACTCATCAATAAGAGCTGTATTTGAAAAATATTTAAAATGAGATATTTACCTACTATGTACACAACATCTTTCGACAAATATTTCTCAGTATAATGCTTTGTAACAAGATATTTCCGTATCTCTCAGATCTGCACTACAGATGTGAAAGGGTTAAGGAGAGGGTGATCATATTCAATTGAATTTGGAAAAAAGTTGCTTATTTGTAGGGATTTGTACCGATACTCTATAGGATACCAAATACAAATATTGAATGGAGAAAAGTATGGTATCATAAATGTTAAGTATTGTATCCTATTGTTAACCCTTCTGATGCAGGGGCTACTTTCACCAAATGCACAAGAAGGCAAAAATATATGAAAATTATCTAAACCCTGTCATGTTGGTATTCATTTGAAAGCTCTTGCGAAGTACTATCAGTTATATGCCCATGTTCCAGGGTTTCAGTTCTTTCTCCAACTTTTGTCAGCAAGTCATATTGACCAAACTAGCCATCAGCAGCATAAGGGTTAAGGTATGAAAAGTATATAAAATTGACACAAGTGCTACCTGGACTTCTAGGCAAGAAGGCAGTTCGCTAGGTATTGATGAAATGAAATTTCTGAAGCTGCCAGTACCAAATTTAACAAAATTAGGTCCTCGGAAGGCAACCAGTATTGTTAAAAATATTGTTTAGATATTGTACCGTTAGAGAAATATCAACATCGTATCACATTGTGTAAATTGTAAAGGTGCCAATACCTACTTATTTGCCATTATGAATTGTTATGGTTTATAAAGGGGTACTGGTGCCAACCACACCCTTCCAATACTATTAATCCTTTCGATGCTGAGACAGTTTTGTCTAAGGCACAAGAACGCAAAAAATCTTGAAAATCACCTAAATCCTGTCATGTTGGTATGCATTGGAAAGCTCTCATTGAGTACTAACATATGAGTACCCATTTGCCAGGGTTTCAGTCATTTTTCATCTTTTTTCACATCATTGTATTGACCAAATTCACCACCAGCAGCTAAAGGGTTAAGCCATCCCTGGTGGGACTGTGTAAGGATATCACACACCTTTAGACTTGTGAAATGTTAGGTGTTAGATAAAGCAAGATGGTTTTGTTGGTAGAACATCCTAATTTGACACTCAGTGTAAAAAATAATATTTAGAATCCAGTCTCATTTTCCCGGTTGCTTTGACACCTTCAATTGGGGAAAAGTACCAGTACTGGATACAAGAGTGGGAAAAACTTTCCAATCAAAAGGGATAATATCGTATTGATTTATTAAGGTTTAAAATTATGAAATTGACTTATTTCCTCCATAGACCTCTCTGCAAATAGGTAATTCACAATTTTTTAGCAAAACTATTGAAGCTAGAAGTAGTGAATTAAACAAAATTAGGTCCTATGCAGTATGGCTAAAAATATCATTTAGATATAATATCTCTAGGGAAATATGGAAATCGTATCGAACCGAGAAATTTTTTAGAGGGTTCCAATCCCTACTGTCAACGGTGTCAGGCGAAAACGCCCGATATGCGAAAAAGCCCTAATCGAAAACGCCCTACTTTTCAAGTGCTGCCGTGAGCCGTGAGCGGCGGCTTGCTGTGAAGTGAAGTGCTCTCTCCGTCGGTGGCACATCAGGGGGCCATAAAATTCATGGATATATAATTCATGGATATTGTCATTGACAGTTGTTGTCAATTTAATTTCAGATATAATAATTACTGTCTCCATATAATTCATGGATATTGTCACAGTTGTTGTTATTGACAGTCTGTCAACTGTCAGTGCCAGCAGCAATTAAAATACATATCTACGTATGTGCTGTTCCTCGTGTGTCCGCTTGTCGTTGATGGGTGAAGCCATATATTTATCTATAATGGTGAAATAACTCATTTTCAAACTTTATTCCAATGTTTCAAAGTGACATACAATGTAGCATGTGCCGACACACGAGTGAAATGAATCCACGGCGGCCAGATGCAACTCTCAGGTATGTTCTCGTGAGAGTATAAACCTGCAAAGAAAAAATGGACACCACTAACTGCACTACTACTAACTCGACTATGAACGTAAATAACTAAGAAAAAGAGAACGAGAAAGGAAAAGAAGAGAAAGGAGAAAGAAAAGAAGAAGAAATACACTGTTGTGAAAAGTAAGAAAAATCGGGCGCTTTCGATTAGGGCGTTTTCGCATATCGGGCGTTTATGCCTGTATTCCTGTCAACATATTTGGTTTGGTTTGGTTTGAGGGTAACCGTAAGTTATGTGTATGATCTCATTTTGCTTCCTCCTTTGATTGAAAAGTTGTAGAGGATATTAATGAAAAAGTCATTGTATTTTTATCTTAATATCCCTAGGATGGTTGTATCAGAAAAATGAAAATAAAACCGAACACCTGGCAAATTCATTTTAATTTCTTTTCCAATTTACTTACCAAGAAAAGAAAAAAACTGAGGGGTCCTTAACCCTTTCCATCTTGAGGCTTCTTTTGTTAAAAGGCAAAAGACCACAAAACATTTTCCAAAACTCTTACATGTTGGTATACATTGAAAAGAATGAATGAAAACTGTCAGATGAGTACCAATGTGCCAGGGGTTCATTCACCTTCTCAGCTTTTTTTGCACCATCTTGATTTGACTCAATTGGTCATCTGAAGCGAAAGGGTTAAGAAAAATAATATTGGTCTAGTCTTGTGACGCTATGGAATAGACCACTCAGCCAGGGGGGCAATCCTCTCCTCTCTAAAGGCATTTGACTCATTTCTTGACCTGAGCATATTATAAGTCCATTTATTAACAACAGATATTTGACACGGGGTGAAAATAGGCTAGCTAGTCTGATTTGACCAATATGATGTAGATAATAAAAACAATCAATAATGAAGACCTCAATAGATATTTGATGTACAGTATTAAAGATTGTAGTGGTTGTCATACAAATAAAACCTGATATGATCATGACTTGTTGAATGATTTATCGTTTACTTCAAAACCTCAGTCAGCGCACTGTACTGTTTATCCAATAGACCCAGCAATTTCGAGTTTCGTCACTTTTTCTGCCATATCGTGGCTAAATATATATATATATATATATATATATATATATATATATATATATATATATATATATATATATATATATATACACATATATATATATATATATATACATGTATATATATATACACACATATATATATATATATATATATACACATATATATATATATACATATATATATATATATATATATATATATATATATATATATATATATATATATATATATATATATATATATACACAGTCTTTTAAGCGATCGCTCAATACAAGGGAAAAGTCAAAAGTGGTCGTTTAAAGAGGTGGTCTCTTAAGAGGGGGTTGAGGGTCTGAGCGAGGTTATGAAAAAAATAAAGAATTTCCAACAATGACCTGGAATTATTGAGATTGTTATGTTTAGCTGCGTTTGCTGAATTTCTTCATTAAAATCTTAAGAATAAACAATTCAGAAAAATAAAAGTTGAACTAAATCATTAATTGAGGGCCCTCAGAAATGATATACTTTCAAATTTTTGCCTGAGGGTCATCTGTCACATTTGGTCACACTCGTATCTCATCTTTATCACCTGAAGTATATTTGTGCCAAGTCTGACTTCTCTGTCTCAAAAAATATATTTTTTATAAAGAAATCCCAAAAAGTATGCATTTTTAGTAATTTTTGAGAGAAATTGCCGCAAAACGAGGTGTTCATTTGAGTTTATGCAATGTTAACCTCATGAATCATGATCCTCGTCTTCCTGCCTACAAAACCATACCAGGGTCGTAGTGACCCAGGTTTGGGGGGGGGGGGGGGGGGTGCACGGTGACCCATGGTAGCCCACGGACTACAGTCAGTCGGGCATTGGCACCGAAAGTTAAAAATAAACAATAACGTCATCACTGAGGCGTATGAATGAATGAATGATTGATTGCACATCGGCACACAAAGACCATTAAGTGCCATGACATATGTGTAAAATAAGGGTCCTTTGTTATTGTAGAAAGCAATAACAAAGCAATAAATAGATAAGAAAATATTCACAAAATTATAAGTAGTGTATGCAAGGTTGTTTAAAAGGAAACTAAATACTTAAAGGACAATTCCACAATGGATAAAACAGAGGCTCAAACAGTTTCCTATGGTATTCTCTACTTAAACCCAAGTTCCCACCAGTGCCAACCTTTATACAAGACGTATATTGCTGTTTAAACACCTCCTAACAGACACAAAATTGAGGCACTGGGGGTGGCCATTTTAGCCTGTTAATAGCCTCTAAGCAGGCTGTTGGTGCAACTAAGTCATTAGCAGTAAGGTTACTGACCATATACATTGACAAATAAAGTAATTACATGCTTTATTTCTTCAACAAATGTTTTAGTTATCATTTAAGAATTAAACTTTTTAAAATATCAACTTGCAATTAGTATTTCAAAATATTCTGACCAAGGGTGTCATTATTATATAATACTTACCGTTGAGTTGAAATGGTTTAAAATGAACAGGCTTAAGGGAGAATCAATGTTATGTGCAGTATTTGAGTAACCGGTTTTAGAATTGGCGATTCATTTTTACAGCACTGACAGATTTAAAGGACATTTCACTTTTTTTAATATTTTAAGGAGAGTGTATGGTTTTACTAATGAAAACAGTTGGGTAGGGAATGAATATCATGTGCAGCTTTTGAGTCATAGGTTTTTATAGTTTTAGATTTAATTTTCAGCAATATTTTATTTAAATGCAATTTTAGTTTTTAAATGCTCTCCTGGGACTTAAAATGGTTCAAGAAATGAACAGGCTTTTTAGGGAATATATGTAATGTGCTATTTTCGAATCAGAGATTTTAAAGTTGAAATCTTTCTTTTAAAACAGAGACCTGGTAGGGAACAAATATATTGTATATATATAATATGGGTTATGGGTTATCATTTGAGTTACTATAAGTTGGGAGTTTATTTTTCAGCACTATTATATTTAAATGGTATTTTTTCCTTGTACTCCTCAGGGAGTTGAAATGGTTGCATAAATGAGCAGATCTGAAAGGGAATTAGTTAATGTGCCTTTAAAAATCATTACTGGAAAGGGCACTATCTCAAATATCAATAATGAACCAATTATTGTGAAGGACTTGCAATAGCTTAACCCTTTCATCCCTGGAGATTTTTTTGACAGATGTCGTTTGGACGATGATACTTTTGAATATAACTTTGAAATCAATCATAGATTCACAAAATATTTGAAGGAGATTTATAGGTTGGGTTCTGATGAACATTACTCCTTCAAATATTTTACAAAAAAGTGCTCTAGTCACAAAGATATAAGCCATATAGTCAGGGCTCTTTTGGCTGCTACAGGCATGAACGGGTTAAGTTGTACTTGTCAGGCACACCTTTATAATCTGTTCTTGCCTGGATCTTGTTATCTTTGACACTTATGAAGATAGCTCAAATAAAGCATACATATTTGAAAGGGGATAGTTCGCCTTGGTTCCAAGTTGTTACATAGCTCCTTCAAAATTTCTCGAAAAAAGCCCTTCGAAAGAATGATAATATGTGTGATGCTTTAGATGAAAGCAACTTAGGAATCAAGCATGTAGTTACAAACTATTTGAAGGAGATTTTTGATTTTTAATTCTTAAAAACATTACTCCTTTAAATGTTTAATTGAAAAAATGCTCCCTTATGATAACTAACTAGTCAAACCATATATGGGCGCCACAGGCATGCATCGGTTAGTACCATGTTATCCCATTCACACCTAAAGCGGCCAAAACAGGCCTGACAATTTTGATAATATTTTCCAAACCAAAGCATTTTTTGGAAAATATTTGCAGGAGAAATCTTCATCAAACGCCAAGCAACAACTCTCCTCCAAATAATTTTTGAACTTTTCCTTCATTCCCAAGTTATTTTCAAAAGTATGAGAGTAGCAGACGATACTTTCTAGAGGAACTCTGAGTGTGAATGGGTTAAATGGTGGTTATACAAGCGACCTGTTTTCCCGTTCATGACTGTACTGACTTGACTATTTTGATGATATTTTTGTAACCAGAGCACTTTCCAGGAGTTATTTGGATAAAAAATGTCGATCATAAAGCAACACACAACTCTCCTAGAAATATTTTGTGAATTCTTGCATAATTCCAAAGTTATTTCCAATAGCATTATACGTCTAGACGACACTTGTCAACGAGTCCTACAGGCATTGAAGGGTTGAATTATTTTTCCAATACTCGCAGCGGCAAAAATAGCCTGACAGTTTTGGTCAAATTTTGAAGTCAAAAGCATAGTAAGGACAATACTTGATGGAGAAATGTTAATCCAAATATTACGAACAACTCTCCTTCAAATATTTTGAGAAATCAGTCTCAATTACCAAGTTATTGCCAAAAGTACTATTGTTCCAGCCGACAATTTCTGAAGGAACTCTTAAGCATTAATGGGTTAATCCTTTGGGGAGGAATGCGTTAACCTATTCATGCCAATAGGTCTCCCAGGCAAGTTGGTCCGAAATCATGATACTTGGAGCAAGTTCATGTCTAGGGTTCCCTCTGAAATGAGTCACTTGATCTATGTTAGTAATGAAAATATATACATATATATATATATATATATATATATATATATATATATATATATATATATATATATATATATATATATATATATATATATATATATATATATATATATATAAACAGAGGAACCAGGAAGCTTGACCTCTTGTTAGTCTGCCCTGTCCGTTTACTGTCGGCATTTAGCATGTTGGTCATTTATCATGGGTCTTTGATGTATTAAAGCCTTCCGATGCTGAGGGTACTTTCGTCCAATGTACAAGAATGCAAAAAATTATGAAAATCATATAAACCAAGTCATGTAGGTATTCATAGGAAAGCTCTTGCTGAGTACTACGTTCACATGAGTATCCATTTGCCAGGGTTTCAGACATTTTCCAGCTTTTTGTCATCATTTCATGTTGACCACGATAGCCAACAGCATTAAAAAGGTAATGACCAACTGGACAGAAAACTAATCATAGCTTCAAGAATGCCTGTATGGTTCAAAACGTTATATATGTTCTCCAGCTGACACTTATGGCGATAGGAACTTTAGAGCAGGGAAAGTTGACGTTCATGAATATATTGTGTGAGTGACAAAAAGTGGATGGAATTCCAAACTTATGATGCATAAGCTATACCTATTTACATGACTAAGTCACAAAATGAAGTGTTGAAAAATATGATTTTGGCATGGTTTTCAAATGTGAAAATTCCCTGCTTTACAGTAGCTGTGATTTTTTAAGTGTCTTATGCATTCTTTTTTCAGACTAAGACGCTGAGTCGGTCGTTGATATACTGTGTTCTTATTTTGTCTTTTGTTTCATTGTACTAGATACTGAGCACAATTTATTACTGCTAGTATCATACTGTGTGGATGCAATTGACAGAAATTATATATGTGTGTGTGATTATATGTATATATATATATATATATATATATATATATATATATATATATATATATATATATATATATATATATATATATATATATATATATATACATATATATATACATATATATATATATATATATATATATACACTAGTATATAAATACTAGTATATATATATATATATATATATATATATATATATATATATATATATATATATATATATATATATATATATATATATATATAGATAGATATATATAGATATATAGATAGATAGATAGATAGATATATACATATATATATATATATATATATATATATATATATATATATATATATATATATATATATATATATATATATATATATATATATATATATATATACATGTGTGTGTATGTATCCATAAATTAATACATGTATGATGCACTTGCAAATTATCCATACATATTCATTAGATCCCCTTGTGTAGATCCAAAAGATGTATAACTGAATTCATTCAAGGGGTATTTAAATCAATTCAACATTGCATTTTATATTTGTTGCTAGTATGTAAGGGTGTGTGTATGTCTAGTTGTGTCTGCGCTGGTTCAAACGTAATATTGGAACATTGGTTTGCTTATCACGGCTTTGGACTGCATATTTTGATACTTTTGATTGGTTAGTACTTACACGGCTCTCTCCGCCTAAACTAGGCAATATATTCGCTATTGGTTTAGTTTCTCCTTCATTTCCCTTATGTCCTTCATGTCCTTTTCTCCCGCTGAACCCTCATCAGTGCTTCTCAAGGACACTTTACAAATGTGTGGCATTGGGGAGGGCTGTCTTTGGTACCTTTGCAAGAGAAAGAAATATGCTCTGACTGCTGAAAAAAGGACTCGGTTTGAATTTGACCTGAGGTGACTGTGGAGAGCTTTTTTCCTGGTTACAACGGTTTCATCCTATTGAATTACTGAATGAGTAGTCAAAATTTAGACTTGATCTGTCTGGAAAAATGATGATAAACAAAGTTTTGAAAATCCTTGGTCATTAACCTGTGAGTGCCTAAAGCGCCCAAAACATCCTAACTATTTTGGTGATTTTTCTGTAACAAATGCAATTTTTTGAAAATATTTAACGAATAAATGTTGATCCGAAATTGACTAACAAACCTCATTCAAATAGTACTCCGTTTTATGGTTAATTCTAAAATTATCCTCAAAAGAGTCACAAGTCTAGACGACACTTGACATGGAGATTTACAGGTACGGGTGATTTTCCCCTTGGTTGACCATTGAAGTGAGATGGATAGGAAGGGAGAACGGTGTCGTTGACCTGTGCCCAATCAATCCTACGCACGTGTTCCCAAAACCCTGACTGACGTCACGACTGACGTTCATAGTATGTCCTGTAGCATGGGAACTGCACCTTTTCTTGGCTTGTCACCACCAACTCTACTCAATATCACATAGATCATTTTCATAGTGTCATCCTGGTCAAAAACCTCTCAATGTCCGTATAATGGCGTCATCCGACAAGATGGCAGCAAGTTTGATAAGCTCCGATGATGGAGATGGAATTTCGAAGATTTCATGTGTTCTGGAGGGCAAGATAAGCGAGTTATTAACAAAAGTGAGCAGCGAAAACAACCTGGAAACAGGCAAGACCATTTGCGCTAGCTACACAAAAGCAGCACTGCTAGATTCCAGACGGAAACTTTTTTCGATCGCCGTTAAGATCGAAGCGGAAAAGGCAGAGGGAGAGATCGGGGGGGCGTACAGAAAGGACGCCACCGATAATGATAAGGTTGACTGCCTAACAAAGGACAGCAACCCTGTGCTAGCCAATCGGAAGGCCAAACCGCCTGTGGTAGAAGACGTACTAGCTTTAGCCCTGTACATCAAGGATCCCAAGGGAGGTTTCCCGCGCAACGTCCTGAAAGGCAAGAGCAACGGAAAGAAAAAGCTACCAGGCGAAGGAGAAGGTGATGCGAGTAGATCGGATACTGAAAGCGGTAGTAACTGCAGTGGATCTGATCAAGAAGAGGAATCGAAAAGAGAAGAGGGCGACAAGACCTCACAGATTCAGAGACACTTTGAAAGATTTGTGATCGAGGAAGTGAATGTGTGTGATCGCAACAATCAGAACGGAGATATCCCAATCACTGTTACCGCGTTACGAGACTCTGGTACGCGGCTTAGAGAAAGCCCTAAGCTAGTCAGCACAGCATCGCAAACGGACGTACCTTACCCAGGTCTATCGATCGCGGAACTACGAGAGTTATCAGACAACGACGACACCTTAGACAACGACATGTCGAGGAAAAGGACGATAAGAGAAAGAGACAATGAGAAAGACAATGAGAACAGAAAGGTATGTGAAAATGCTATTGATGATATGAGGAAGAGATGCGAAAAGTCAGATAAGAGAATGGACTTTCTCGAACATGAGCACGCAAAAGAAATGAGTATCTTACGTTTAGAACAATCTGCCATCAAAGACGAACTGAAAACCATGAGTAAACGAATGGTGGTGCAGAAAGGCATAGACGCGCGTTGTGTGGCTAGTGCTTCTGAAACTGACCAACAAAGGCGTATACTGCGAAGCAGAGGTGGAAAGAACAGGAATGTTGGTGTCGACGAGTCATGGGAAACTGATGAGAGTACCATGATGACATTAACACAGGACAGTCAAGGTGAGAGTATAATGACCAGAATATCGCCCGCTCATGCAACCCTGAATGATGCGAATGGGAAGCCTAGTGGTAGGGGCGCTACGTCGATGATCGCCTTATCTCCAAAGCGTGTAAACAGAAGCAGGAACGATAAGGTCACTAAGCAGAGAGATCCAGAGAGAGGTATGGGTGATCTCGAGAACCGGAGTAATGGCGGTGACAACTCAAGAAGCTGTCAAAGATGCGATGATATAGTGGCAACGGCTGAGGCGAAAAGGGGCAAATCCCGCCCCGAATGCAATAGAAACAAACGGGATGTTTCTCACAAAGATGATAATATGTCCGACGAAAGCGGAGATGATTACTATGACGACAACTCTACGGATGAGTCATCCGGGGGTGATGCGGCTGATCCTGACGTCAAGAGGAGAAAGAAGAACGAAATCATTGTTCTTCCAGACTCTCCTCCGATACCGGTCCCGTCTACCAGCGGGGAAATGGGAACTAAAAAGAACACTGTCGAACAATTGAGAAATGGTAGTAGAATTGAGGACAAACCAGTAAAAGAGAAATACTCGAAAATCGTAACTAGAAATGGGTGGTCTACACCTGGAGCATACAATAAAAGCCCGCAGAAAATAGTGAAAAAGCCTATTCCAAAGATAGCAGGGGTCATTGAAGATGAAACTAAAGAACTTTTTGTTCTAGGTCTGAGCGTAAAAAACTTCAGAACGCATAGCGATCTTGAAGAATCCGTCGGTGCTTACTGTAGTGAAAGGAAAGTCGAAACTTCCTACCAGAGAGTAATAACCCTTAAGAATACAAAGAAAACTGTGGGCTGTAAGATCACAATTAGAATGAGAGATATAGACAAAATCTACGAGAACGATTTTTGGCCTAGAGGGGTAAAGATCAGAGAATGGTTTGACAGAAAACCCACAGATAGAGATAGGTATTTTGCTAGTAGTGAGGAATCAGATGATAGTAAATCAAAATAGAATCTATATGGGTATAGTACAACAAAGACACGTTCAAGCTGTGAGTCAGCACCTGTTGTTAAGTTACTATTCTGTGGTGATGGTTATGATAAATGCAGAAGTTATACATTACTTGATTATGAATGATGACGTATATGTACCTCCTCGCGTGAGGAAATGTTTATTGTACCCTGATATAATAATGTTCTCAAATATTTACAGATACATAAGTCAAGCAGTGCAGAGTACTACGATGAGGGTCGACGTCACTCAAGTCCACCCGAGCCCAGTAAGCGGGTCGCGCACCCATGACCACAGTCGCAGTCGGGTAGACACTGCTGGTCAGTGGTTCCGCAGGCACGATGATCCCCAGGGGGTCATGAGCAAACATGTACACCACCTGCCGGTGAGTGTTGAAGGTACGCGTTTAGTCGGTGTGGCAGTGACGCCGGGTCTTAGAAGGAGTACGCTGTTAAAAACTTCAGACACGGTCAGTAATGAAAATGACCACATCATTTATAAGCACAGTATCCAGTTCCATGAGACTGATGATGTTACAAGGTATGAAAACTTAAAAGCCGATGATAAGAAAGTCTAACAGGTTTAAATACGCGGATTGGAAATCAATCATATTTACTGTGTACATAGTTATTTGTGTGTTCGTTTCGTTTGATACTAATAAAATGTTACAATCTAACAACAATCATGATACGAGTCTGTCTATAGTAGCATGGAATTCTAGAGGGTCTGTAGCTTCGATACCGTATCTGCGGGAACTCATGAAGATGAACGATGTGGTGTGTGTGAGTGAGCACTGGCTCCACGCTAATAGACTAAACATTCTAGAAGATTTATCGGCCGACTTCAACGTCGTTGCTAGAGCCAGTGCTCACTCAGGCGCTGAGGTGTACGGAACAAAACGAGGTCAGGGCGGCGTCGCGTGTTTTTGGAAGAAGTCTCTAGGTGGCGTATCTCCTATAACAGATATCTCTCATGATCGGGTATGCGGAATAAGGGTCCAAACAAATCTAGGAATAATCTTAAACATTTATTCTATATACATGCCGGCCCCTGGCTGCGCTGATGACTTTGATATAGTTTTAGATGAAATTGCCGAAATTGTAAATACACGAGAAAATGGGACATTTTGTGTCCTAGCAGGAGATTTCAACGCAGATATGGGACATCTCGGTGGACCACGGTCGAATAGAAAACCCTCTAAAGTTGGTAAAAAGCTAGCAAAATTTTTTGATGAATCGGAATTAACAGCAGCCAACATGACTAGTAAGGCGACAGGACCTTTAAATACTTTTAATAGTGGTAACGGAAGTTCGACCATCGACTACATTGCAGTCCCGAATAGTCTCTGCAGCCTAGTTCGGGGCTGCAGTGTCATGAAGGACGAAATTTTAAACACGTCTGACCATTTTGCAATACAAGCTACACTTGATGTGAAATGTTGCGAAA
Organism: Maea johnstoni; assembly: GCA_963942565.1. NCBI lineage: Eukaryota > Metazoa > Annelida > Polychaeta > Spionida > Magelonidae > Maea > Maea johnstoni. The sequence goes on along the minus strand of OZ012696.1, from coordinate 5,831,111 downwards.
TGAGCTCTATAAACAGTAGGCCAAATACAAGTATCAAATGGGGCAAAATAAGACGTGAAATTATTGATGAAGTATATACAAGACCGGTAGAAGAGTACGCTACACAAATTATGAATGAGTTAGAATTGTGCAAAGATAGCGTGATAGAAAACAGTACAGTTGAGTGTTTGTTTGACGGGCTCATTGATAAGATGGCTTCCTGTAGTAGTAAACTTCCGAAAAAGAGATACAAACCCAACGCTAGGCCGTACTGGAACGAAAGGCTCACTATGTTAAAAAAGGAGAAAATTCGGTGTTTCAGAAAGTGGGTATATTTGGGAAGGCCCAAAACAGAAAACTGTGTGGAGTGGTTAGAATATAAAGATGCGAAGCGCATTTTCAGACGTGAAATCAAATACATACAAAATGAGTACGAAAAGAAAGAAATGGAAGAATTGATAAGAACGGCAGAGTGTGATAAAAATAAATTCTGGAGTAGAGTAAAAAGATCAAGAAGAAACATTAAAACCAATTCTTATGCTGTCAAGAATAAAAAGGGTACTGTTGTCCAGGAGTTATCTGAAGTGGTTAAAGTGTGGGAAGAACACTTCTCGAATTTAAGTAAGGAGAAAATGGATAAAAGGTTTGATGAAGCCCATTACAAACAAGTTTCCGAACAAGTTAAATTTTGGTATGCCGAGAGAGATGCCGATGAATTTCTAAAATCAGAATTTACTTTAAATGAGATAGAAAGCGCAGTGAGAAGTCTAAACAGAGGAAAAGCTCCGGGCTTCGATCTCATCACGTCGGAGCATTTACAACACACAGGATTTAAATGTATGAGGCTGTTGACAGGGTTGTTTAACCTGATTGTTCGTAACGAGTACGTACCCAAGAACTTTAAGATAGGGATGCAAATCCCTCTCTATAAAGGGAAGAGTACGTGTTCGTTAGATCCCAATAACTACAGGGGTATAACCCTGTTAACAGCCCTTAATAAGGTCTTTGAGATGGTGATATGGAATCGCATGAAGGATTGGTGGAAGGAGGAGCGGATTATCTCCAACCTCCAAGGTGCATGCAAAACTGGAATGTCTTGCGTGCACTCGGCCTTAGTCTTACAAGAGACCATTGCCGTCGGTCTGGACGCTAGGAAGAAGGTCTTTGTAGCGTATTTTGACGTAGCAAAGGCCTTTGATAGCGTTTGGATCGACGGCCTGTTCTACAATTTGCACAAAATGGGTATCAGAGGTAGGGTGTGGAGACTACTATACCAGACGTATCAAGATTTCTGGTGCAAGGTGAGAATAGGAGGCACTATGTCAGATTGGTACCGTATGCAATGCGGTATACATCAGGGGGGATTTCTATCCCTCCTGAAGTATACGGCATTCATAGACCCGCTCATTAGAAGTCTTGAGGCGTCTGGGCTAGGGTGTCAAGTCGTCGGCATCCCGACCAGCCCGGTCGGGTATGCGGACGACATGGCAGCATGTAGTTTGTCAAAACAGAAGTTAGATAGGTCTCTTGAGCTAGTCACTGAGTACTCCAACAAATGGAGGTACTCCTACAATGCAAGTAAAAGTGCTATAATGGTTTATGGGGAAAATGTGAGGGAAATGAAAAACGGGAAGAAACACAGAAGTTTTACCTTATGCAAAAAGAAAGTGAAAGAGACCGAAAGCTACGATCATGTTGGGATAAAGAATTGTTTATTTAACAATTATAGACCAAGAACAGACGAGAGGATAAGTAAGGGACGGAGAGCCTTTAATGCCGTCACTAGTGTGGGGATCAAGAAGAAAGGAATATCTATGAGGGTGTGCTCAAGTCTGTTCTGGTCTATAATAGCTCCTATCACCACATACGGATGCGAAATATGGGTGCTGCGAGGTGATGAGATCGAAATGTTAAGAAAATTTCAGAGAATGGTTGGACGCAGGTGCCAAAGATTTCCTCAAAGGTCGCCAAACTATAGCGCCTACAGTTCAATGGGATGGCTAAGTATTGATAGGTATATACAAGGGAAAAAACTAATGTTTTTGCGTACCATACTAGAACTTGAAGACGATGCTATCTGTAAAAGATTATTGTACGAACGGTCCCTAGAGTATGCAAATCAAAGAGCCAAAGCCAGTACTAATGAACATGACAGTCCGATATACGACTTACTAAACACTAGTGCAGATATAGGGCTGTACGAAGTCTGTATGAATATGATCCGTAACGAACACCATTACACGAAACAAGAATGGAAAGTTATTGTATGGGAAAAAATTTGGAAAATGGAAGACAAAGATTGTAATAGAATGTACATAGACGGAAGGGACACCCCTATGCTTTTTAAAGTCCTATCAAAACCGTACTATTTGATTTGGTGGATCATCTCAGATCAATTCCCAAAAATGATAACTATGTGTGAAAAAATGGCGGCCATAGTGTCAGATGCGAGTAAGCTAAAGGCAAATGATGTAAAATTGAAAAGTAGCTCCTTCTGGGCAAAGACTTGTACTAGGTGCGAACTAAGTCAAATTGAAAATGCAAAACATATCTTGATGCAGTGTCCTTTTTATGAAAATGATCGTCTCGAAATGTACAATGAATTGGAAGCCTTGCAGTGTGATGAGATCAATAGAGGGTTGTCTGATACACAAAATTTGGCTTACATGCTACTAGGTAGACAACCCGAATACATGTCATTAGAAAATATGTTTAAATTATGTACTGTATCGGGAAAATATATCTCTAAGATATATGATAGTATAACAGTTAGGTAATTTATCTCAGTACTTTAAAGCTATCCTTTTGCTTTAAGCGGAAAGAGTCTTTAAGACTATCCTAGACAGTTTATTCTGTAAATCTGATATGTATATAAGTGCGTAAGAATTTTCAGCACAATTTTGTAATACCCCTAGAGAAATCAGATTTGCGCTTAATTTTGAATCTATTTCTTTCGGTTGGCTGTATGTTATTTGTATATATCCATTATATTTGTTAATATGATTTGAGACACAGTCTCGTTCAGTTTCGTATTCCTATGTTGATGTATTAATTTGCTATAGAAAGTTTTTGTAATGATATGATTTTGTGCGAAATGCGCAGCAAATAAAGCATACAATACAATACAATACAATTGGATATTGCCACACTTAAACCTTAAATGCTAAAATTCAAGCAATGATTAGCCATTTCCACATTTCAATGAACACACTTGCCACACATTTGGATCTTGCCACACTTAAACCTTATTTCCTTAGATGCAAGCAACGAGTAGCCAATTTCACTTTTCCATTCTGAAGCCCTGATTCTCAGCAAAGGTAAAGGTAAAAAGGTATTCGGTTTATAGTTTTGTATCCACCGAAGCGCTCACACCACCTTCCTCCCCTAGCAGGCACTGTACACACGGAAACCATTTCAATCCCCCGGGGGATATTCCATAGCAACTGGCAGCATATAGCGCACACGCTCTAATCACTGCCTTATTTATGCTAGGTACCCATTTTGAAGCTGGGTAGACTGAAGCAGTATGGAATAAACTGTCTTGCCCAAGGACAGACCAAAGTGCCCCGGCCGGGAATTGAACCAGCGCCTCGAGCTCCTGATTACTAGTCCGACACCTAACCAACTGAGCTACTTTGTCCCCAGTAATGTTGGTTTTGTTTGTTTTCATCTTATCTTTATTCTGTACGGTTTCATCAGGTATCATTTCAGGTATATACTGATATTCCATTATTTCCATGTGTGTCTGACTGTCAGTCTGTCTTCAGCAAGAGTTTTTGAAGGCGTTGGTTGGTCCTGTGGAGGGTGCATCTTTGATGAATATTTCTTCATCCGCAGCAGAGTCAAGTACATTTGTACAACTGCAAATAGGAGTAGTATGCAATATTTTGAGATGAATTGTAAATATTCCTTTTACAAAATGTTTTTTTACAATGTTAGTTTTGTATGCATATACACATAGAAAGCATAAACCGCAGTGCATATATTGTGCAATATTTATTAATGGATTTGTAAATATTCTTTTTGCAAAAATTATTTTTTATGTACATATGCACATATTGGATAACATGATCGGCCACTTGCTGGCCATATTTTCCTACATTCCATTGCGACTTGTGCTAGTGGAATACTGTGGATATCAACATCTATCCTTTGACAATGGAATGTAATGCGCCTTTGAGCATGTTTATATGGAAAGGCCGCAATATCAAATGACAATATTATTATTATTATTATTATTATTATTATTATTATTATTATTATTATCATCATTATTATTATTATTAAATGTTAAATATTTTTGATATTTTATATATGGTGCTCATGATATATTGTTGCTATTATTAAATAGCCTTATGGAATGATATAATATATTCAAGCCGTTGAAAATAAAAGAAATATTGTTGATTATACTATTTCGTTTGTTATCTTGAAGTATACCTTTTGTGTAACTGGTATTCACTCACTCACCTAAATTTCAGGAGACTTAATAGCTACTGAATATTTAGACTCTCTCTCTCTCTCAATCTTTGGGAAAATATTTGAAGGAGTTTTGGTTCTCGAGTAATCAAAAATATAAAAAAAATCCAGACTAGAATATCAAGGGGCTCTCTTAAAGCATTGATGCTCTAAAGAAAAGATGTTGCAGGTTTAAGTCCATATTCATCCACAACCACTTGGAATAATGACAATCAAGAGAGCGTCAATGAAATGTTAAATGTACAGGCACTGTAACTCAAGCACAATAATATTCAATGAATATATAAAGTTGAGCTTTCTGTCAAATAATTCTCTGAGCATCACTTTATTTGCCATCAAGATAAGGATCCGCCGTGGCCTAGGGTGCCTGGCTCCCAAGTGTGAGTTCGCAGGTTCGAGTCTCCGCTGGATCCCCAAGCGGGTTGGCCTGGTCGCTATATAAATGTGCGGCGTTGTGGAGGACTTTGTATTGTATTGTATTGTATGTTTATTGACTGCGCTAATGCACAAAATCACACGTATACAGCATATATATATTTAAACAAAATAAAAAGAAGAACAGAAATAATAACGAATAACACGAAATAAAGATTACTATACACACATATTCTAAACGAACTATTATATGCTTTTGTAACTAGTACGCATAAAGACTGACTATACTTCACTTCACTGTTTGTGGTCCTTCTGCAACTGATAGACCCCTCGGAACTATTCATGAAGAGAGGGGAATTTCTTCCCGGTTCCAGGTTTCTATCTCGTCGCCATATGACCTAAGCTGTTGAAAGTGACTTTAAACCCAATTCCTTCCTTCCTTCCTTTGCCATCAAGATATTTACATGGATTAGCTTTAGATGTGAAAAGCAACGAATATTTCAGGGCCTACTACGATGGTAAGGAGAAATTGTTAGCCTACTTACTATACACACGTGTGGCGTGGCGAAGAGCAGTACCTGGCACCTTTGCAATTGAAAGACCCCTTGGGAGTATTCAAAAGGAAAAGAAGGGAAATAAATTCTTTCCTCTTTAAGTTTCTTTTTCGTCCTAATGTGACCTAGGTATATTTCATTGAATCACTCTCAATTCCTAAGTTACTGTTAAAAGTATATAATATCCAAAAGACTACTTCTTGAGGAACTTCTAAACATTAATAAGTTAAAGGTTATGAGAGAGTGTGTCTGTAATCTTTCCTCATAGCTTGATATTGCACGTTTAGTTCGAAAAAAAGAAGAAATTCATGTATACTTTAGAAGCAGGGAAGCTTGCATGCATACTATGGGAGACAAACCATTCTAAATTTCTGACAGAAACAGCAATAAGTGCAAATTCTGGGTCACGTGACCATGATGAATACATGCCGAGGCCTAAAAGAAATATTTGTTTCCTATAACGATCAGATGGTAGGTAGGCAAAATATATATTTTAGATTATTTTTTCCTTTCAAGAAATACATGTTTTATGTTAATTGGGAGTTGGGAGGGCGGGAAAACTTAAGGGTAGTTATCTTTTGAGTAAAACTTGTTAGTCTCTGGTTACACGAACCAAACACTTTTTTGGCCTGATAGAGTAGTACATGTATTACTGTACTTTATCATAGGTTAAGACAACATGACCTTTCCCTTAAGCTTCTAAATCCTTCTGTCAACATTGAAATGTTTAGTGAGCATTAATGGCTAAGTAACTAGACTGAACGCGCGGAATCACGCATTGTGTGTGCATGATTTACCACTGGAATGGCAACACACAGCGCTGGTGTCCCTACTTAAAGGCTTTGATTACACCCAAAACCATAAACCTTTCTGAAATCAAAGCGCATCCATTACCCGGCAATTTTACACAAGAGTTATTAGGAGTTAACCCTTCTAATGCTAAGGCTACTTTCGTTCAGAAGCATAAGGATGCAAAGATCTTTGAAAACCATCGAAACCCTGTCATGTTGGTACTCATTAGATAGCTCTCGCTGAAAACTTTCAGATGAGTACCCATTTGCTAGGTTTTCGGTCAGTTTTCAACTTTTTGCATAATTTTGTGTTGACAAAATTAGCCACCAGCAGCATAAGGGTAAAACCCAACAGTCAATTCTCTTCCAGACATCGCTGTATTATATAGGTATTTATTTCCAAAGCTGTCAGACTATGTGCATGTGAATGGGTTAATTTTGTTTCGACATTTTACTCGCCTGGAGAATTGTTACGAAAATTGCCTGGTCAAAGGAAAGATTACAGGTCACTCCGGCTCTTCAAGAATGCCAGCGAGCTTGAATGAATATGTCAAGTTTAAACTACTTGCATCTGTACATGTAGTGCAACTACAGTGTGACTTCTTAAAGAATATATTAAACCTTATGCTGCTGGTGGCTTATTTGGCCAGTACAGGATCGATGTGCCTGAGATTGTACCTCATGCACTGGCATACCGCAATGCCATATGTTCACAAGGGATGACATATGAATTTGGGCTGGGAGGCTGGCTTCCACTAGGGCAGCCCCAGGTAGAATATATGTGAACACACACAGGTACAGTACAGACATTTAATTCCTGCACCAGTTTACCGGACGTCTGCCTGTGACTGGTCGTACTAACACTTATGGATAACGCATCAAAGATGAACCAAGCACAGAGTATCTTGCGAACCAAAACTACATTCAATTGTGAGATCGTACATGCATCCATTTCCAGGAAACTGTGTGGGCATGCAGTCGTGTATTATACCCGGGCTGACCAGGCATTTAGTGCAGGAATTAAATGTCGGCACTGTACGATGGTGCAGATGTGAAAGAGAAAATAAAAAAAAGCATTTTTACACTACCCTGTGTTGGCGAGGGAAAGTAAAAGACCTTTGTATAAAAACGTTTTATATACCCTCCCTATGTTGAGTGGGTGGGTAAATGAAATGTTTTTTATCACCGCCCCCCCCCCCCCCCCCCCTTAAGTGATCGGGTAAAAAAAGTTTTAATTGCCCTCCTTTTAACGATTTTGCGTGCGGGAAAATACATGTTATTCACCCCCCTCCCCCCACCCCCACCTTTAAAACGGTCGTGTCAAAAGTTCTTAATTTTCTCTTTCCTGCCTGCACCATCGTACCCTGGTTGCTGAACTTCTCGAATTAACTCTACATAAAATGACATGGCGGGTTAAACATGGTCAGCGCTAAAATACTGTATCCCCTTTGGGCACTTCAGAATCCGCGCCTCACAATGGCGTAGATTCGTGTTGTCAAAATAGGTTCTAATTACCTAGCGATAACACCACAGGAGCGATGATCCCGTGAAACGCCCCAACAAAACTGCTCATCCATTCCCTGTCAACCCCGGTCACTCTCGAGATAGTCATTGATACGCCACGACCATACCCTGTCACACTGACAATGGTAGATTATACACCGCCAGCGCCACGTGAAAAATCTCTGATGCGGGCTCTATGGGCCATTGTGGACGGCCGAAAGGGATTTTCTGGACTCGTAGGCAGTCACGGGCCCAGCAGAACTTTCGATTAAGGTTGGCACAATAACTAGTAGCAGGGGACCTCTTGAAAAATGTCAGAAAATAAAAAAAAACAGCAGGCGACGGCTCGATAGTCCGTCACCAAAGTTGGTGAGGTCGAAAATGGGAAGTGTATTGTAATTGTAATTGTAACGGGCCAAACAGAAATGTCGATTAAGGTTTGCACAATAACTAGTAGCAGGGGACCTCATGAAAGATGTCAGAAAATCAAAAAAACAGCAGGCGACGGCTCGACAGTCCGTCACCAAAGTTGGTGAGGTCGAAAATGGGAAGTGTATTGTAATTGTAATTGTGATGTTTATTGCTCACATCCGGGAACGTAAAATTATAAAATACATATAATACTAAGGAACAGAAACAGAAATATTAGAGTAGAAAAAAGAAATCATTGATTGATTGCCAATTTATCATTTTGTGTACGGACAACCCAAAAATAAGCGGATAATGAAAAAAAATGTGCGACGTGGCAGCCTCTTTTCTCTAATATGGCCATCTTTGAAAAACATAAATTGTTGTCAAGCAAGAGAAACTGGCCGAACAGCCCATTTCTTTTATCATTTTCTTTAGTTTTGTCCTACAATGTGTAACATATTCAACAATTAAAAGAATGGGGATAAAAATAATAAAACTGGCGCGGACATCCTTTAAAAGTGAAAGAAGGAATAATGCTTATTGTTTCGCGACACAGCAAGAGATCCGCCATGGTGTTTAGGACGCTTCGCGCCCGAGGCGGATGGTCACGGAGGATACGAGTCATCGCTAGATCCACATTGGTGGTTTGGCTGGGTCGCTTTATAAATGCGAGGCGTTTTGAACGGCTGTCTATGGTGCCGTTGCAACTGAGAGATCATTTGGGAATATACGAGACGGGGAAGGAATTATTTCGCGTTTCCGGATTTCTATCTAGTTCCGATGTGACCTGAGATATTGAAAGCGGCCTACAGCCTCACATAACTATAGTCTGTCTGACTCGAGTTTGGCAACCGCTTTTCCCTTTTTTGTGACAAAACGTTCGAGTTTGCCATCCAAACTTGACAAACCTCTTCGGAGCACTACTACGTGTATGCATAAACGGACTTTTTGTCTCAACTCCGCAAAATGTTGATTTTGCTTAGGGCTGTTCCATTTAAAAGTGTGGGGGGGGGGGGAGGAGGAACGGAAGGTTTTCTGAAGGGGGGGAGGGACCGAATTCTGAATTAGTTTATACCATTAGAGTATATATGATTGCTGGCCGGGGGGGGGGGGAGGGGGGTGTCGAAATTTTAATTACCTTCCGTTCCTCCCACCCACCACACTTTTAAATGGAACGGCCCTTATTAGTTCCCATTGTAAAATTTGCCCATTGCCAACAGTGCAAACACGCGAGATTGTATTGGTGGCAATTGGCAAATTTTACAATGGGACCTAATGAGCAAAATCAACATTTTGCGGAGTTGAGACAAAAAGTATGTTTATGCATACACGTAGTAGTGATCCGAAGAGGTTGGTCAAGTTTGGATGCAAACTCGAACGTTTTGTGACAAAAAAGTGGAAAAAGCGGTTGCCAAACTCGAGTCAGACAAACTATAGGCAATCCAGACAGTGATATGTCAAAGGGCAGCCATGACGTCGATTCGTTCGACGTTACTTTTCATCTTGATACTTTCCCCTAGACTATCCTAGTATGACCTTGTTTCCCTGAACCTTCTACCCTGAGATGACACCAGCTCACGTTTAGTTCTGATATCACAACGGAGGGGGAGCCACCAAACTCTGCAGACAGACATAATCTGCCTCCCACGGCAATACTGATAGTTTAGTAAAGCTATTGTTTTTACTGACGAGTGAAGGCTACGTTATTAATCTTGCACAAGTCCTACTAAACCATTCTAAGTCAGTCCCACCTCTATTAAGCGACCGCTCAAGGGAAATGTCAAAAGTGGTCTTTTAAAGAAGTGGTCTCTTAAGAAGGGGTTGGGGGTCTGAGCGAGGTTATGACAAAACAAAGAATTTCCAACAATTATCTGGAATTATTGAGGTTGTTATGTTTAGCTACGTTTGTTGAAATTTCTTCATTAATATTTTAAGAATAAACAATTCAGCAAAAGAAAAGTTGGACTATAACATTAATTGAGGACCCTCAGAAATGATATACTTTCAATTTTTTACCGATTACTAGTATTTCATTATTTTATTGTGCCTTTCCAATATACAAGGCGTCTTGGCATTCAAGTGGCCGTTGAATAAAGGAACGTTTACTCTTAGGGATAAGATTTTATGGTCGTTGGTCGCGTCAAGCAAGTGGTTGCTTAATCAAGGTAAAATATACAGGGAATAGCCTTGGGGGGATTTGAAACGGTCGTTCAAGGCAAGTGGTCGTTTAAGAGAAGTGGTCGTTGAGGCAGGTTTGACTAGATATGTAGATATGAAACCATAAAACACAAGCTGAATCGTAGATTTAATAATAATAATAATATAGTAATAATAATAATAATAACAATAATAATAATAATAATAATAATCATTGATAACAATAATGATAAATGTCCCAGTGAGTAAGAATATTCGATCTCCTGTTATGGAGTAGTGATGGCCAATATTTATACATTTCTGGGTTTAGATATTTTTTTTAATTTAAAATTGCATACATGTACTTGTGCAGCAGGATTTTTATTCTCCATAATAATTTAAGTCGAATTACTCACAACAACAGTAATAATATATATCCATAGTAGTTTCTGCTGTATCAGGTTACAGTTCAGCTTGTCTCAACATACGAACAAATAAAAAAATGTGCAGATATGAATAAGGAAGTCAATTGTGCACCCTCTATGGTGGTTGCAATAATATATATTGATTCATAGCCCGCGCTGCGAGTCGGCCGCAGACGGGCGAGCAAGCGGCGATTACAGTATAGAATGTCATCACCTACCTAGCAGCCTGCTACATACTGAGGCAAATATCTTTTTTGTCTGCATGTCTGTTCGTCTCTTGTCTCGCTCCCTTGACGATAACCTCACGAGAAATGAGTATCACTTTTTGCTTTAAGAGCACATTTTTCAGTTAGATCTTTTCATGTTTTAAATGTTGCTCAATCAAATAATAAATATGGATTGTTTTCGTTAAATTGTACCAAAATACTTTTTTGCCTGCCAAGGACCAGGCAAAAAATGGCGCTCATTATCGGCGTAATATGGCACAAAAATGATGTTGACTCCTTTACTAAGACTATTAGAATAGACATTGTATTCCCTTTTGTTCCCCAGAAGTATTAACAAATGTAGAACATACAGCTTTTGTGGAGTTGATCTTCTGAGTTGCAATGATTTACCTTTATCAAACATTTGTCTAGACTTTTCTTTTTTTCTCCTTATTCTTAAATGTAATAAGTCGGCACAAATGCTATTCCATTTTAACTTTATTTTATTGATACTGATCAACTCTCCTTTATCATTTATTATGTGCCCTATCGTAATATTGCCAATTTCACCCAGTATTCCCTTTTTTCTGGTATCAGGTTGGAGTGATACCATAGTGGTACTGATAATTTACATTCCATTCCCTTAGGCACATACTGTTTATTTATAACCAACATTGCCATGGTAGATCCCCTTCAAAAAAGGGTTAGTGATGTTTTCATTTTTTTTTAAATGTCATTATATATGTATACCGGCCATATCAGAAAGCTGCATAGAGGTGATATCATGTGGCTGCACCAAAGGGTGCACAACATTCAGGTGCAAATACGGAAAGCTAAACTCTGGTGCACAGGGGCATTCCGTGGGGGGTCACTTGGGTAATTAGGGGGGCGCATACGCTCGTTATCAAAATTTTAAAATACTCCTAAAGCACTGATTTCAGGCCAAAAAAGCACCCTTATTTTAATAAAACGCTGATTTTTTCCACTAAATAAACACCCCTTCTTTTATCAAAACACTGACATTGGATGAACGGGAACACGTATTTTAACTTAAGATTTTATAATCCTCTGCGTGTTTAGCGGCAGCAAGTGGCGGCAGCAAACTCGGAAGCCCAGTCACTTCGGGAGTCACTCGGCGTCAGAGCCGCGTATATTTCGTGGATTGTAAGGGCATTTTGACGCCAATACTTCGTACCTGGGTACAAAAAAGTACCCTTATTTTACAAAATCGTGGACATGCGGAGGTCTTAAAAAAAGACCCCTTCTTCCGCGAAATACGTAACGCGGGTGCTGCCCCCCTCTGTACCTGAGTGCCCCCGCCGGGAGGGGCATGCACATGCCATCGGCAGGAACAGCCATGCATTAATATCAGTGACACTCACACGTTACAATTCAGAAATGGTTGATCACAATTAACCATGCCACTGAACATAGTTACTACTCCTTTTGTCTTGAAGGGATAAAGGAGGAACTACCCTATGAGGATTTTTTCCTGTCTAGTGCCCATAGACACCAGCTTTAATGTCCCTTACTTGCAAACGTGATAGATCAAATTCAGTTATGCGTGAAACTGATAATGTGTACACTTATTATGCAAATGAGAAACTCCAAAGTCACATGTTCAGCTTTATATACTTATCTTGGTGATTTATTATCAAATATAATTCAGCAGTACAATAAATCGAAACTTAGAAATTTATCAATATTTGCCATCACTACTAAGATGTATAACAGGAGGATCAAGGAGGGTATAGGATAGGATTGATCTGTATAGTCGGACAGATTTTAGCTGGAATCGAATTAAGCATATAAAGGACCTACGCTTACCAACACTTTGGGGTACGGCACCCACCTGCGATAATACTATGTGAATATCTTTATTTTGTTTTCCTATCATGTCTAATTCATTAACCCTTATATTCGTTTTGGTCATTTTGTAAATATGTTTTTTCTAATATAACCTTAGCGTTATGGGAATAATAGTACCATCTTTGTTACATGCACATCCACATATTTGTAATATTTGTATCGTATTTTATGCAATTGAGCATGGTCAATAAATATACATACTCCATAACTGAGATCAACAATTTCCATGCACTGGGTCATTACAATATGCAAATACGGTGTACTTGGTACTTGAAAGTAATGGCAACTGGTAGCAAAATGATTAAATAAACCATAAATAACACAATATAACACAACACCTGTTGTAAATAGTTATCAGAATATTCCAGGTGACTATGATTGTGGAAAGTAGGGAAGATAAAAACACGCCTCAATGAGTCACTTTTTCTGAAGTCTGCGCCTGACTAATAATTATGATAAAGATAATAATGATGATGATGATGATGGTGGTAATTATGATACTTCTACTACTAGTAGTACTACTAGTGGTACTACTACTACTACTACTACTACTACTACTACTACTACTACTACTACTACTACTACTACTACTACTACTACTACTAACGACAGTAGTAACTTGTCACTTGAAGAAATAGACATGAGTGATAGTTCGTTTTTACAATGGGTCCATATCTTAAGAAATATCTGCCAAGTATTCATCAGAAACCGATCATTTCTCTAGCCATCTCCTGTACTGACGAGTGAAGGTGTTAAGAATCTGCTTTACTGTGTCTAGACAGCCAAAGAAATGCCCACAAAGAGTGTGATGCTTTAATAGAGCCCGTATTAAACGTGTGTCCACCGCTGTGCTCATAAAGAGGTAGTTCACACATGTGGTCTTTGTTCAACAAGTTCAAGTAGTTACTTCACATTTAGGCGACACCATCCTAGGCCCGCCTCCGTCGTAAAGCTGCCGAGTTCATTTTAACCCATTACTGCTTTAATACACAAATTGTCGTCTGGATCGAAGATGCTTATAAGAATAACTTTGGAATTTCACGATTTTACAAAGTTTTTGAAGGAGAGTTGTCGGCAATGCTCTGATCAATATTTCTAAATCAAATGTTTTCCTAACTATGCGTTTGCCTACACGGTAGCATTGCCAGACTGCTTTTGGCAGCGTTCTGCGAACGCCCTGTTTCCAAACCGTGTAGACTTTATCGTTAAAAGGCAAATGCACCATCAGAATGATTTTAGCACAAATTGAACAGCTGGTGCTAAGTTGATGCCAAAAAGCAGAGTGCATCATAGGACAAATGGATGCCCCCGTGTGGCTGTCTCAGGCTTTCAATGAGGGCCAAAGTTATTGGGGTGGTGGTAGGGTATTGTGGCTTAGGGTTAACGTCGCTTTCAGTGAGAGCTATCCAATGAATACCAACATGACAGGGTTTAGATGCTTTTCGGACATTTTTGCGTCCTTGTGCTTTTGGATGAAAGTAGCCTCGGCATTGGAAGTCAAGCTAATATAAACTTTCGAATAATTTTCGTTAGTGTCACTTTTTTCCGGCATATTAAAGCTAAAATATGACAAGTTAGTGTGTTTACGTTGGAGAAACCCCTAGTACACGGTAAAGGGTAAAAATCACAGTCTAACCACAAGTCACTGTTAACTGCCTCATGTGACTCGAGACAAATCTTATCCGAGGATTTTTAGCAGTAGTTAAATACAGAAGCAGCACAATGTTTTAGGCTACCTGGCCATCGGGGATGCCCCGCTACTAGCCTTATGTTCCTTCACCATGCATTGCCAGTTGTAAAGCAATGGTATGCAATGCTTATCCCATTAATATCGTCTGCATCTATGATACTTTTAACAATAGCTTAGGAATTAAGAATTATTTTACAGAATATTTGAAGGATAGTTGTTGATAACGTTCTAATTAACATTTCTCTTTCAAATATATTTCTGTCCATTCTTTTGTTTGCTATATATAACATATATTACTACATACAAATTGTCCATTCACTTTTGGTTACTATGATCACACATGAGTTAAAGTAAAGCCCATCGGCACGTAAGGTACCATTAATGTCTTACAACCGATTGTCGAAATCTCTCTTTCATTTGATGCCCCGTCCAAAAATAATATGGAATTCGTCCAAGTAATTATAGGCATGAAAGCCGGTCTTTGAGTACCACAATAGACGAAAGCACTAGACCCCCTCAATGAGATGAACACGGCCTAGAAATCGACCCAATAAATTCAAACGAACTGTAGGGTTCCATGGAATTGGACCGTAACGGTCACAATCGAGAAGGTATATATGAACGAAAGTTTTGGTGAGACATAGGCCCTTGCAACAGTCTGAAAAAAAATGAAAATAAAGATTTATTGTGGTGTTTACGTCGATTACAGTTGTCTCGCCCCACCCCCCCCCCCCCCCCCCCCCCAAAAAAAAAACTGACTAAAGAGCGAACGTTTTATATCGTCTATTTCATTGCATCGTTTGATAGATTTGCTAATATTTCTTTGAAGATTTCAACAATATAGGGTTAGATAGAATTCTCTCCATGCTAAATATCATTATCAGGAAAATGTTATTTTTGCAATATTTTTGTAAAATGTCTATTGGATTTTATAATATGTCTTCCTATGTAGACGTCAAAGTTATTAAGTATTCGGTGTCTGCTCAATGAAATTCCAATTACTTTGTACAATAAGCCCTTTTGAGACACGTACGCTTACAGCGGCCAAAACAGCCTGTTAATTTTGATGATATCTTGTAGTAAAAAGCAAAGTCGGGAAAGTATTTAAATGAGAAATGACGAAAGATAAATGTATGTATGAAACATGTATGAATGAATGAATGAATGTAGGTACTAAGTGGGTAGGTACATGGTACAGGTAGGTGCGCGAAGGTAGTCGAGCTGACCGGCACGCCAGTTAAAACCCTGAATTTTGTCTAGGTCCAAGAATTAGGAATCTTTCGTGTAAATAGGCCTACGGGTCTTTCGTATGTTTGACCAGTGCTAATTTCCCTTTATGTGCCCCACCTATTATCATAGCTCCTAGTCATTGCGTGTCACACACCAGAAAAATCCATCCAGACCTATGACAATATAATACAATACAATACAATACAATACAATAGATTAATTCTTATTAACATGGCTTTGATGGCAGCGGTTTCCTGGCCCAGCATTGTTTAGTTGTAAAGGGAAAGGGGCAAACGTGCGGAAGGGAAATATAAATCTCAGCTGTGACGTCAGCAGACCATATTTGGAACACCACTTCTATTTAAGCCTGCCCATCCCCCCGCTGCGTTATTGCCATGAAGTATGCGCCTATTTTGCCAACATGAATCCCTTCCATTGATAGGAATGGACATAATTCTTGTCTAACCTCGGGGGAAGGTTCATTCTGGCGAAAGTCACTCTTCAAAGTCCGCCAATGCATTTCTTTGTCATTTACGAATCGAGGGTGTGTTTTCCCAGAGGGGCCTGCCCCGACAGCTGAGTAGATAGAGCGTATGCAACGACTCTTCACTGTCTCTGGGTCTCACCTACGATGGACCAAGTGTGAAAGAGAAGACGAATTTCAATTTATTTCCACTCCCGTTCATTGGGGAGGGAAAATAAATTTTAATGTATTTTCACTCCCGTTTATTGGTTAGAGAAATTGAATTCAAATTTATGTTCACTCCCGTTTATTGGGGAGAGAAAATACGTGTAAATTTATTTTCTGATATTTTCAGAATATTTTATGATGATTGTCAGCCCTCTTTAACTAATGTATGCAAGAGGAGAACACAAAAAGAGTCACCAGATACCACATTTCTTTTTTGAGGATATGTTAAAACACAATAAGGATATTCCAGTTTTCACAAAATATATACTATCATAAGCTTCAAATAACTTGAAAAGAAAGATAACAATGCTAGTAAAACTGTACTTATAACCAATAAGGCATTAACTCACAGCATATCCACTCAGGTAAGAAACCAAAATTCATTCTATTTAAAATGTTTGCAAATACTGGTTGCACATCTGCCCACTGTACTTTTTGGCACAATCACATTGAGCTTTTTCACTTCATGAGACATGAGGAAAAACATTCTTGCCGCATGGTGTGTCTGAATGAACCACACCTACCCAGGCTGTAAATAGTAACAGTGTGAGGCCTTCCTGGACAATACATTAAACATTGAGAGACAAAGAATCCCTAAGGAACAGCTACAGGAGCTTACTTGAGTTTTGTTTTTGTGAGTGCCCTGCATATGCTCTTTTGAACTATCTTGTATGATGAATTTATATACAAGTGACCAAGGGTCACTAAATCACAAAATTCATCCTTTTGCCCAGCGAGCGCGTTCAAATGAAATTCACATAATCTGTATTTATTAATAACACATAACATATTAATCTGACTTGAACGCGCTCGGTGGGCAAAGTTACTATTTGGAACCATATCCACATAGGCTAAAATCTCAGTAGTAGGCATGGAGGCAGCCATCTTGTAGAAGGTCATAGGTCGAGGGAGGGGAAAAACGTTTCCTTTATCCTCCCTCTGGAGTATTCAGCAAGAAATAAAGTTTCATTTACCTATTTAAGTGCTTGTAGAGTAAAGAGCTTTATTTATGCTCCCTCTGGAGTAGGAGGGAACAGATACAGTTTTATTAATAGAACCCCTGATATGGTGGCAATTGGGTGACATGTCTCCGGATATCAGGCAAAGTTCAGAAACAATGTCGAAACTAGTATGCAGATCTAGTAAATAGAGTGATTCTTATCTTTATAGAAATGATGGAGATAACCGCCCTTACTGCAATATGTGCCAAGATTTTGCTCTGGAAGATGCCGAACACCTGGTTATCCAATGCTCTTATTTCATAGATATTAGGGAGCACATGTTTCTAGATCTCAGTTAGATTAAAAAGGTCACACTAATGAGTTAGTACATGATAGGATATGCGCTGTTAGACTACAGAACCATCTTGGTGCCGTTTTTAATATTTTTTGTATTTATTTTCCTGCACAAGGCTGTACTGAAGATCTAAGTACTACTGTCGATGAGCTTAGTGCAATTATTGAAAATTCTGAAGCAGGCGCATTGAATATCTTGGCAGGTGACTTCAATGGTGACCTGGGGTGTGCCGGTGGGCCCCGTGGAGTACGTAAGTGCACCACAGAAGGGGAAATTATTAGGGACTTTGTCAGAAAGTATGATTTCTTTCCGGCCAACCTGACGGATGATGCGATAGGCCCCGTCAATACTTTCTATGGGCCTAACTCAGAGTCTTGTTTGGATTATATTCTTGTCCCCAATTACTGCAAGGAAATTGTGAAGGAGTGTGAAACTATGGAGTTAGATACCCTAAATACTTCGGACCATTTGCCGGTGTGTGCAACGTTGTGTATTCATCACTCTGTGTGTAGAGTAAACGAAGTCCCTATAGGGTCAAGAGTTAAATGGAGTAAGATTCCTGCGGATAAACTTAATGACCTGTTTGTCAAACCCGCCACTAGGGAATTAAAGGATCTTTATAATATTTGGGAACACTCAGTCCCTACTGAGGCGGATGTTGATGTTGTACTTGAAATAGTGGTAGACATCATTAGAAGGGCTGAGGACCGTTTACCAAAGTCAAAATTTGCTAGGCACTTAAAACCGTTTTGGTCTGAGGGTTTAAATGATCTTAAACACAAAAAACTCCAGTGTTACAAAGCATGGTGCGCTGCAGGTAGGCCAAAAGAGGTAGACAATAGGTTAAACCAGGATAAGATTAAATCGAAAAAGGCTTTTAGTAAGAGAATTAGAGAGTTATCACGCCAGTATGAAAATCAGGAAATTAAAGAAGCAATAACTGCTTCTGAACTAAATAGGGAGTTTTTTTGGAAACTGTTGAAACGTAAGAATTCTGGGAATAAAGCGAAAGTTTCTGCTATTCGGAATAGGGATAAGAAAGTCGTGCATGACATCGACAGTATTCTCGAAGTGTGGAGGCTTCACTTTAGTGAGCTGAGTAAACCGCGTTTTGATGATAGTTTCGACCATGTACACTATGTAGAAGTAATGGCTAAAATTCATGAGTGGAATGGGCAGCAAGACTCAGATGAATTCTCGCGAGACTTTTTCACTAGAAATGAGGTCGTTGCTGCTATCAATAAATTAAACTCAGGGAAAGCGGCAGGTCATGATGGAATCTTAAAAGAACACCTTAAAGCCCTAGGCGGGATTATGGCGGACTTTTTGGTTCTAATTTTTAGATGGGTATTTATCCTAGAGTATGTTCCAACAAATTTTAGGAGAGGAGTTCAGGTGCCCCTGTTTAAGGGTAAAAACGCGTCTACCTTAGACCCAGATAACTATCGAGGGATTACCCTCCTTAGTACGTTTAACAAGGTTTTTGAGATTCTTCTGTGGGCTCGTCTAGAGTTATGGTGGCATAGAAACCAGGTTATATCCCCTGCACAGGGTGCGTGTAGGAAAGGCGCTTCCTCGGTCCACACAGCTATGATGTTACAGGAGACAATTGCCTCAGGCCTTGAAACTAACAATAAGATCTTTGTACTATATCTAGACGTTAGTAAAGCTTTTGATAGTGTGTGGACCGAGGGACTGTTCTTTCAGCTGCATGCCCTTGGTGTGACGGGTAGAACTTGGCGTCTCATGTATCGGACATACGTAAATTTTAAATGCCGTGTTAGAGTCATGAATAGGATGTCTAAGTGGTACCCGATGCTATGCGGAATTCACCAAGGTGGATTCCTATCATTGATTAAATATGTGATCTTTATTAACTCTTTGTTGGTAGAGCTACAATCGTCAAAAGTTTGTTGTACTATTAATCGTATCTCAACATCCCCCTTAAGCTATGCGGATGATTTGGCCGCAGCAAGCACTCAGAAGAGAAAAATCGATAGGGCCCTCGAAATTGCGAATAACCACAGTCTTAAATGGAGGTATCGCTTTAATGCAGGGAAAAGCGCCATTTTGGTGTATGGAGAGTCGAAGAACGAGGGTAAAATCAACTCTAGCAACCGGTCGTATAGTCTTGGGAAGGATTTTGTGAAAGAGAAAGTGGAATATGATCATGTGGGTTATAAAACTTGTATTCATGGTGATAATCCGTCAAGAACTGTTGAGAAGATTAAGAAGGGTAGACGTACATTAAATGCTTCTACAGGTTTAGGGATTAGGAAAGGTGGACTGACATTAAGTACCTGTAATGTTATCATGTGGTCTGTCATTATTCCTATTATAACTTACGCCTCTGAGATTTGGGTTATGAAGTATAGCGACGTTAAAATGCTAGATGAGTTCCAAAAATATGCAGGGCGAAGGATTCAGAGGTTCCCTCTCGATACTCCAAATGAAACTAGCGTCATAGGGCTTGGATGGATGCGGCTAGAGAATTATATTCATGTTAAAAAACTCCTCTTTCTGAGGACAATCGCCATTAGGGATGACTCGTGCATTTATAAATCGGTGCTGAAGTGTAGAGCCGTTAAATTTAATGATGACATTCGTAATGGTATAAATAATGAACATGATAGCCCAATATTTGACATTTTGAGAGTGGCAGTTATGTATAAATTGTATGAAAAAGTTATGCGTATGATTTTTGGTGGGGTTTTGTACTCTAAACATGACTGGAAAAAGGTGGTATGGAGTACAGCCTGGTGTGTTGAGGACGAGGACTGGGCTTATAGAGCGCATCTTTTTAAATCAACTATAACTATAAAGAGGACCACAGGGGAAGTTGCATACTTGGTCTGGTGGTTTCTATCTGACAATTTTCCCAAGTACATGCGTGAGTGCGAAATTATGAGTAGAATTGTATGTCACTGTAGCAGACTTAAGGTTGATGACTATAGATTTAAGAATAGTGGTCAAATGTTGAAATCATGTACCCTATGTGACC
>OZ012696.1:5802975-5805475 GCA_963942565.1 Maea johnstoni | reverse complement strand
TTTTCACCCCATACTTCGTACCTGGGTACAACAAAAGTACCCTTCTTTTACAAATCGCGGACATGCGGAGGTCTTAAAACAGACCCTTTCCTCCGCGAAATACGTAACGCGGGTGCGGCCCACCTCTGTACCTGAGTGCCCTCCGCGAGCACACGCCGGGCCCTGTATGTGAGTGTTTGGCTCTCAGTGACCACTACCCCGTGTACATAACTATCTGGCCTCTTGCGGCATTGAGAAAAAGCGTACTGCTATTTTAAACGAGAAATTCCTGAATCAATATGATCAGGGAATATTCTGTAATATATTCTTAATAACTGTGAATGATGACACCTATTTTGTGGAGGATTTGTGAAATGTCTTTACAACACTATAATATCTTACATATTTGATAAGTGATAAGTTTGTAGAACCCTGATTTCAATTCTTGAGATTCCACCACGTGATGGTAGATCACATATGTTTTGTTCTTAAAATTCATTTGTATGTCCAGTTTCTAGTTCAATTACTTCGTTATGTGTTATATGTAGATGTACAATTCTGTAGCCAATGTGATTACAGCAAATAAAGTACTACTACTTTTAATAGACACATCTCTATCAGATCTATCAATCCTATAGTCGACCGTCACAATGATTACATCTGAACAAAGTGGACGTATGTGAGTGTCAACGTAATAGACTATAAGATGAGTTAGTAATGGCTGGTTGAATCTTGAAGTCCTTTGACTGCCTTGGTCCATTAAATGATAATGTCAAATAGCCCATGGCGATTACTGCAACGCTTTCTATTTAGGGCGATTACAGCATACCTTTCTAAGTAGATATCTCCTAAATAAAAGACACATTCCGTAGAGAAATACCACGCTACGCTCCAGGCCACTTGTGCAGTAAGTAAGTAGGCTAATGTCTAAATATGTAGCAAATGACAAAAGGATGGTCACTGATGGCAATGTACAAGTCAAGTCACAGCCTTGGTCAAGCAAGCAGTCCAGTGCGGTAGGCGTGGACATCTCGTTTGGAATCAAGAGTGTTGTCAGACTGTGGTTTGTGAGTGGAGTAGATGAAAAGTAGAGAGATTGGGCTATCCCGTTTCCGACAACGGGAACGGGATAGGCGACGATGACGTCACCATAGAATGTGTTGACGTCATCGTTTCCCACATAGCTCGACTCTGCGCCGTTCTCAACACCCGACATAAACTGGCTGTATCCCGTAATTATCGAACGGCGTAGCTTCTTGCTAAATTTATGCTGTAAGCAGTTTGTTAAAGACATCTTACAGTGGCTACGTGGAAGCTAACCATACGTATTGTCTAACAATTTCAATTTCAATTTCATTGTTTCATGCCGACAGAAGGAGTTTTGTTTGGTAGTGGCCTTGTCAGTACGACTCCTCGGCCTAGCGCCATGGTCAGATACTTATCCCGACGGCATAGCCCAACCTTGGATACGATGTTCCACCATCGAGATCGGGAACGGCATGGAAGGTGATATGCTTACCCGATCTCGATGTCGGAAACGGGATAGCCCAACCTCTCTAGTGTCATCTTGACCCCATAACCGCCCCAACGGCCCGGCAGGTGGCGCGTGGGCAGCTCGTTCTAAATCGACTTAGATGCCCAGGGGAGGGGGGGGGGGGCACTTTGGTATTTAGGGGGGTATATATGCTCGTTATCGTTATACGCTCTTTTACAAATCGCGGACATGCGGAGGTCTTAAAAAAGACCCCTTCTTCCACGAAATACTTAACACGGGTGCGCCCCCCCCCCCCCTTATGTACCCCTTTATCCAGAGAAAATCCGAGGCTAGGTGATAGGAGTGATAAAAGGAGTGGAAAGTAATTTAAGATAGTGGCGCAGGGCACAATAGAGTGCATAGGAAAACTATGGTGGAGGGTGAACAGCGCGCCAAATACAGGCTTAGTTATTGTTATGGCCAATTATGCTGCAGTTTCAATATCAGCATTAACTGCGAAACGTGACCCTCTAATCTGACAAGATGGAAGGTCGTGACCTCTGCCGTAATTTGCTTTGACCTGTAACAACAATGGCTGGTATTAATCGGGTGCGAAAACATCCGAATAATTTTCACAGACATAAAGTCAATAATACATGCTTTCAATATCATGCCTGACTCTGGTTTTTGGATGCTCTGTTTTATAGATTAACTTAATTCTGTCTAGTATAATGCCAGCTGTGGTGACTACGACCGACTCAGGTTACCACCTACGGTGAGCGTGCTGCGCACTCGGAAGCCGATCACGTCCAGAAATGCAAGTGTATAGAAGAAGGATGTAATGGAGTTTTAGATCCCTTTCAACAGCTTAACCCTTCCAATGCTGAGGTTAATTTCGATCAAAGCACAAGGAGGCAACGATTCTTGAAAACCATCTTTAGAATTCCTGTCGTCTACGTGTTAATTGGATAGCTCTCGCTGAGCTCTATCAGATGAGTACCAACATGCCAGGGTTTGTCATTTGTCAGGTTTCTGCATGATTTTGTA
>OZ012696.1:5784782-5802775 GCA_963942565.1 Maea johnstoni | reverse complement strand
AATGTGGAGTCAAAATCAATACGAAGGGGAGTTTTTTTCTATTTTTTCTCCATTCAAATGTTATCCACTCTCTCAAAATAGTAGCCCAAACCGGGCACTTCCAAGAGTCATTAATGTGGAGTCAAGATTCCTCTGGAGAGATGGGTTTTTCTAATTTTTGATCCGTTCAAATTTTATGGTGATTTCTTTTGGAATTCTCGTCGAACATGAGAAATAGTGTATTTTACAACCTCTAGATTGCTTAAGTTAATAACAAAGTCAACAACAATAAAACATGTGAAACCTTCCCTCCGAAATACAACCATGAATTCCTGCACGAAATGTGTGAGCAGCCCGGGCATAATACACGACCGATTGCCACCGAATTTCCTGGACATGGATGCATGGATCAACACACAGCTGAACGTAGCTTTGATCACAAGCTACGTGGGTCATTGATATACTTGGTTTATTTTTCTACATGTCCTCCATGGGTGATTGTACAACCAGGCACGTGAAGACGTCTGGTCGTCTGCTGCGGTAATTAAATGTCTGTACTTTAGCTATTTATATACTGGGTTCAAGCAAAGTTTTGTTTAAGGTGACCGTGTTTTTGGAGAATTTTGATATGGAGAAAAGAGCCAAAAACATTTCCTGCTTGTGTGCAAACCAGTGGGAGGTTCTGTTATAGTTGTTATTTGGCTCTGCTCAGTGATGGCCGAGACAGTAACAGTTGGTCTGATTAGGTTGACGAGAGTGTAGGCAATATGCTACGTAAACATCTAAACATGAGAGATTGAAACCAGAAGTCACCTTATGAGTTAGCAGTCATCGCTGTTTTTCATGGGTAGAACTGCCATTGGTGTTGATTCGAACGCCCAAAAAGTCAATATTTCGACTTTCCTGGTTTAAGAAAGTGTCTGGATTATCAATAAATGTGGGAATACGAAAATCATTAAAATTGGGGTGGATGGAGCCAATAGACTGATCTGGGAAGGGCAGTTTGGCCTAGAATGGTCAACAACTTTTATAGCATTGGGTATACATTTTGATGTAGATAGAATGAAAGACATTACTGAGATAAACATACAGCTAAAGCTTCAAGCTATGAAAAATATCACAAAAACCTGGAAAGGTAGATCCCTGACGCTGTATGGAAAAGTGGCAGTGATAAAAAGCTTAGTGATGTCAAAAAGTATCCACCTTCTCTTGGCTTTGTAAACCATGCCCAGACAAAACATGGTTAAAGACATTGAAAATTGTGTGTTTGACTTCCTATGGAGAGGTAAAACCCCTCGGTTCAGAAAGGAAATAATAGAGGCAGAGTTAAAAGAGGGAGGAATGAAACTTCACAACCTTATACTTTTCTTTAAATGTCTGAGAAGACTTGTAACAAGTAAAGGTAACTGGACTAATATTCCACAAGATATGGTATTGACAAATGCCACTTTCTCGGATGTGGGTATGCCAAAGAATTTATTAAAAGAGTAGCCAACCCATTCTGGAACTCCATCCTCGAATCGGTCATCCATATACAATCCGTGAATAAATGTAAAAATGTTGAGGTCCAGTTACCACTTTGGTATATCAAATTTGAATTTCCCAAAATGGAGGAAAAATATGATTGTCTTAATCTCAGATGTTTTAACTGAAGAAGCGACAATGTTCGACCAAAAAGGCATTGAAAACACATATAGTCTCAAAACAAATTTAATAGAATTAAGAATATTCAAACACTGGGTAGAAAAGTATCTTGATGGTTTTGCCAATCTTAATTTACAGCTGTGTAATTTCCAGAGATAAATAAATTCCTTTTTTGATAGCATCATTAACATAGACAGAAAGGGGGCCAACACGCGTTACAAGATTCTGAACAGTAATAAGGGGAATACTTGTCTGGATCTGTGCAATAAATGGAAACATAAGACTGAAATACAAATCAAAGAGGATGAACTAAAAAATACCTTTATTGTTAATCACAGAACAACTGTAAACATGTATATAAGATATATGAAATACAGAATACTTCACTATAGAATAGCTACAAAGCGAGAATTGGTTAAAATGAATATTACACAAGATGATAAATGTGGCTTCTGTGGAGAAGTAGAAACTTTTATTATGCAAGTGTATAAAAGCAGATTCTTTCTGGCTGGATATACAAACATGGATAAAAAGATTAGGTTTCGATAATTATATAATGGATGCCAAAACTATTATCCTGGGAGAACTAAGAAGAAAATACAAGTTCCTCAATATACTTATTCTGGCAACTAAAATGGTGATATATTCCAACAGAAATAAAACCAGTAGACTGATACTAGATCAAGTAAAACTTGTCCCTAGAGGCTTGTTCCACATAGAGAAATACTGTGCTGAAACCAATGACAAACTTTTTAGGGCTTTGGCACTCACTATATAATGAGCTTATCAACATATGAACCTTAAGTGTATTGAAAATTTGCGTTATATTTGTATGTATTTTTGTCTTAAACACTGAGAATCTGCAAAGGAAACTAGAGATGTATCTCCCCGTTGAACTTCTACGGATGATTGTAATATTGTAAAGACTCTCGAAATTAGGAAGTCATGATTTGATATTTTTTTTTCTTGCTATTGTTCCTGACAGTTTAATGAAAGCAAATTACCTAGACGTTGGTTAACCCATTGATGCAGTGGCTTACATTAGACAGTTACTTTTGCAGTCGTATGCCTAAGACAAATGTTGCCTCAGCAATGAAATGGTTAAAGGGACTGGCTATGTAGAATCAAGGACCAATATGTATCATATTCTGTACAGGCTTTGTGAGGGTATTAAAAGAGAATTAGAAAACAACTATTCATGAGCGCCAAGCTAACTGCTATGGAGTAGTATTCAGGGAGAAGATGGTGAGGAGACCATTAAACTTCTTTGTGGTATTAACATACTCGTACAGTACAGGTATTTAATTCCTGCATCATTCGACCGGTCGACTGCCAGTGCCCGGTTACATGAACAACCATGTCTAATATGTCAAAAGAAAATGCCAAACACATCAATGAACCACGTAGCTTCCAAATCAAAGCAGGTTCAGTTGTGAGGTCATCCATGCATCCATACCTAGAAAATTGGGTGGCAATCGGGCCTGCGGTTGTTCATTATGAACAATTAATGCAGGAATTAAATGTCGGCACTGTACTTAGTTTTTGGGACCTCAAGGTCACTGTGATATATAACCACACGCGTGTGATTGGGACAATTCATCCATGTGTCAAGGTCTGCCATTCTTTATGTATAAATGGACCTGAACGAATGCAAAACTCTATTGTTAATGGCGAAGTCAGGTATAGCCTACCCCTCTCCCCAAGCCAGATAGAGATTCTCTACCTTGATAGCACTACTCTAGACAGTCCTCGTAGTATTACAAACGCGTGACATGCTCACTCAGGATTATTACGTAACAATCGAAGTCAAATGAATTGAAGTAGAAATCCTTAGAAATACAAGTGCATCTGCCTTTCGTCAAATTGCTTTGGCGGTATTTTCGGATGTCTGCATTGAGGTATTCTAGGAGGAATTCTACATCAGAGGATGTATTCACATCATATATCGGAAGCTGATTAAACTAGCTCCCTCACTAGCTTTAAAACATCGGGAACCTTTGTACATAATGGTAATGCATGTTTGGCTTATAGTTGGTCTACTTTGGAACTCACATTGTGCACTAATCCATACTGAAAAATGTTAACTGCTCATATGTCACGATAGGGTATTAGGGGGAAATTCTATTTTGCGACAGAAGTTTCAAATTGCGTGACTGGCATATTGACCTTGAACAGTCCTGAAAGCGCTTATCTGTGTTTGCTAATGGCTTATAAGAGTATGGTGCTCTTTAAGAGTCAGGTCCTATGTATCTCATGTAGTATGACAAGGTGAATACATACACACACAGACACACACACACTTATACATATATATATATATATGTATATATATATATATATATATATATATATATATATATATATATATATATATATATATATATATATATAAAAATACATATATATATATATATATATATATATATATATATATATATATATATATATATATATATATATATATATATATATATATATATATACACTTTATCTCTCTAGAATTCCAACTTGCAAAACCCCAAAAGCGTGAACACCCCCTATACTGAACGCATTGGCCCGGTCCCAAGGCATTCACTTTTTCAAGGTTTCACTCTAGTTCCAATGAGTCTTTCAGTCGCAGATTCACCATAGTGAGCACTCCACAACGCAACGCATTTATTCAGCGACCAGGCGCACCCACTTGTGAGGATCGAGTGGAGACTCGAACCTGCGACTCACGCTTGGTAGCCAGGCATTGTGACCACTAGCCCACCGCGTATCCCTTGGGGCGGGATCAATTGTGAATGTTACCTAGTGAAAACAACCGCCATCCCAAAGTCAATGGCAACTTTTTCACATGCCCCGGCTGGGAGTTGAAATTGGGCAGTTGGGAAAGACAGCGAGCAGTCAGTGGCAATGCCCTCAACCACTCGACAATCAGGCCAAGATCCATAACAAGATAAAGGGTGATACCAGGTTTCAAATGCATAAGCTTAGGATGTAATCAGATGATTGTGGAAAATGTCATTTTTGAGACATTTACCCGCACATCACCTTAGATACACTTCATAAATGATAAGTAATAGTAATTCTAATCAGCAACCCTACTTTAAAGTTAATTTATGGTAGGTTTCTATTTTCCATTATGGTGTATAGGTGTTTTTTATACTTTCACAACCCTATCATCTCACTTCCTGAGTAGTCTTTTGAACAAATATTGCCCTGAAACCAGGCACCCAGGGTATGTTTCATAGCGTTTACGTATAGCCGTTGTAAAAAGCAAATCAAAAAGTGTCGGTATAAAAAATATAAAGAGTATAGTTTCAAAAGTATCAGTGAGATTTTCACTCTGCAAGTAGCAAAGGTTATGTGAAATGGAATGTAAAGTCAACAAACTAGGCTACCCATGTATTTAATTTGTGAGTCTACATAGGATTTACCTCCATGTTGATACTTTTGTTCTTTCGTAAATACCTGATGCGCAGTAGAATTGTTAAGGCTCAAGCATGAATGAGTAGTGAGTTCTTCCAGAAAAATCGGCTGGATCTAAACTACTTTAATCAATAACTTAGAAATTGAGAATGATTTTACAAAATATTTGAAAGAGAGTTGTTGCGAATGTCCTGATTAACATTTCTCCATCCACTATTTTCCTAATTATACTTTTGTCTGCAAGATTTCATCAATATTTTCAGGCTGTTTTGGCCGTTGTGAGCATTAATGGGTTAATGCAAGTTATGTATCTAACGCAAAGGGTGGGGAATTTAGATTTGTCACCTACAGTCACCGTCACTAATTGCGTATTTTACGCTTAATACCCAAGTAAATCTCTCAGCATGCATGGATGACAGCTTTCTAAAGCAACGGTAAGCATGGCTGCCTTTTGGAATTTCACTCATTGCCATCGTTATGAAATGCACATGCTAAATCAAGACTAAAGCAGGTTTAGTAAACGGAAGCTACATACAGTGTATGTATGCATGTTCTTTATTGGCTACAGCAAAAATGCTATAAAATACATTTCATACAAATATAGTAATTATATCAGAAAATTCAATCATTGGAGACAAAAGATACATATATTACACAAAGAGATTAAGTAAGTATTAAGCCTCATGATATACAAATATATGCGCGAATAAAGTTTTCTCATAGATATCATGAGCGTCTACTATATTAGAGGCTGAGGGTACAAAAGGGTACAAAAGATACATATATATAGCAAAGAGATTATACAGGTATTGGGGCTCATGATATGTAAAATCATGTATGGCGTTAATAGAGCATTCGCATTATTATCAAGAGCTCCGCCTATACTGTGAGCTGAGGATGTGTATTCTATTAATAAACCGTAATCATGGTCCTTTAAACAAAACAGTCAGGAATCAATAAGTTCTAACAGAACTATGGCATGAGTTAGGGTATTTCTATCTAACCGATTCCTACTCTCAATTTTGATCTGTACATTCCAGATATACTTCTGGCAGAACAGACCCAAATCTCTTCCATTGCCTCCATAGGTATATTCGCAATAGCCTTACCCATCAGCGTCAGGAAGATATTTCCGTTCATAATATCATAATCTATGCCATATTTTTCAAGAACTGTGTCTATATTTGCAAACATAAAGTTGCGTGCATGCTGAAGGCTTGGGCACTCCATGACCATGTGCCTAGCATCATCCATAGCGCCTAGGTCACATAGACTGCAGAACCTAGCCGCGGCAGGCTGCCTCTTAAGTCTTACGTCATCAACTTTTAAGAGGCTGGCATGGCAAAGAAGTTTGACCATATATTCACAGTCTCTCATAAGATGGGGTGATTTATCCGCTATCTGCCACCATGTGACATATCTAGTAGTTGTACAGACTTCATATAGTAGTTCGAGACTTTTATGGCATCTAGATTTGATACACCAATACACACCCTCGAGCTCCCAAGCCCTCTTCCATATCAACCCACTCCAGTGTGCTCTACTCCACATTAAATCACGAAATATCATATTTCTCACACCGTCAATTATCCCAAACGTATTTGCAGTGTTCAACATATCGTAAACGGAACTCCTATACACATTTAATCTACATATTTCTACATTATTAAAATATCTCCTTGCACGATCCACGAAGATCCTCCTAGTAGTATCATGATGTTCACGTGACAAGATTGAGTGTAAGAATAACAATTTCTTTATTTCGATATACCTCTCGACACGAACCCATCCTAGTGAGAAGTAGGAACTAACCTTCGGACATTTAGAGAAAAGTCTCTGTATTCTTCTACCCACAAAGACTTGAAAAGTTTCGAGCAAGGAGATACTTTTGTCATCTAGAATCCATAGTTCGGATCCAAATGTTGCAATAGGAATAACAATGCACCAGTAAATGACACAACAGGCATAGGTTGTTAACCCATTGTTGCGGATTCCTAACCCAGATGTTGCGTTCAAGGTTCGTCTACCTTTTGCTAACCTTTCCTCTATACCTGTCGTGTCATTTTCAAATATACAAGCTTTCACTCCCAAGTGATCATAGCTCTCTCTTTCCAAAACGCGATCAGTGCCGAGAAGAAAATTCCTATTAGCACTGTTCCTTTCGTGCTCTCTCTTTCCTTCTCCAAAGACTAGAACACCGCTTTTCTTAGCATTAAAATCGTAACGCCAAGTGCGCCCGTGTTTATTTACCGTAGTCATGACCTTGTCAAGGTCATTCTTTATTCGACAGCACGCAGCAATGTCGTCTGCGTATCCGACGGGCGCACTTGGCGTTCGGTAAATTTTGCAGCATATATTCATGTTTTGCATCGTTTTCAATAAAGAATTAATAAAAGCAGTGTATTTGATAAGGGACATGTATCCGCCTTGATGTATTCCGCACTTGAGTTGGTACCAGGCAGATACATGTCCCCTCACACGTGCACAGCATCTAAAGTTACAGTAACACAGATACAGCAATCTCCACAGTTTACCCTGTATTCCCGCATCCCACAACTGAATGAACAAACCGTCAATCCAGACAGTGTCGAATGCTTTAGCCACGTCGTAGAAGGCCACGTAACAATCGTCACCTGCCTCCAACGACGTGGCCACTGTTTCTTTCAACAAAAAAGCGGCATGTGTACAGGATAATCCTTTTTTGCAGGCAAATTGCAAGTCTGATACCACGTTATTCTCATCCCACCATACATGCAGCCTTTTCCATATTAAGATCTCAAAGATCTTGTTAAAAACAGAGAGTAACGTGATGCCCCTGTAGTTGTTCGGGTCTAGCGCACAGGTGTCTTTTCCTTTGTACAAAGGCACCTGTACGCCAGTCCTACAACACACAGGGACATACTCGAGTTCTATCATATGATTATATAGTAATAGTAGAATGTTGCGTAAAGGAGCCCCGGCATATTTAATGTGTTCACTAGAAATCTTATCAAAACCCGGCGCCTTATTCTTATTGAGGGTCTTAACAGCAATATCTAGTTCTTCTATCGTAAAAGGAATCGTCAGGAAACGATCCACACTATCTTTCACTCTCGTGTGGTCCCTCACCCTATCAGTAACAGAGATATAGTGTTCTTGATCGTAGGATTCAGAGAATTCAGAGAAAAATATAAAGAGTATAGTTTCAAAAGTATCAGTGAGATTTTAACTCTGCAAGTAGCAAAGGTTATGTGAAATGGAATGTAAAGTCAACAAACTAGGCTACCCATTTATTTAATTTGTGAGTCTACATAGGATTTACCTCCATGTTGATACTTTTGTTCTTTCGTAAATACCTGATGCGCAGTAGAATTGTTATGGCTCAAGCATGAATGAGTAGTGAGTTCTTCCAGAAAAATCGGCTGGATCTAAACTACTTTAATCAATAACTTAGAAATTGAGAATGATTTTACAAAATATTTGAAAGAGAGTTGTTGCGAATGTCCTGATTAACATTTCTCCATCCACTATTTTCCTAATTATACTTTTGTCTGCAAGATTTCATCAATATTTTCAGGCTGTTTTGGCCGTTGTGAGCATTAATGGGTTAATGCAAGTTATGTATCTAACGCAAAGGGTGGGGAATTTAGATTTGTCACCTACAGTCACCGTCACTAATTGCGTATTTTACGCTTAATACCCAAGTAAATCTCTCAGCATGCATGGATGACAGCTTTCTAAAGCAACGGTAAGCATGGCTGCCTTTTGGAATTTCACTCATTGCCATCGTTATGAAATGCACATGCTAAATCAAGACTAAAGCAGGTTTAGTAAACGGAAGCTACATACAGTACAGACATTTAATTCCTGCACCAGTTGCCCGGACGTATGTCAGTGCCTGGTCGTACAAACACGTATGGATAACGTGTCACAAATAAGCCAAGCACAGAGTAGCTTGCGAACCAAAACTACGTTCAGTTGTGAGGTCGTACATGCATCCATGCCCAGGGAACTTGGTGGAAATTGGGCGTGCAGTCGTGTACTATGCCCGGGCTGACCAGACATTTAGTACAGGAATTAAATGTTGGCACTGTAGGATTCATAGCGACTTATGTCAAGTCACTACTAACTTTCTCGCCTGCCTCGATCCATAATCATAATGAAGACCTTTGGCATTGGTAACAGTAAGAGTGTTATTCCTAAAAGCTGTGATGCTAAAACACATCTCCTAGTTTAGAATTCCTGTCCTCTTTCTTAAACTGAAAGATATATATATATATATATATATATATATATATATATATATATATATATATATATATATATATATATATATATATATATATATATATATATATATATATATATGTATATATATATATATGTATATATATGTATATATATATATATATATATATGTATATATATATATATATATATATATATATATATATATATATATATATATATATATATATATCATGAGTTTGTCTCCCTCCGTGAGTGCAGCTCTATAGACTTTTTTGTAATTTTGGTCATATTTTTCAGAATGTGTTTGGCGGTAATCAAAGTCCCACAACTTGGACATTTATTATCTGATCCACTCAAATCTGGTCTCATTAGTAAAGAAATAGTTCCAGCTTTATATTTGTGTATAGTGTGGTGCTCTCTGTGTCTTACAGACTGATATATAGGTAAAAATGTTCCATACATTTGAAATTAAATACAGATGTGCAAAATATCAAGTAAAATCGTCATTTTCTTTCATCTGCAAATACTTCTGGAGGCTCATATTTTTAGTAGTAAATACACACTGGACAAAGATAAGAATACTATGTTGTTGAATATCAGTATTACGTTGTTTTGATAAGAATAATTTTCTTTTTCATGATTTTTGACAATTTCTTTTCAACAGTATCTTTAGTTGATTTTATAAAAAAGACGGACCACATTTGATTTCCACAACATATCATATCTTAAAGTGCAGAGAATAACCTTTCAAATGAGCTATGTTGTGTCTGTACGACTCTCGGGTTGATTAAACTCTGAAATCTGGTCCTTAGCCGTTCGCCTACCACAGTCAGCTATTACAGACACTTGCCCTATGCGCATGTGCCAGTTTCAATATTGAAACATCCCCTGCCACATTTTTCCGAAACACTGATTCAGATCTTCTCTTCATAAATCACATTGGGTGCGACCAAGCCGATGCTCCGGTAATTAGGTCCTTTTAAATCAGATTACAAGGTGGCATCAACCCCCTTCAAAACCGTGTAATTTGGGATTGTAAATCGGTCATGTACACTGAACCGCAATGGCCTTTTCCTTACGAATTGGGCCATTGACGTCAGAGATTTTCATATTCAGTACGGTCCCTTTCTTATCTACCACTGTACCAATTGGCGCCCCAGTACGTTCGTACAAACACTACAATTCCTCTGACACATCGCCAGTGTCCTGTACACAGCCACACAATGAGAGGGGAACAATTACTGTCAGAAGCACTCAATACCTTTACAAAATACACTGTCTGGAGGAGAGGACATTGGCTTTCGCTACAGAACACGTGTTCCTTACACAAGGGTTAACCAAAAATCATCTATTGTTAGAGCCGTGTTCATTTCACTTTCTGTACTACGTTAAGTGATGATTTCAAACATACGCAAAAATAAACGCACACACATGCATAACATGCATTCAATTGATACTTACAAACATACATACATAATTACATATACCGGTATACATACATACAGCCGAACGTAAATACATAAATACATACATGTATGCATGGTACATGTATGCAAGCCAACACACATGCGTGCATACATACATACATACACACATACATGTATATGCATGCATACACACATACTATCATACATACGAACGTACATCCATACATACATACATACATACATTTGCCAAAGTCAATAATCGACCATAATCGACTACAGTCTGTCTGAACCAAGCTTGGCTGACCATTTTTTCGTCTTTTTTGTCACGAGAAGTTCGTGTTTGATATCCAAACTTTGCAAACATCTTAGGAACACTAAGACGTGTATATATGTATAAACATACGTTTTGTCTCAGCTCCGCAAAATAATGATTTTGCTCATTAGGTCCCATTGTAAAATTTGCCCATTGGCAACGATTGCCGGCAATGCAAACTTGCGAGATCGTACTTGTTGGCAATGGGCAAATTTTACAATGGGACCTAATGAGCAAAGTCAACATTTTTCGGAGTGGAGACAAACAAGTATGTTTATACATACACGCCTCCGTGCTCCTAAAATGTTCGTCAAGTTTGGATGTAAAACACGAACTTTCTGTAACAAAAAAGAGGAAAAAAACGTCAGCCAAACTTCGGCCACACCGACTACGGTGACCAGGAAAAGAGTGCAACGAACGGAATCACCTCTCTAGGATTCATTGCATTCCTTTTAACTCATTCACACTCAGGACGGCCAAAACAGGCCTTACAATTTTGATAATATCTGTCTAACAAAAGCATTTTTTGAAAAATATTTCAAATAGAAATGTTAATCAGAAGCCAAGCTTTAACTCTCCTTCAAATATTTTGTGACCTTTTGCTTTATTCACAAGTTATTTTCAAAAGTATGAGAGGAGCAGACGGTACTTTCTAGAGGAACTCTGAGTGTTAATGGGTTTGAAGGCTACCATGTATTGCCTGGGTCATTCTCTATCTGAGTTTTAAATATAAGCCTTAGGCCATGGTCCGCATGCACCATATAACGCTTAATGGTCAGTTGCTAAAATTAGGTGCAACAAGTAACAACCGTCAGGCCAACCCTCAAAAAAGACATAATGGTAATTGGATTGCCAGGGAATGAATGGTGTTTGCAATAAAGTCTTGCTTAGTGTAAAAGCTCTATTAACATAGTTGACAGGTGAAAGGGGAGCATTTCAAAAGAAAAAGGGACAGGGGTCAACGACGGGCAGGATAACATGATGAAAGTGGTATTGGATTTAGTACTACAAATAAACCAAACACACATTAAAGTGGGTGGTCTACAGTGGGTCTAAAAGTTCTCCTCACAAGAAAAAATGTAATGGATGTATTTTCTCTCCAACAATGTGAGGATACCAATGCAGATAATACGGTCCTTGGATAATTAACTCTTTTAATGCTAAGGCTACTTTCGTCCAAAGCACAATGATGCTAAGATTTATGAAACATATTCAAACTCTGTCATGTTGGTATTTATTGGATAGCTCTTGCTGAGTACTCTCACATGAGTAGCCATGTGCCACGGTTTAAGTCATTTTTAGGTTCTTTTGTGTCATTCTGTATTGGCCATATAGGCACCAGCGGCATAAGGGTTAAGCCTGCCGTCAAATCAACCCCAGTATTATGTAATTACTGCTATGTGAACCGGGTATTTACTAATCGTATGCCTCGGTGGACCTTGAAATCATACATTGGAAACAAATAGGATGGAATGTCCATACAGCACAAGTATAGACAACTGTATAGACAGCCTACTTTCTACTGCCCGGGCAATTCTCTATCTGTGTGTTAAATGTAACACGTATTCTTTGATCCGCATGCCCCATAAAATTCGTAATGACCAGTGTCCAAAATTAGACATCAGCTGACCCCGAAAGAAGACACGATGGAAATTAGGTAACCAGGGAAAGAATGGTGTCTGTAATGGAGTCCAGCATAAAGAAGAGGCTCTATTAACTTTACATAAGTCAGCCTAGAATATACGATAAGTGGATCCTTATTCAATGAACCACTTAAAATGCTACAGCGAAATGATAGCTATTTCAATCGACATCGACATTGCTCTTCTCTAGCAAAGGCTTATATAAACCCATTCGTCACTATCTGCTACACTGGTACTGCATGCTTATTGGGTGGTGGAAACAACCATTATACACACACACGCGCACACACACACATATATATGTATGTATATATATATATATATATATATATATATATATATATATATATATATATATATATATATATATATATATATATATATATATATATATATATATATGTGTGTGTGTGTGTGTGTGTGTGTGTGGACCTTTTACCCAAATGGTCTCTATTATAATGGCCTGAGGATTACACAATTATGAAACCCAGGGTTATCAACTTGAGACTGAGTATGTGACTTGCTCCTGTGCCTATACACATACTAGTATATATATATATATATATATATATATATATATATATATATATATATATATATATATATATATATATATATATATATATATATATATATGTATATATATATATATATATATATATATATATATATATATATATATATATATATATATATATATATATATATATATATATATATATATATATATATATATATATATAAAGTTAAACAGGGGTTTGTCCTACTGCTGTATAACATTAACCCGTTTACCCTCCAATTAAGGACAAAGGGCAAACCTTTTTTGCCATTGAAATACATTCGGAGGTTACTGTACACCGGACCTCAAAGACTTTTACATTTCTGCGGCTTTCCTTTTCACAAAAGAACGTACACCATTGATTTTGCAACTATATTTCCCGTTGGTATGGATACTTAATAGTCCGTCACATAAAGCTGAATTTGGGCCTGAACCTTTTTTCATAGGCAGTTTCTTATTTGAATTGATTCTGGTAGTGCCT
The DNA here is from genome assembly GCA_963942565.1 of Maea johnstoni. Lineage (NCBI taxonomy): Eukaryota > Metazoa > Annelida > Polychaeta > Spionida > Magelonidae > Maea > Maea johnstoni. Next base: position 5,789,088 of record OZ012696.1, on the reverse strand, counting down.
AGCTAAGAGACTTCTTGACCCCTGTTCTCAGCATTGCGCGGGTTTCTACAGTTTCCAAGTACAAATATCACTTTATTTGCTATGACTAAATAAGTCATACTTAAAACTAAAATAGTGAAAGCTTTATACAAGTCGATATAATGCTGTTCAATAAGTGCAAAATGTCGGCGAGAATCGTACATTTTAGCTAAGTGGACAACCTTTTGACCCCTATTACAAATATCAATCCATTTGCTACCATTCAGGTATGGTTATCTAAGCGGTATCCCTTGTGTATCAGTCACGTGTGTCTGTTGTTTTCTTTGACTGGACAATTGATTAATAGGTAGTCACTGGACAGTCATTAGTTATAGTCGTCTGTCTCGATCACTGATGAAGATCTACATAAATCACTGATGGCTCATCTCTCATGAGAAGATGATTTGTAACTGCAGTGAGGGGTTCCAAAGAGGTAAAAGTATGAGAGAGAGAGAGAGAGAGAGAGAGAGAGAGAGAGAGAGAGAGAGAGAGAGAGAGAGAGAGAGAGAGAGAGAGAGAATTGTAATGCTGAGAGAGAGAGAATTGTAATGCTGCTTGAGAGAGAGAGAAAGAGAGAGAGAGAGAAGTGTAATGCTGAGAGAGAGAGAGAGAGAGAGAGAGAGAGAGAATTGTAATGCGTATTGGGAGAGAGAGAGAAAGAGAGAGAGAAAGAGAGAGAGAGAATTGTAATGCTGAGAGAGAGAGTGAATTTTAATGCTGATTGAGAGAGAGAGAGAGAGAGAGAGAGAGAGAGAGAGAGAGAGAGAGAATTGTAATGCTGATTGAGAGAGAGAGAGAGAATTGTAATGCTGATTGAGAGAGAGAAAGAGAGAGAGAATTGTAATGCTGAGAGAGAAAGAATTGTAATGCTGATTGAGAGAGAGAGAGAATTGTAATGCTGATTGAGAGAGAGAGAAAGAGAGAATTGTAATGCTGCTTCAGAGAGAGAGAAAGAGAGAGAATTGTAATGCTGAGAGAGAGAGAATTGTAATGCTGATTGAGAGAGAGAGGGAGAAAGAATTTTAATGCTAATCGAGAGAGAGAGAGAAATGTACTGCTGATTGAGAGAGAGAGAGGCTGTCCCCATAGCCAAGATAGGCGTCTAATGATAACATCCTACATCGAGAGTTAGCTGACTCTCACCGACCTCAATCCACCTTGAGGCATGCACGATGGAGACCAGGACTAGTCGATGATTTCCTGAAATAGATTACACTGTCAAACTATCACATTGTAATAAACTACTTTAATCAGGCAGATTTGTGAAAAATCGTGTACTTTGTATTCAAAGCCTGCAACTTGGTATGGTGGTACATGTAACGAGGCAATACATGTATTTTCAGATATGGAGGCATTGCACCAGCGCCCCCTGGTGGCACCACCTACTCTTTGACTTGCCTTCCCATCATATATGGCTTATAAAACCTGAGTTAAGAGTGGCAAAATAGTTTGGAACTATGATGTTATGTACCTATACATATCTCTGTACAAGTATTTAGGGGGTCAAAAGGGGGGCTAAAACATTTATGTGGCACATTCAGTAATATGGCAGCAATTACCGAGCTCTTTCTCTATGTATCCTCTAGAAATATCATAATTTCTAAAAATTCTTTAAAATAATGAACGTTTTCTAGCCATTTTTTAAAGATTTTTTGAGATTTGTGGCACTTATTCTTTGCCAATTAAGGGTACTGCTGCCTTATATCCAGTCATATATTCTTATTGAAGTTAATTTGATTGATTAAAGACCATAACACCATAATTCAAAACTAATTTGCCACTCTTAACTCAGGTTGTATAGGCCATATCTACTTTTTGTATTGTGAATATTCAAAAGGTTATATGCTAATTATAAATCAATAGGGCATCTGCTAAGCCAAATACGTGTACCCTCATCTGAGAGTGCCCAGCGAGAGCAATCCAATGAATACCAACATGACAGGGTTTTAGATGCTTTTGAAAAAACGTTGCGTCCTTGTGCTTTGGACGAAGGTAGACTCAGTATTGGAAGGGTTAGGAATGTTTTTCATCGGATGAAATTAGAGGAAAGGTATAGACTTATCTGAATGCGAAAGACATGCACGTTCATTCAATAAGATACGAAAATTAGTTGCTGTATGGGTTTCTTAACCCATTCACGCTGAAGAGTTCCTCCAGCAATTGTCGTCCGGATCTATAGTTCTTTTGACAATAACTTAGAAAATCAAAACTATTTTGCAAAATATTTGAAAGAGACCTGTTGTTAGTTTTCTAGTAAACATTTTTTTCGCTAAGTATTTTCTTAAATATGCTTTCGTTTGAAAGATTCCAACAAAATCCGGAAGTTGCTATTGAAGCGTCCTTGGGTTAAAGAGAGAGATTAACCTGTATGCTGGTGGTGGCTAATTTGGCAAAATCAAAATGAGTGAAGGCTTATTCGGTCCGTGTTAACAAAGGAATTAACAATTTTAGGCCCGAGCTAAGGGTATTACATTGATTTTTGATCTTGTATTTATGTTGATTGGGTGTTTGTGAGGGCGGAATCATTTCTTTAGTTTTTTAGTAAAAACTTGTTAGGTTCGCATTAGAGGAAATAAATAATGTTCATGTTTAATCAGTGTACGACACTGATTATCAGTTTTGTGCATAGAAGTCGAGTGCGGGACTTTGAGATTATGATGAGTACCATTGCGAGCTATTTAAAAGCCCCGTCCCAACACACACCTCACAGCAGTATAATCATATAACAAGGTGTATCTCCAGGTTCCTGAGTGCTATCAGGTAGAGAATATCAAAGCCAACAGTCCTTAGTCTACCCATATTCTATTTCATTTCAATATTTACAACTTTTCACTCAAATGACATAATCTCAATACTTACGCAGGTGATGGTTACTACAGGTTCAAAGATACCTTAGGAATATCATAGGCTAAGCCAAATAAGAAGTAAATGTCAGATTCCAGTAAGGAATCTGAAATTTACTTTTTATTGGGCATAGCCAATGATAGCATAGTAATGAGATTATGTCATTTGAGTGAAAAGTTGTAAATATTGAAATGAAACAGAGTATGTGCAGACTAAGGACAGTTGGCTATGATATTCTCTTCCTGATGATACTCAAGAACCTGGAGATACACCTTATATGATTATGCTGCTGTGATGTGTGTTTTGGGATGGGGCTTTGAACTAGCTCGCAATGGTACTCATCAATCATTGCAGATTTACATGACGGGGGTCAAATTGACCGCAGGTGCGTGTGGATAAGCAATTAGGGATCCGCAGCATTGTGTCCATAATCCCTAATGTTATCTTTTTCACGCCACTGATGTCCATTGGTCACACTACGGCTACGATATACACACCTCTCTAGTGAACTACCATTCGGACAGCCTGCCCATACCTTGACATGCCAGTCTAGACTACCCCTACTATACAAGGTAGGGGAGAACCCGGGGCCAGTGGACATACAATGAATTATCGCATCTAAATGTCAACCTGAGCATCTTGACATGTTCCACCAATGTCGCCCGCACGCCATTGTTGGGACTAGGCTATTGAGAGGGGAGGTTTGTTGGTGTAGGTGTCCTACATCGCCCCAGGAGATAAACTACTTAACCCGAAATACCTTAACACCAATAACGCCTGTTAAATATCTTACCAATCGGACTACATGCACCTATCACTTCGGCCAATGTTTCGTTCATTTTCTTCTTGTGTTGGCTACTGGCTACCGATCATGACAATTGATTTGTCAAAATTGATTTTATCATGTTCGTTTTTTCGTATCATTTCATTCTTTCCATTCTGAAGATACCGACCGTACATTGCCGTGCCACTTGGTGAAGTTTTTTCAACGTGTTATTTTATATATGTTTCTAAGAGAGAGAGAGAGAGAGAGAGAGAGAGAGAGAGAGAGAGAGAGAGAGTGAGAGAGAGAGAGAGAGAGAGAGAGAGGGGTAGCGCGAAGACTTCACATTACCATCACATTCTTTTCTCCTTTATTCGTGTTTGGTGTTTTTGCATTCTTGTTAGCTTCAGCACAGGTCATGTACACTTCACATAGACTTCGTATAATCTACCTGTTTCGTTCGTATATCTGCGTCTTTACTTTGTGTTGTGAACGTGTTGGATTCGTTAGGTATGATTCATTGGCTTCAAAAAGTAATTTGTTTTTCTGCGAAGTGAACACGAAGTGAAATTTTCCAACTTCGCGTAAAAACATATTCACTTCGGCCTCTGTGTGCGCCTAGCTTTATCTGGGCCCCAGCATTACAGAACAGCAACATGAATAAACATAAGATAAACCAAA
>OZ012696.1:5772282-5782282 GCA_963942565.1 Maea johnstoni | reverse complement strand
ACACTCTATTTACTTTGTGAAATACTTCCTTTATGTCGCCTATGTGGAAGTTCACATGGTAGTAAAATAAGCCTATTCCCAGCGTGTGTCATTGATGGTGCAAGCAGGTAAAGCAACACCAATACTCTATTTACTTTGTGAAATACGGCCTTAACCCATTAACGCTCAGAGAGGCCAAAACAGGCCTGACAATTTTGGCAATATTTCTCTAACAAAAGAGTTTTTTGGAAAATAATCGAAGGAGGAATGTTAAAGAGAAGTCAAACCACAACTCTCCTTCAAATATTTTGTCCGCTTTTGCTTTATTCCCAAGTTATTTTGAAAAGTATGAGAGTAGCAGACGGTACTTTCTAGGGGATCTCTGAGTGTGACTGGGTTAATGTCGCCTATGGGGAAGTTCACATTGTAGTAAATTAACCGTGTGTCAGAGATGGGTGAAACAAAAAAAGCACTTTAAGAACTCTATTTGTTCTGTTTAGCATGGCCTTAAGGTCGCGTTAAAGGCGTTGATTTGTGAATATAGGGTCATTTTGAGATTGTCACATATCTTCAAGTCTATACCTTCATCCTCGTATTCTGACCAACTGTGACAGTCGAGGCCATTACTGAACAGAGTAAGAGATCAACTATAACAGAGCCCCCATACATAGGCTTGCACACAGGCAAGAAAGATTTTTGACCAACTTCTCCGTATTGAATTTCACTAAAACATGTCGCTTAAAACACTCGTTTTGGGTTACAAATATCAACAGATTTGCTTGCAATTTGGTATATAAATAGCAACAAGTATTTCAAGGGAAAGGATTTGACTGGCAAAATTTAATTTTGACATAGTTCTAAAGTTTAATATGCAATCTTCAAGTTGAAAATTACACTTTTTTTCGGATTTTCGACAGAAATGTCGAAATAAATGAACACAAAATTTGAACGGAGCAAAAACTATGATACCCTTGTCTTCATACTGATCTTTTCTCTATATTTATGAAATCTGATGGTCCCTCAGTTTCATAATCGCGGATAAGAGCTCCATTTGAAAACACTTTGAATGTTTTTCTGGCTTTAACCCCAACATTTTACACCCTCCTGGGGGGGGGGGGGGTATATCAATGATGCTTTATGTGTTCCCCATCAAAAACCCTATCTAGAAATATACATTTTTATAGGCTAACTAGTCATATAAAAGCAGGGTAGAGGAAAAACCAAGGCAAATAGATAGAAGCCCTAAAGGCTGCCCCAAATATACGCACTCGCATGTTACAATACAAATCTCCATTTTATGAATAAGTGAGTGAAATGTTACAGTGGAAACTAAGATTTTAAGACTTTCCCACAGTAATATAATTACTGGCCATCCCAATAACCAAAACTCTCTGTCAGATAGCCCAACATCTATACTTGATGTATATCAAATTAGTAACCCCATTGATATCAATTAATACCAAGTTCATATGACCCATCCTCTGGCAGATTCCCCCTTTTAGACACACATTAATGTAAGCTCCCCAAAGTATTAAGAACCCAGGGTCTACCTCTAATAGCTATCAGTGGGAGGTGTTAAAATAACATAACAATCCCATCTGTTAATTGTGTACAGTAAACGTGGGAATAGCACTGTTCACTCCCATATGATATATGATTGGGTCCCCTCATTACCCCAATAGCCTTTCCCTATTGGCTGGAAGACATTTGCTAACATAACCTAGGGTTCCTTATATGGTACTGTTACCCTGAAATGAATCAGTCTACCCTTGACCCCTGAACACTCCTGACTTACTAGTATTAACAAAATAAGCAAATGAAATGAACACTGGAGATAAATATAAACAGTATTCAAGACATGATATCGAACTACAGGTATTCAATATCTCGGTATTGTATAGTATCTTTATTGACTACATCAAAAGACATGAAAGTGCAATTATAATAATATGCATAAGAGAGATACAGAGGATTGATACAAAACTGGAAAAGACCAAGGTTTCAGAATGACAAAATTGCTTGCCAGGGCTGATTCCAATTGTTAAGCACAATGATAGGGTTGAGTCTTTATCCTTTACCACACCCACTGATCATTAATTTGCGATATATGCTGATCCATTCACCTGAGATGCTATGGATGAACGTCTTCTCATACGGTCCTGAGCAATGAACAGGACCGCCCATTGGCCAGGAGAAAGCACTCTTTGGTTCATTAGCAAATTTTTGCCCTGAGGACAGGAATATTGTCTTATATGTGGTTAAACATTCAGTCCCTTTCAGTTTGTAACCCCGGGCATTCCATTAAGAGGTGCTGTGTGTTCTCTGCATAGAAAAGGTGACAAAGTTCACGTGTCCTTTGACTTGGATTTGGTCCACTAGTTTTATAATCATCTCTCTTAGGTCAACTGGCGTGACAAATGATTCTAACAACAGACATTCCCATGTCTTAAGCACGAAAGGGTCTGTGCTGACATATGCCATCAAGGAAGGTATTGTGTAAAGCTATGCTTATACAAGGTGTTATATACTCCCAAGGAATTGTCATCCCATGCTTTAGACCATACCCCATTTCCAGCATCGGCAGATCTACTGGGGGAGCACAGAAACTGATGTCATAATAGTCTAATCTCATACTCGTACTTAGCTCAACCACAAGAGCATTGTCCTCATACTCCCCTCAACTGCTCATCAGTTACTCATTTCATTCCCCATCACTTGCTCATACCTTGTTGCTCATCAATCCAGTGCGTTTTGGGTGTGGAACAGGTGTTTGCCCACCAATGTGCATATATGTTCCTCAACACATCCTTTTCGTTTGGGATCTCCAAGGTCTTAAGTCTAGACAGTTTGCTGGCAAGAAGCCAATGTTCTGCAAAGCTTAAACAGTCACATACTGTTAACAGCCTAGTAAGAAAGTCAAAAATAGAAGTTCAAAGTAAACTAAGGTGCCTATAAGCCTCTTGTCCAAATGGAAACATATTTATTATAATTAATCAAAAGTTAATGAACGTTGCAACTTCATACCAAGTTCAGCAAAATATAATGTACGTTTTACATCATGTTCATAAAACACGTTATTTCTGTACTCGCATGTAACAATTCCTGAGATTTTTCATGTACAAGAGTATGCTATTTTACATGGGAAAATATAGTATCGCGAAAGTCGACATACGCAACGATGCAACTCTAATAAAAAATATTGTATGGATCCTACTTTAGTGTGAGTATTATTGTAGTTAAAGTGTTTTCGTCTTTTGTCCGATGTTGGTTACCCAGAGCCACTGTGCCCTCGTTTCCTTTCAAGGAAAGATATATATATATGTCTTTTTAAGAGCTCATTTTCCATACAGAGCTCATAGCTTTTCACCTGCTTTGCTGTAATTCTTTATGCTGATTGGTCAATAGGTGTTAGACCTGGAGCCGTTCGTACTTTGTAGATTCAATATCGAACAGCAGAATTCATTCTCGAACGGCAGAATTCAATATTACCACTTGGGCACCAGCCTCGTTCTGACCTCCAAAGTAATTTTAATTCTTTTTGAGATGTATTTGTTATGTTTTCTTAGCATGAAAGAGCAGGTGATAAATTTGTTACGCCCTGTTGGAAAGTGTCATTGGATAGCTCTCAGATGAGTACTAGTACACGTGTGCCAGGGTTTCAGTCATTTTTCAGGGTTTTTGCATCATATTGTATTGGCCAAATTAGCCACCAACAGCATAAGGGTTAATCTACTTGACCCATGATTAATGCCCCGTGCAGATTGTAGCTGTTCAGGTACGTATATGGCCCATTGAGTTACCTTTGGCTGCTATGATTTACGGGATCGAAGGTCATGAATCTACAATAGTTCTAGAGTTTCAACAAGAGACACACTGACAACCGTTGTAGGTGAGGCAGGAACGAACTAGATAAATCTGAGGCCAAAGCAGTCGCTCAATCATCATTATTCTCCTGGACAGCATCTTGTGAGTCCTATCAGGGCAGGTAGGGAAATAGAAGACACAGGACTTTCCTGGTCTTCTACACCAACACACTCCAATTTTCTCAGGTCAGATCAGACGTTTTATCTATATCTTCGGAAAGTAGTAGATTCAGCGATGGAATATTAAACAAATATGACACCCCATAGGGATGTCATATTTGTTTTATTATACCGAACAAAATACAAAACCAAAGGGGAAGAAATTACTAACAGAGATTTTGTGTAAATACTCGTCGTCTGCCTCGTTGACCTAGTTTCACCGGTAGGTCACTCGGCAAACTCTGTGGGTGTCGCGGGTATTCGGGCTAGCGTGGGGGATCCAACGTGGCCTAATGGTTACGATGCCTGGCTCCCAAGCGTGAGTTTGCAGATTCGAGTCTCCGCTGGATCCCCAAGCGGATTGGCCTGGTCGTTATATAAATGTGCAGCGTTGTGGTCCTTCTGCAACTGACAGACCCCTTGGGACTATTCGTGAAGATAAGGGAATTTCTTCCCGATTCCAGGTTTCTATCTCATCGTGATATGACCTAAGCTGTTGAAAGCGAAATGGAGACGCAATGGCCTAGATGACTGGCGATCGAGAGACCGCGGATTTGAACCCAGTCAGCGGCCGTTGTGGTCTGTCCTTGGACAAGACAGTTTACTCTTCATTGCCTCGTCCGTCAGAGGGGGACGTAAAATGGCGGTCTGGCGTGCAGTGATAATAATCCCCTGTGCATGTAAAAGAACCTATGTGATATGTTGATGAAGAGTAGGGGGAAATCCTGATCACATGGTCCCACTCCCCAATCTATACAGTGCGACAATACTCAACCAATGAGTGATGCATTCATAATGGAAGAAGAAGCGACGTAAAACCCAATACCTTCCTTCCTTCGGGCTAGCGTGTGCTAATCAATTAGCACACGCTGTTGCTGAACACATGTTGTTGCTGTGTGTTATTTAATTAAATAACACCCGCTGTTAAGGACAACAGTCTGTCGCTGAGGAGTGAGTATAACATGACAATTAATCTAGGGCCCTTGACCAACCAGAATCAAGAATCTTGATAAAAGGTCTTGTGGCCTTAACTTAACTGTTGTCCATATAGTTCATACAAATATCACACACTGGGGTATCACTGGCAGTAACTGGTATATTTCCAACTGCCCTCCTAATATGCCGCAGTGCATCTATCCTCAAAGCAATGCATCCAAATATGGCCTTGGAGGCAGGCTATACAGTACAGGCATTTAATTCCTGCATCAGTCGACCGGTCGACTGCCAGTGCCCGGTTATATGAACAACCATGTCTAATATGTCAAAAGAAAATGCCAAACACATCAATGAACCATGTAGCTTTCAAATCAAAGCAGGTTCAGTTGTGAGGTCATCCATGCATCCATACCTAGAAAATTGGGTGGCAATCGGGCCTGCGGCTGTTCATTATGACCAGGCTGCCCGGGCACTTAATGCAGGAATTAAATGGCGGCACTGTACAATGAAGCGGGAGGGGAAGGCTACTATACACATAAAGAATTCATTCACGTGTACTACCCATGTGAGAGCATATGCATAGTTGATCGCAAAGCCCTATCAGGAATATTGATGGAAATTTGTTTTTACTGTTGTATCTGTATTTGTTTATCCCCTTGTAAATGGTGTAATATACAATTGTTATCATCATCATTATTATTATTATTATAACTATTATTATTATTATTATTATTAGCATCATTATTATTATTATTATTATTATTATCTATTATTATTATTATTATGCCTACAGTGCCGACATTTAATTCCTGTATTAAATGCCCGGGGTATGGATGCATGGATGACCTCACAACTGAACCTGCTTTGATTTGGAAGCTACGTGGTTCATTGATGTGTTTGGCATTTTCTTTTGACATATTAGACATGGTTGTTCATATAACCGGGCACTAGCAGTCGACCGGTCGACTGATGCAGGAATTAAATGCCTGTACTGTACATGTAGCTATACGTTTCGATCATCTGCGCTGTGTTTAAGCAATGGTCATCAAGAAACCATTTTACGTCGCATGCTAAAACTCTTCAAAAACAAACCACTATATACACCAACTCGGTATGCTCTCGCAGATCTTTTTTATTAACATATGGGTTTGGGCAAGCTATGATTGAAGTTTACCTGTACTGCAATCTCCCAATGGTTCATTTGTCGGCTTGCAATATAGGTTTGGAGGGGGGGGGTTGGGGGTAGATATGGCTGTAAGAGAGGTCTGATACAATCTCTCCGTGACTAATTTGTCAGCTTGTGTCTACCTTATACATATATCTATCGTTTGCCTGCATAATCTCATATATGCCTTCTATTATTAGTAAAAAAAAATGTCCAAAAAACTCACCGTTTTTAAGTCACGACGTGGCATCAATATGGCAGAAAATATTCCAAATACCATAAGTAGGGTCGTGAAAGGAATGGGTTCATTTTTTGTTGGTGAAGCGTGAAACGAGTGAGTCAGGTGTCACCAACCGGGCGGGGAAAAGATTGAGTGTCATTCAGGGAAAGATAGAGATTTATCCAGTAATCTACAGTTCCTGGCATTCTCAAGGGGACGTTGACCGCTCTAACCGAGGTTCACAGACAGATTAACTGGTGTGGATCGAAAGTTATCCACCGTAAAGATATGTCACATTATTTCATCGTTAAGCAGAATACCCTATAATGTGCCCCATCTGATAAATATCACTTCAAAACATTTCCTACAATATACTTTGACCCTGGTTTACCCCATACATTGCCAGCGAATTATGATATTTAACCCTTGTGAGCCCAAATTTTATTTTTGCCCTCAAATGCCTGATGCCAAGTTGTAATGGGGAATTTACCAAGATTGAGTATCAGTTTTTTTGTTTGATTATTACCCTCTATATTAAACCACATTTTCAGGAGAAGTCCGTGGTTACGTGCTGACTCTACTCCGGTAATTTTAGTTTCGGCCTCGAAACGAGATGAAGCACCAGCTCTGACATTCTCCCCTAAAAGTAGTACCGGGTACATGCTATCAATTATCAACTGCTTGGTGCAAAGATAGAAATATTATACGACTACCTACGTGCACATGGATTTTTATATCGTCGTATAGGCAAAGTAAATAATTTCCGAAAGTTTGGCAAGTGCGGAATTTTGGTCAATTAATATTCCTGAACAGCTAGAAAACAAAATAGGAAGCCATGAATAGACCTGTAAAGAGTACGGAATTTGTTTAGAATGGCCCGTCATTCTGGGGCATTTGGGACCGGGCACACGCAGCGACACACTTGCTGGCTGCCACTCCCAGAAAGGGGGCAGTTTATTGGTCCTCGTGGCACGAGGCAGTGCGGTGCACTGTCAAAGGCGGAGCTTATCCCCGGCTCAGCCAATCAGCGGTGCGCGCACGTGGTGGGACTTTACCGCCGGCACACGCAGCCCGCTTCCGGCAATTAGTGCTTGGCAATCAGCTAGTCCGGTGCTTTCAATTACGCGCTGGTTTACGGTGTGACACTGTATAGGCGACCCGCGCAGCTCTACCTGGCGTCAAGGAGGCCCTACATAAGGTTTGTGCCCCCTCCACATGTATGATTTGGCTCGGGATCCTCTATGACATGGTCGCCATGACCATTTCAATACCTGAGGGCACGATGGCGGAGGTCATGGGCATCGTCGGCGACTGGAAAGATCGCATTAAGGCACCCAGAAACGAGGTTCAAAGCCTCCTCGGCCTGCTACAGTTCGTCGCCAGCGTTTCCCGACCCCCCCCCCCCCCCCCCCCCCCCGTGCGCGTCTTCACCAATCGAATGCTAAACAATTTGAGGGAGATGCCTAACAGGGGGAGGGACACGCTATCTCTTGGGTTTAAACGGGACCTAGAGTTCTTCCGTAGACTACTTCCACAGTACAACGGTGTACGCATCCTTGACAAGTCCACAGTGGACTGCCAGGAAGATTTGGAGTTGGATGCCTGTCTAACAGGCTGCGGTGCCACGAACGGTGACCAATTCTATTCGGAGGTCTTCCCGGACTTCGTTTTGAGGGGGCAGCACCCAATCGCCCACTTGGAACTACTCAACATTGTTGTAGCTGTGAAAATGTGGCAGGACCAGTGGGCTGGCAGGCGTGTCAGGGTTTCTTGTGACAATATGAACGCCTGCCTGGCCATACAGAACGGTTGTTCGAGGGACCAGTTTGTGCAGTCCTGCATTCGCGAGCTGTTCTTCGTGACGGCCCGGAGAGACATCGAACTTTGGGCAAAACATTGCCTAGGAAAGGACATGGGCAGGGCCGATGCCCTGTCCCATATGCACTTGGGTCGCAAGTACCTAGATTTAGTAAACAATGACACTGCCCTGCAGAGGGCACAGAGGGTTAGGGTTCCCCAGGGCACTTTCAGTCTCACTTTCGACCTCTAATCTTTTCTTTTCTCTTCCAGATCGCCTGGAACTCCGACAGTCGGCAAATGAGAGGGGAGCACACGCGTTTCGTCCGGGAACCAGGAGCAATCACCAGTCGCATGCGCTGCTTTATGTCGCGTTCGCTATCTATTTTTCTTTCAGGGACGTCCCTGTGACCCCCCAGACCCTGCTTTGTTTCGCAGAATTTTTAACGCGGTCTTTCACAGCCACTAAGTCCGTGACCAATGCGCTTTCTTCGGTGCATTGCTTGCTTCTAGATCTCCAGGCGGATGTTTCGGCTTTCGAGGCCCCAGCGTTTTTGCGCTGGAAGAGGGCACTCCCCCTCACGTTTAGGAACCCTACTCACAGAGCCCCCCCTTTGGAGCTGCCTCTCCTGGAGAGGCTGTGTGCCTTGGCCGCGGCTTTGGGGTGGGGGAGGGGGAGGTTGTCTCAGCCCTACTGGCGGTTTGTTTTTTCACCATGGCCAGGCTTTCCTCTCTCGTCCCCGAGTCGGCTGCAGCTTTCGACCCCACACGACAGCCTATTCTAGCTGATCTTCAGCCGGAGAGAGAGGGATTTCGCATCAACCTTAAGTGGTCCAAGACTAGGCAGGTGGCCGCTGAGGCCAATTGGACTCCACTGCTGCCTGTGTTGGGGTCGGCAGCATGTTCCACGGATGCTGCCCGGTTCCTTCGGGGGCGGGGGAGGGGGTTGCCCCGCTCTTCCCCTTTGTTTTCGCTGCCTGGCAGCCGCTCACAGGGAACCAGTGCCTTGGTTTCCCTCACCATTCCCCAGGCGAGGAAATGGCTTGGCAGGCTGCTTTGGGCCTTGGGGGAGATGGGGGGGTCCCTATACCTTTCACTCACTACGGAGGGGGGCCTGCACGACCGCCTTCGCACAAGGCTGCGCGCTTTCCGACATTAAATTACACAGCGGTTGGACCAGCGATGCTGTCAGGCTTTACTATTCTGAATTTGATGTGCGTCGCAGAGTGGCAAGCGGCCCTTGCTTAACCCCCTAACTAACTACTTTGCGCGAGTTAACTGTTTGCCGCAGGTTGAACTTAAACGTTTAGTTCAGGGTTAATATGTACCTAGTTGGATACATTGTATCTTTTGGGGTAGGCGGGGCTTACCCCCCTTTTTCACTGGGATTGCTCTGTACCAGTGAGTATTACTTGTTAGTTTACCAATAAAACACTGTTCCTTACTGTTCACCGATACGATACATTGTTGCGAAATTTGGATACTTTGTTGTTAATAAATGTTTGAGCCGCACTGCCGAGTTGTGTTGTCCTTGTCCCTAATGTGTTTAGAATGGCCCGTCATTCTGGGGCATTGGGGACCGGGCACACGCACCGACACACTTGTTGGCTGCCACTCCCAGAAAGGGGGCAGTTCATTGGTCCTCGTGGCACGAGGCAGTGCGGTGCACTGTCTAAGGCGGAGCTTATCCCCGGCTCAGCCAATCAGCGGTGCTCGCACGTGGCGGGACTTTACCGCCGGCACACGCAGCCCGCTTCCTGCAATCAGTGCTTGGCAATCAGCTAGTCAAGTGCTTTCAATTACGCGCTGGTTTACGGTGTGACACTGGTTCCACGACCCGCGCAGCTCTACCTGGCGTTTCCCACCCGCCCTGCCCTTTCT
>OZ012696.1:5762298-5772082 GCA_963942565.1 Maea johnstoni | reverse complement strand
TACATACACACGGTAGTGCCCATAAGAGGTTTGCCAAGTTTGGATGGCATAAACAAACTTTTTGTGGGGAAAAAGTTGAAAAAGCTGTTAACCAAAGCAAGTCAGACAGACTATAACTTGCCCACCGTAGTTTTTGGCTTGCCTGAAATATTTAGTTACATGTGCTAGAGAATGGCATGTATCATTCATGATGGATTTAATGAACCATTTTCTTTATTGTTCTGCAAAGTTTGCATATTTGACTATGGTGTTTGTGCCATTTTTTAAATAGAACATTTAGCCCTGCGGTGAGTCTGCTGGCAGTTAAATTGCATTCAGAGGATAGAGTTATATTGAATGGAAAATATGAAATATTAATTATCACTGATTCTTCAGTGGCAGGACAACACAATAAAAACGATGCAAAACCAATTATCTTTAATCATTGGTTAATGTGGATTAAGAATCAACAATGATATCTGAACCCATTCCCTTCCCCTGAGGTTACTTTGTTCTGCGCTGGACGTGTTAAAGCTTTACAATAGTCACAAAAAGGCCCTACCATCCAGGTACATGTAATATCTGTCTAATAAAGGTATACTTTGGGCTAATTTCAAATGGTGGAAATGAAAAAATAAAAACAAAAACAACTATTGATTCATGAATTCATACTTAACTAGTTAGTACTCGCCCTGCGGACAGTAAGCATGAAATTTTTCATATTGCCAAAAAAGACCAGAGCACCTATAGATATCCCTGCCACCAAACTTAGGGCTACCTAACCTATGTATCAATATTTCAGAAAGCTTGGCTAACATATATGAAATTGATGGATAAGATATCAAACCGGCTGTAGCGTATGTCATTTGCACTCGTCCTATAGTTATTATGCACGAACATTAGTCATTCATTAAAATTTACATAAGTGTTTGTAATTTCTTGCTAGAAGTAAAATGTACCCATTGTTTTTGAAAACAAATACTTACAAATACTTTCAGATAACAGCAGTTTTGTCTTATAATTGCTGTTTCAGCAATTTTGTCATCAAAATACCACTTTATTTTACCAATGTTTAGGACAATCAATAACTCCCAGCATTCCCTGTTGTATATCTGTTATAGGGTGATAACTTGTAAAAAATGGCCAGTACTTTAGTGTCTGTCTGAAAAGTGCACTTCCAACGTACTTCAAAAGAAAAAGAAACGAAGTTCATTTTGATGGCCAATGCCTATATCAAATACAATTGATAAAGGATTTCCTATAAAAAAAATCTGGGGTGTCCAAATATGGGAAGTCCTATAAACTTGATTTGCCAAGTTAATTGGATGGCAAACTCGACGCTTAGTGCCTTTAAATACGGCTGCAAGCCGTTCCCTTATTAGCAAACTCTGAAACTGGCACCCTCCGCAATATGGGTTAGACTAGTTGGGAAATCGGCATCATTTCTAGCCAGGTCACGTGGCTAACTTTATCTGCCCTGAAAGAAAGCGGATACCAGAAAACACACATTTTTTACATGTAGTATTAGATCAGCAGGGCTTGCAGTTTTTTTCAATGGAAAGGTTCCCATGTCCGTGTCCGGTGCGCCTGATCTTCCGTGCACTATTTCTTTCAAACTCCTGCACACCATATGCTGCGAACGGCAACCAGTCCTCACAGCCTACGAAAGTAGTGCACGCGAGACAAGATATAGTGCCACAAATATGTCCGATCTTCAAGCACATGTGGGGGGAGTATGGTAAAACATTGGCATCTAACATTCACACCTAATCATTTAGACCTGAGCCAATGTCCCATAGGAATGTCTATTGCCACGAAAATGATTGAAGCAGGAAACTCACGCTGACCTGATTGGTGACGTCATCGACCGCGTAGTATTGGCGCAAAATTCAAATACTGTACCAAGCCTGTACAATCGTCTCGTAATTGCATGTACTTTATCCCGGAATCGTGCAGTCATGACATGCTACTGACTGCCTTTCACGGATTTATAAGGTTTTTTAAGTATGGAATAGGAACATTAACTTGTAGTAATGTATTAAATCAGAATTTATCCTTAGAAAAGATTTATTCTATTGGCGCTGATGGCTAATTCATCTAATCAGATTTGGCTCTCTTTGAAGTTGTGTCAGATGTATTAAATGTAAATCTAGCCAGTATATCAAACTGCTTAAATATCTGAATCAAGGTAATTTACTTAATATGATAATTTACTTAAGTTATGGTGATGAGAACCATTGTGAGCTAGTTAAATGCACCTGTGCAAGTAGTGAGATTATGTCATTTGAGTGAAAAGTTGTAAATATTGAAATGACATAGAATATGGGCTGACTAAGGACGTTTGGTTATGATATTTTCTACCTGCTACCACTCAGGAGTTAAGATGGTGTTTCTTGAATTCCTGGTTTGAACCCCATGTGCTACTTCAATGAAAAAAATCAGAATTGCTGTAAGACATACAAAGTGATTTCAAACAGTTTACTTCCACAATTATGGAGTGTGCAACCAGTGATGCCCTGTATTTGGGCCTTGGATCCATGCGCCGGCCATCAGTTTCGGCGCACGGATCCCCACAACCACACTACAACAAGCCCTATTTTTGCAACCGCGGGCGCCCCATGCAAAACAGGGCGATTTCCCTCCTGAACAGTTAATATAAACACCTATCTCACAACCTCTTGCATTGGGTTATTTCACTGGAACGTTTTGTCACAAAAAAGTGGAAAAGGCGGTCAGACAGACTATAGTAGACAATTGGTCCCAGAACACAGCAATTTTCGGCAGGCGCTGTGCGACATTCATTTTCACCAGGCGCCACTGCCATATACTATAGTCTGTCTGACTGGAGTTTGGCAACTGCTTTGTCCATTTTTTTGTAGCAAAACGTTCGAGTTTTCCATCCAAACTTGGCAAATATCTTAGATGCACTACTACGAGTATGAATAAACATACTTTTCGTCTCAACTCCGCAAAATGTTACTCATTAGGTCCCATTGGAAAATATGCCCATTGCCAACAATACTATCTCGCGTGTTTGTATTGTTCGGCAATGTGCACATTTTACAACAGGAACTAATAAGCAAAATCAATATTTTGCGCAGTTGAGACAAAAAGTATGTTTGTACATATATGTAGTAGTGTTCCAAAGAGGTTTGCGAAGTTTGGATGGAAAACTCGAACGTTTTGTCACAAAAAAGTGGCAAAAGTGATTGCCAAACTCGAGTCAGACTGACTATAGCTGTTTGTATGTGCCGAGATCCCCTATATGGCAAAATACTTCTGCCTTAGATTTAGGCGGAAAACTGGTAACATACTTTATGAGAGATGGGACTAAACCCTTGATATCAGAAATGGGAAAATAGGTAGGGTTTATGTCAGAACTAGAATCTCCCGCACCTGTGTCTGTGATAGGCGCATTCAATTAACCAACCGGTTCAAGAGCGGACTGAAAGTCCTTCTGAAACCGTTTTACTGTTTTGAAAACTGTAAAACGGTTTCAGAAGCTGTTACCCTTTTCGCTTTTGCCGTTTTCAAATCGGTTTAAGCCGCTGTTACTGTTTTTGCTTTGATTGTTTTGAAAACGGTAAAACGGTTTTAGATGCTGTTACCCTTTTCCGTTTTACCGTTTTCAAAACGGTTTTCGAATTAACGGTAGATACCGTCATTCTCACAAGCCAATAGGGTTGTGAGCTCATGAGTTGATCTCCCTCCGTGAGTGCAGCTCTAGAACTTTTTGTCATTTTTGTCCTATTAATCAAAGTCCCACAACTAATACATTTATTATCTGATCCACTCAAATCTGGTCAGAAATAGTCGGACAGCTTTATATTGGTGTGTAGTGTGGTGCTCTCTCTCTCTGTCTTACAGACTGATATATAGGTAAAAATGATCCATACATTTGAAATCAAATACAGATGTGCAAAATATCAAGTAAAATCGTCATTTTCTTTCATCTGCAAATACTTCTGGAGGCTCATATTTTTAGTAGTAAATACACACTGGACAAAGATAAGAATAATATGTTGTTGAATATGATTATTATGTTGTTTTGATAAGAATAATTTTCTTTTTCATGATTTTTGACAATTTCTTTTCAACATGTCAGTATCTTTAGTTGATTTTAGAAAAAAGACGGACCACATATGATTTCCACAACATATCATATCTCAAAGTGCAGAGCATAACCTTTCAAATGAGCTATGTTGTGTCTGTACGACTCTCGGGTTGATTAAACTCTGAAATCTGGTCCTTAGCCGTTCGCCTACCACAGTCAGCTATTACAGACACTTGTCCTATGCGCATGTGCCAGTTTCAATATTGAAACATTCCCTGCCACATTTTTCCGAAACACTGATTCAGATCTCCTCTTCATAAATCACATTGGGTGCGACCAAGCCGATGCTCCCGCAATTAGGCCCTTTTAAATCAGTTTACAAGGTGGCATCGACTCCCTTTAAACCCGTGTAATTTGCTATCGGATATCGGTCATGTACACTGAACCGAAATGGCCTTTTTCTTACGAATTGGGCCATTGACGTCAGAGATTTTCATATTCAGTACGGTCCCTTTCTTATCTACCACTGTACCAATTGGCGCCCCAGTACGTTCGTACAAACACTACAATTCCTCTGACACATCGCCAGTGTCCTGTACACAGCTATACAATAAGAGGAGAACAATTACTGTCAGAGGAACTCAATACCTTTACAAAATACACTGTCTGAAGGAGAGGACGTTGGCTTTCGCTACAGAACACGTGTTCCTTACACAAGGGTAAACCAAAAATCATCCATTGTTAGAGCCATGTTCATTTCACTTTCTGTTCTGTACTACGTTAAGTGATGATTTTAAACATACGCAAAAATATAACGCACACACATGCATAACATGCATTCAATTGATACATACAAACATACATACATAAATACATATACCGGTATACATACATACAGCCGAACGTAAATACATAAATACATACATGTATGCATGGTACATGTATGCAAGCCAACACACATGCGTGCATACATACATACATACATACACACATACATGTATATGCATGCATACACACATACTATAATACATACATCCATACATACATACATACATACATACATACATACATACATTTGCCAAAGTCAATAATCGACCATAATCGACTACAGTCTGTCTGAACCAAGCTTGGCTGACCATTTTTTCGTATTTTTTGTCACGAAAAGTTCGTGTTTGATATCCAAACTTTGCAAACATCTTAGGAACACTAAGACGTGTATATATGTATAAACATACGTTTTGTCTCAGCTCCGCAAAATAATGATTTTGCTCATTAGGTCCAATTGTAAAATTTGCCCATTGGCAACGATTGCTAGCAATGCAAAACTTGCGAGATCGTACTTGTTGGCAATGGGCAAATTTTACAATGGGACCTAATGAGCAAAGTCAACATTTTTCGGAGTTGAGACAAACAAGTATGTTTATACATACACGCCTCCGTGCTCCTAAAATGTTCGTCAAGGTTGGATGTAAAACACGAACTTTCTGTAACAAAAAAGAGGAAAAAAAAGTCAGCCAAGCTTGGACCACAACGACTACGGTGACCAGGAAAAGAGTGCAACGAACGGAGTCACCTCTCTTAGTCCAAGAGCCAGGGCACTTTTTAATGCCCCGAGTCCGCCAAAAGGATGAAGGGCTGTTTCTAAGCCAGAATTTTGTGCTCTTTCTGAAAATCCGTTTCTTACAGTCCACTGACTTGACGAAAGGGGTGATAATTTAGGTTTTTTGTGTTTTTGGGTTGAAAAAGTGCATTTTCCCCAAAAATTTTCTTTTCCTTTTAGCCCACCTAGGCAAGTAAGGCATCAAAATGAAGGCAATGGTACAGGCAATCTATTGCAGCATATTGTTTGGTAATCAAAGCTATTTGTGTGGATAAAGGACTTGTTTTTGTTGGAAAATAGGCAAAAAACGTTATTTTTTCATATTTTTGTTAATTTCAAGGTGATCTGGCTACTCGATAGATTGCCTGAACCAGCTCTACTGGCACTAAAAAACTTGTCTGAGATCTTAAGTTGTTCCAAGTAACAAGTTTAAGGAGATTGATTCATTCTGATTCCTGCTATAACACTTTGAATAACAGGACATATATTTGGATACTTGTCAGTATATGTTAGATGTAATGTCAGGTTGTCAATACATAGGAGTACAAGCTACATAATTAAATAAGCATTGAAATTTGTGTGATAAGTGCTTTATTAAATGTATTCTAAGGAAGAAAAAAAGCATTGTTATATTCAAAATGGTTGCCATGGTAACCGATGATCAAAGCATTCTCTTATAGTCAAGCTGACTAGCGTTAGCCTGTTAAGCACATTTCTCCCGTGGACACATCCTAAAATTTCACCTGTTCCTCTCACACATTCATCCCCAGAAGACCCTGGTGGTCTGATAAATTTTGTAGTAGTTCTGAAATAAAGTCATCATCAAAGTATTTTATGGAGATTTGTGGTAGCTGTTATCTAGGGCATCCATTCAAAAAGTACTGAATGACATGAATTACATACAAACTATTTTCTACATTTATCAATCCTACCTGATTCTCTGAGGAAGAATGGGTTAAGTACCTGTTTGCTCTAATCACTGTCAGAGTCATCTGATGAAGAGCTGTAATGGATATCATCATCGTCATCCTCTTCTAAGTCTGCTATATACGTGCACACATTTTCAGGCACTTGCTTGCCCTCAAACCAGTGGATTTTGTACTGATTGCCTTCTAAAACCCAACCATTTTCTTCAGGGTCCATAGTTGCTGGGCAGGCTAGAATTGCCCTTTTCCACACACCAGCAACTAGATTTGCACGTTTGATTTTCTCCATTAGGACTGAGTTGCAAGGAGGCATCTGGCAGGAATCAGTTCCCTTGATCTTCGATAGTGGTTTTGATTTCTTCTTAGGAGAGAAGTGGTGCTGAAAATGTTCAAGTCGAGCCTTATTGACACTGGTCAGTTGCCTAGGTGGGCTAAAAGGAAAAAAAATAACGAATTTTGGGGGAAAATGCACTTTTTCAACCCAACACAAAAAACCTAAATTATCACCCCTTTCGTCAGGTCAGTGGACCGTAAGAAATGGATTTTCAGATAGAACACAAAATTCTGGCTTAGAAACAGTCCTTCATCCTTTTGGCGGACTCGGGGCATTAAAAAGTGCCCTGGCTCTTGGACTATCTAGGATTCATTGCATTCCTTTTAACCCATTCACACTCAGGACGGCCAAAACAGGCCTTACAATTTTGATAATATCTGTCTAACAAAAGCATTTTTTGAAAAATATTTCAACTAGAAATGTTAATCAGAAGCCAAGCTTTAACTCTCCTTCAAATATTTTGTGACCTTTTGCTTTATTCACAAGTTATTTTCAAAAGTATGAGAGGAGCAGACGGTACTTTCTAGAGGAACTCTGAGTGTTAATGGGTTTGAAGGCTACCATGTATTGCCTGGGTCATTCTCTATCTGAGTTTTAAATATAAGCCTTAGGCTATGGTCCGCATGCACCATATAACGCTTAATGGTCAGTGGCTAAAATTAGGTGTAACAAGTAACAACCGTCAGGCCAACCCCAAAAAAGACATAATGGTAATTGGATTGCCAGGGAATGAATGGTGTTTGTAATAAAGTCCTGCTTAGTGTAAAAGCTCTATTAACATAGTTGACAGGTGAAAGGGGACCATTCCAAAAGAAAAAGGGACAGGGGTCAATGACGGGCAGGATAGCATGATGAAAGTGGTATTGGATTTAGTACTACAAATAAACCAAACACACATTAAAGGTGTGTGGTCTACAGCGGGTCTAAAAGTTCTCCTCACAAGAAAAATAAATTGTAATGGATGTATTTTCTCTCCCACAATGTGAGGATACCAATGAAGATAATACGGTCCTTGGATAATTAACCCTTCTAATGCTAAGGCTACTTTCGTCCAAAGCACAAGGATGCTAAGATTTATGAAACACATTCAAACTCATGTTGGTATTCATTGGATAGCTCTGACTGAGTACTCTCATATGAGTAGCCATGTGCCGGAGTTGCTAAGACTACTTTCGCCTTAAGCACAAGGATGCTAAAATTTATGAAATACATTTAAACTCTGTCATGTTGGTATTCATTGGATAGCTCTCGCTGAGTACTCTCACGTGAGTAGCCATGTGCCGGAGTTTCAGTCATTTTTTTGTATCATTTTGTATTGGCCATATAGGCACCAGCAGCATAAGGGTTAAGCCTGCCGTCAAATCAACCCCAGTATTATGTAACTACTGCTATGTGAACAGGGTATTTCCTAATCGTATGCCTCGGTAGACCTTGAAATCATACAAAGGAAACAAAAAGGATGGAATCCCCATACAGCACAGGTATAGACAATTGTATAGACAGCCTACTTTCTACTGCCCGGGCAATTCTCTATCTGTGTGTTAAATGTACTAGTAACCCTTATATATATACTTTATTGACTGTAAGGATATTACAAAGTGTACAAATATATATTGAACATATAAAGTAACAAATTATAAAGACATGAATATATGATCCTAAAAAGGATTCAGAGATCATAGAATTAATACAGACTCAGAACTAAACAGCATGCTTTGATCCGCATGCCCCATAAAATTCGTAATGCCCAGTGTCCAAAATTAGACATCAGCTGACCCAGAAAGAAGACACGATGGAAATTAGGTAACCAGGGAAAGAATAGTGTCTGTAATGGAGTCCTGCATAAAGAAGAGGCTCTATTAACTTTACATAAGTCAGCCTAGAATATACGATAAGTGGATCGTTATTCAATGAACCACATACAATGCTACAGCGAAATGATAGCTATTTCAATCTGAGGAAGACATTGCTTGTCTCTAGCAAAGGCTTATACAAGCCCATTCGTCACTATCTGCTACACTGATACTGCATGCTTATTGGGCGGTGGAAACAACCATTATACACACACACGCGCGCATACACACATATATATGTATGTATATATATATATATATATATATATATATATATATATATATATATATATATATATATATATATATATATATATATATATATATATATATATGTATATATATATATATATATATATATATATATATATATATATATATATATATGTGTGTGTGTGTGTGTGTGGACCTTTTGCCCAAAATGGTCTCTATTATAATGGCCTGAGGATTACACAATTAAGAAACCCAGGGTTGTCAACTTGAGACTGAGTATGTGACTTGCTCCTATGCCTATACATATATATATATATATATATATATATATATATATATATATATATATATATATATATATATATATATATAGATATATATATATAGATATAGATATATATATATATGTATATATATATATAGATATATAGATATATAGATATAGATATATATACTAGTATACTAGTATATATAAATATATATATATATATATATATATATATATATATATATATATAAATATATATATATATATATATATATATATATATATATATATATATATATATATATATATATATATATATATATATATATATATATATATATATATATATATATATATATATAAAGTTAAACAGGGGTTCGTCCTACTGCTGTATAACATTAACCCGTTTACCCCCCAATTAAGGACAAAGGGCAAACCTTATTTTGCCATTGAAATACATTCGGAGGATACTGTACACCGGACCTCAAAGACTTTCACATTTCTGCGGCTTTCCTTTTCCCAAAAGGACGTTCAACATTGATTTTGCAACTATATTT
>OZ012696.1:5642298-5757298 GCA_963942565.1 Maea johnstoni | reverse complement strand
TTAGCAAACACTTTGCATGTTTTTCTGGCTTTAACCCCAACATTTTACATCCTCCTGGGGGGGGGGTTATATCAATGATGCTTTATGTGTTCCCCATCAAAAACCCTATCTGGAAATATACATTTTTATAGGCTAACTAGTCATATAAAAGCAGGGTAGAGGAAAAACCAAGGGGAATAGATAAAACCCCTAAAAACTACTCAAAATATATGCACCCGCATGTTATAATACAAATCTCCATTTTATGAATACGTGAGTGAAATGTTATAGTGGAAAGATTTTAAGACTTTCCCACAGTAATTAAATTAGTGGCCATGCCAATAATTAAAACTCTTTGCCCAACATCTATACTTGATGTATATCAAATTAGTAACCCCATTGATATCAATTAATACCAAGTTCATATGACCCAAACCAAATGGGACATCGAATTAACTCATGATAATGCTCTTGAATGGACATTTTTCTACAATATCTCCTACAAATGCAAACTTGATCCCAGAACAAGATTCTTTAATTATCAGGTTTTACATAGATCATTAATGACCAACAAGAAACTTCATCAGTTTAATCTTAGAAATGATGATCTATGTGACACCTGTGGAGCCACAGAAACCATATCCCACCTGTTATATGACTGTCAGAATGCGACCAATATATGGCATGAGTTAGGTAACTGGTTATCACAAAATCTCAATTCTACAATACACCTGGATAAAACATCTGTACTACTAGGTAATACCAGAAACGAGTACATTGTAAATGCCCTTATAATAACAACAAAACATGAAATATACAAATGCAAATGCAAAGAGACCATTATTAATATAATACAACTGAAAAATGTATTTAAAGGGCAAATGAAACGGATATCTACTTAGGTACAATAAAGAATCAAATGCCAAAAGTACTTGGTAAATGGTCTGGTCTATACAATGTTTTAAGAAGAATCTGAGACAACCTTTTTTTGTATAATGATGCCTGTTATATATATTTTATTTGTACAAAACCACTCTATTATATGTTAACTGCCAATATATTATATACCTATGTTTCCTCTGTGAAAATTGATTTTGTATATTATGGAACAATAAATTATAAAAAAAGTTCATATGACCCACCCTCTGGCAGATTCCCCCTTTTAGACACACATTAATGTAAGCTCCCCAAAGTATTAAGAACCCAGGGTCTACCTCTAATAGCTATCAGTGGGAGGTGTTAAAATAACATCACAATACCATCTGTTAATTGTGTACAGTAAACGCGGGAATAGCACTGTTCACTCCCATATGAAATATGATTGGGTCCACTCATAATTAATAACATTAATTACCCCAATACCCTTTCTCTATTGGCTGGAAGACAGTTGCTAACATAACCTACGGTTCCTTATATGGTACTGTTACCCTGAAATGAATCAATCTACCCTTGACCCCTGAACACTCCTGACTTACTAGTATTAACAAAATAAGCAAATGAAATGAACACTGGAGATAAATATAAAGAGTATTCAAGACATGATATCGAACTACACGTATTCGATATCTTGATATTGTATGGTATCTTTATTGACCACATCAGAAGACATGAGAGTACAATTATAATAATATGCATAAGACAGATACAGAGGATTAATACAAAACAGGAAAAGACCTGAACATCAAGTTTTCAGAATGACAAAATTGCTTGCCAGGTCTGATTCCAATTGTTAAAGGGTACATGCACCATCAAAATGATTTAGGTTCAAAATGAGCTTATACATGTCACCTTTCAAATAAGGAACCTGTCCTCTTCAGCACTACTCAGTTATAGCTTACAGAAGTGACCAAGTTAGGGTTAAGCACAAGTATAAGATTAATTGAGTCTTTATCCTTTACCACACCCACTGATCATTAATTTGCGATATATGCTGATCCATTCACCCGAGATGCTATGGAAGAACGTTTTCTCATACGGCCCTAAGCAATCCACAGGACCGGTCGTTGGCCAGGAGAAAGCATTCTTTGGTTCATTAGCAAATTTTGCCCTGAGGACAGGAACATTGTCTTATATGTGGTTAAACATTCAGTCCCTTTCAGTTTGTAACCCCGGGCATTCCATTAAGAGATGCTGTGTGTTCTCTGCATAGAAAAGGTGACAAAGTTCACGTGTCCTTTGACTTGGATTTGGTCCACTAGTTTTATAATCATCTGTCTTAGGTCAACTGGCGTGACAAATGATTCTAACAACAGACATTCCCATGTCTTAAGCACGAAAGGATTTGCGCGGACATATGCCATCAAGTAAGGTACTTTGTAAAGCTATGCTTATACAAGGTGTTGTACCCCCGCCAGAAAGTGTCAACCCATGCTTTATGGTCAAAGTTTAAATATGTAATATAGCCCTTGTATTTGTAACAAAGTCTTCATGTCAATGACAATGTCAAATTAAGAATTTTTTGTATGTCCGAATTATTTCGATTTGTATGTATGTTCTTAAATGTTTATTTCGTCGTTATGTATAAAATGTATCACGTGTGATTTTGCGTCTTTGTACGCAGTCAATAAACATACAATACAATACAATACAATACCAAACCTCATTTCCAGCAGCGGCAGATCTACTGGGGGCGCACAGAAACAGATATCATCTCCAAGGTCCTAAGTCTTGACAGTTTGCTGGCAAGAAGCCAATGATCTGCAAAGCTTAAACAGTCACATACAATTAACAGCCTGGTAAGAAAATCAAAAATAGAAGTTCAAAGTAAACTAAGGTTATAAGCCCCTTGTCCAAATGGAAACATATTTATTATTATTAATCAAAAGTTAATGAACGTTGCAACTTCATACCAAGTTCAGCAAAATATAATGTACGTTTTACATCATGTTCATGAAACACGTTATTTCTGTACTCGCATGTAACCATTCCTGAGATTTTTCATGTACAAGAGTATGCTATATACATGGGGAAAGATGGTATCGCGAAAGTCGACATATGCAACGATGCAACTCTAATAAAAAATATTGTATGGATCCTACTTTAGTGTGAGTATTACTGTAGTTAAAGTGTTTTTGTCTTTTGTCCGATGTTGGTTACCCAGAGCCACTGTGCCCTCGTTTCCTGTCATGGCAATAAAAGGAAAGATATATATGTCTTTTTAAGAGCTCATTTTCCATGCAGAGCTCATAGCTTATCACCTGCTCTGCTGTAATTCGTTATGCTGATTGGTCAATAGGTGTTAGACCTGGAGCCGTTCGTACTTTGTAGATTCAATATCGAACGGCAGAATTCATTCTCGAACGGCATAATTCGATATTACCACTTGGGCACCAGCCTCGTTCTGACCTCCAAAGTAATTTTAATTTTTTTTGAGATGTATTTGTTATGTTTTCTTAGCATGAAAGAGCAGGTGATAAATTTGTTACGCCCTGTTGGAAAGTGTCATTGGATAGCTCTCAGATGAGTACTAGTACACGTGTGCCAGGGTTTCAGTCATTTTTCAGGGTTTTTGCATCATATTGTATTGGCCAAATTAGCCACCAACAGCATAAGGGTTAATCTATTTAACCCATGATTAATGCACCGTGTAGATTGTAGCTGTTCAGGTATATGGCCCATTGAGTTACATTTGGCTGCTATGATTTACGGGGTCGAAAGTCATGAATCTACAATAGTTCTAGAGTTTCAACAAGAGACACATTGACCACCGTTGTAGGTGACGCAGGAACGAACTAGATAATTCAGAGGCCAAAGCAGTCGCTCAATCATCATTAATCTCCTGGACAGCATCTTGTGAGTCCTATCAGGGCAGGTAGGGAAATAGAAGACACAGGATTTTCCTGGTCTTCTACACCAACACACTCCGATTTTCTCAGGTCAGATCAGACGTTTTATCTATATCTTCGGAAAGTAGTAGATTCAGCGATGGAATATTAAACAAATATGACACCCCATAGGATGTCATATTTGTTTTATTATACCGAACAAAATACAAAACCAAAGGGGAAGAAATTACTAACAGGGATTTTGTATAAATACTCGTCGTCTGCCTCGTTGTCCTAGTTTCAGCGGTAGGTCACTCGGCAAACTCTGTGGGTGTCGCGGGTATTCGGGCTAGCGTAGGGGATCCGCCGTGGCCAAGTGGTTACGATGCCTGACTCCCAAGCGTGAGTTCGCAGGTTCGAGTCTCCGCTGGATCCCCAAGCGGGTTGGCCTGGTCGTTATATAAATGTGCAGCGTTGTGGTCCTTCTGCAACTGAGAGACCCCTTCGTGAAGATAAGGGAATTTCTTCCCGGTTCCAGGTTTCTATCTCATCGTGATAAGACCTAAGCTGTTGAAAGCGAAATGGAGACGCAATGGCCTAGATGACTGGCGATCGAGAGACCGCGGGTTTGAACCCAGTCGGCGGCCGTTGTGGTCTGTCCTTGGGCAAGACAGTTTACTCTTCATTGCCTCGTCCGTCAGAGGGGGACGTAAAATGGCGGTCTCGCGTGCAGTGATAATAATCCCCTGTGCATGTAAAAGAACCTATCTGATAGGTTGATGAAGAGTAGGGGGAAACCCCGATCACATGGTCCCACTCCCCAATCTATACATGCAGTGCGACGATACTCAACCAATGAGTGATGCACTCATAACGGAAGAAGAAGCGACGTAAAACCCAATACCTTCCTTCCTTCGGGCTAGCGTGTGCTAATCAATTAGCACACGCTGTTGCTGAGCACATGTTGTTGCTGTGTGTTATTTAATTAAATAACACCCGCTGTTAAGGACAACAGTCTGTGGCTGAGGAGTGAGTATAACATGACAATTAATCTAGGGCCCTTGACCAACCAGAATCAAGAATCTTGATAAAAGGTCTTGTGGCCTTAACTTAACTGTTGTCCATTTAGTTCATACAAATATCACACACTGGGGTAGCACTGGCAGTAACTGGTATATTTCCAACTGCCCTCCTAATATGCCGCAGTGCATCTATCCTCAAAGCAGTGCATCCAAATATGGCCTTGGAGGCAGGCTATACAGTACAGGCATTTAATTCATGCATCAGTCGACCGGTCGACTGCCAGTGCCCGGTTATATGAACAACCATGTCTAATATGTCAAAAGAAAATGCCAAACACATCAATGAACCATGTAGCTTTCAAATCAAAGCAGGTTCAGTTGTGAGGTCATATGGCTGATATGTAGATATGGCTGTAAGAGAGGTCTGATACAATCTCTCAATGACTAATTTGTCAGATTGTGTCTACCTTATACATATATCTATCGTTCGCCTGCATAATCTCATATATGCCTTCTATTAGTAGTAAAAAAAAAAGGTCCAAAAATTCACCGTTTTTCCCTTTTTCTGCATTTCTACCCAAATATTAGAGAGAAAAACATGGCGCGTAGTGTCTTAGTTCAAAAGATTTTTTAATCAGATGATGGATGGGCGGCCCTCCCCAAGATTTAGAAGTTGGATGTGGTGATGTGTACAGGCAACAACTCTGCTTAATCCGGACATGTGTAGTCCGGATTTTCGTCTAAACCGGACAGATTTTAAGGTCCCAGTCCCTTCCTATATATATGATTCCTAAACGCATAATCCGGATTTTGTCTAATCCGCACAGAAACTTAAGGTCCACATCAGTCTGGATTAAGAAGAGTTGCCTGACTTTAGAGAAATACAAAAAGTACATAATATTTTCTGGAATATATACTAGTATATGTTTATTGACTGTATCATTTCTGGTACAAAAGCATATAATTTGTGAATAAATCTAACAATAATAGGAAAAAGTATATATACAGGAAAAGATTATATTA
Source organism: Maea johnstoni (assembly GCA_963942565.1). NCBI lineage: Eukaryota > Metazoa > Annelida > Polychaeta > Spionida > Magelonidae > Maea > Maea johnstoni. The sequence continues at coordinate 5,751,510 of OZ012696.1, read as the reverse complement.
AACTATTAAGATTTGTAGAGGGTGCATGGAAATGTCTACTATTCATGTTTGCAATCTTTTTCCAACTTTTTCCGAAAATGTGCAACACTATTAAATATCTATATAACCAGATAACAAACGTTAATACTCATCGAGGAAACCGTAAAGTAATGTCTTAGCCTTTACATTGATGTAACAATTTACAGCAATATGCTTGAAGTGATCAATTTTAGCAGTCCGTGAACATTAGATTCGGGTGTGCTGATGTGTGATTTCTCTTTTGAAATGTGGGTTTAAGGTGTTCAAATGATGCCCACACGCCTAGGAGGTATATATATATATATATATATATATATATATATATATATATATATATATATATATATATATATATATATATATATATATATATATATATATATATATATATATATATATATATATATATATATATATATACTTTATTGACTGTAGATAACTACAAAGTGTACTAGTATGTTACAATGAGTGAGACCATAAGTATAAGGCCTGTCCTGATGGCCGTGTTGTGTGAGGCGTTGACACTGGCTGCTAACTACCACACGGCCATCAGGGAAGTTCCTACCACACGGCCATCAGGGAAGTTCCTACCACACTGCCATCAGGGAAGTTCCTACCACACTGCCATCAGGGAAGTTCCTACCACACTGCCATCAGGGAAGTTCCTACCACACTGCCATCAGGGAAGTTCCTACCACACTGCCATCAGGGAAGTTCCTACCACACGGCCATCAGGGAAGTTCCTACCACACGGCCATCAGGGAAGTTCCTACCACACTGCCATCAGGGAAGTTCCTACCACACGGCCATCAGGGAAGTTCCTACCACACGGCCATCAGGGAAGTTCCTACCACACGGCCATCAGGGAAGTTCCTACCACACTGCCATCAGGGAAGTTCCTACCACACTGCCATCAGGGAAGTTCCTACCACACTGCCATCAGGGAAGTTCCTACCACACTGCCATCAGGGAAGTTCCTACCACACGGCCATCAGGGAAGTTCCTACCACACGGCCATCAGGGAAGTTCCTACCACACTGCCATCAGGGAAGTTCCTACCACACTGCCATCAGGGAAGTTCCTACCACACTGCCATCAGGGAAGTTCCTACCACACTGCCATCAGGGAAGTTCCTACCACACAGCCATCGGGGCAATCTCTCACCACTGCCCAGGTTCGAATCTCGTCGGGAATGTTAACCCTTCCAATGCTAAGGCTACTATCGTCCAAAGCACAAGGATGGAAAGATTTTTGAAAACCATCTAAATCCTGTCATGTTGGTATTCATTAGATAGCTCTCAGTGAGTACTCTCAAATGAGTACCCATGTGCCAAGGTTTCAGTCATGTTATTCAGCTTTTTTGCATTATTTTGTATCAGCCATATTAGACACCAGCAGCATAAGGGTTAAAAAGTTGCCAGTGAGTTGGGGTGAGACGGTGTCTATCGCCGGGTACTCCAGTTTCCCCATCACTTAAAACTAAGTGACGACGTGGCATCAATATGGCAGAAAATATTCCAAATATCTTAAGTAGGGTCGTGAAAGAAATGGGTGCATTTTTAATTGGTGAAGCGTGAAACGACTGAGTCAGGTGTCACCAAACCGGGCGGGGAAAAGATTGAGTGTCTTTCAGGGATTGATAGAGATTTATCCAGTAATCTACAGTTCCTGGCATTCTCAAGGGGACGTTGACCGCTCTAACCGAAGTTCACACGACAGATTAACTGGTGTGGATCGAAAGTTATCCACCGTAAAGATATGTCGCATTATTTCATCGTTAATCAGAATACCCTATAATGTGCCCCATCTGATAAACATCATTTCTTACAATATACTTTGACCCTGGTTTACCCCATACCCTGCCAGCGAATTATGATATTTAACCCTTGTGGGTCCAAATTCTATTTTTTGCCCTCAAATGCCTGTCTGCCTGTGTATTGCCTGATGCTAAGTAGTAATGGGGAATTCACCAAGATTGAGTATCAGGTTCTTTGTTTAATACCCTCTATATTAAAAACATATTTTCAGGAGAAGTCCGTAGTTACCTGCTGACTCTTTTCCAATAATTTTAGTTTCGGCCTTGAAACGAGATGAAGCACCAGCTCTGACATTCTACCCTAAAAATATTACATGCCATCAATTATCAACTGCTTGGTGCAAAGATAAAAATATTATATGACTACCTACGTGCACATGGATTTTTATATCGTCATATAGGCAAAGTAAATAATTTCCGAAAGTTTGGCAAGTGCGTAATTTTGGTCAATTAATATTCCTGAACAGCTATACAACAACATAGGAAGCCATGCATAGACGTGTAAAGAGTACGGAATTCTGCAAAGTGACAAAATAAAGAATCTTTCTTTCAGTAAGTATATTCTAATACTACTTCCGCATTTGATAAATTTATAGTAGAAAACTTTTATGCATTCAAATAACTTGCAAATGTTAAAGGTTGGTCCACTACGCTAAGCATATTATTGTCTTGCAATATAGTTACAAATTGCGTTATTGCCAATTTTGAGTCAAGTGCAGACGGTGACTGCACTTGACTCAAAGTTGGCAATAACGCAATTTGTAACTAACTAGGACGAATGCAAATGACATATGCTATGCCATACTTAAACTTCAAAAATAATTTTGAGTAGAAATGATTAGAATTGATTAGGAGTGATATCATGAATGGACACTCCCTCCATCTTTTCATTACAGCCGGTGTATTATCTTATATTTATCAATGGTATATCTGTTTGCTAGGCTTTTTGAACTATTGGTACATAAGTTAGTGTATGGTATATCTGGGTGCTCTGATATGTTTGGCCATCAGAAGAGTTGCCAAACGAAGAGGTTCGAGAAGAAATGATTAATCATGAGTGATATCTCAAAAGGACATCCCCTCCTCTTTTCAATACAGCCGGTGAATGACCAAAATTCATAGAGGATATCTTTCATCAGAATGAATCTAACCAGGACGAATGCAGATGACATACGCTATTCCATACTTCGAAAATAGTTTTGATTAGAAATAATCGTAGACCTGCACCAACCGACGATTAAAGACATTTGGTCCCACTTCGTTTTTCTAGTTTAATTCTACCTCTGAAGAATCGGTTACATTCATATTTCATATTTTCCATCTGATGTAACTCTATTCTCTAAACGCAATTGTACTGCCAGCAACCTCTCCGCATGGCAAGTTGTCTAAATGTGCTGCCCCACTTACGACATTTAAGGTGCGAATTGGAAATTCGCAGCTTGTCTTAGCTTTTCTTAGCTTATCGCGGTTGTTCGCAGTCATCCTTAGCTTTTCGTAGCTAAAGCCGCGATTGTTGTGGATTGTTGAACATCGATTCGTGGCATATCGTACATTTTCGTATGTATTCGTACCTTGACGTACCTTGACGTACATTTACGTACAGAAATTAAATGCACCTCCTCACTTGAACATTTATAATAGATTTACATGACCCACTTCATCATGAAATAACAGGTTATTCGTCACGAATTGGTGGTGACTTAAATAAAAATCGTAGTGTTGTTTCGAATTTTGCAATTTTCTAGTCGAACATCTTCGTATTTTGACGAATATTGTCGTAATTAGACGTACAAGTGGCGTATATATGTGTATGTATGTCGTATGCATTCGTACTTAGTTCGTATATATTCGCACACATTCGCATACATGCGCACCTTGATATGCGTACACAAGTACGATTATGTTCGCCTACTAGTATTTACGACAAATTACGATAAAAAAGGTAGTCTGTCGCACATATAAGGATATTGGCGAACATCAATCGTACCTAGTGTCGTGGGATTTCGTATAATTTCGTATCTTTACTGTACAATCCGTATACATACTGCGAACAATTTTTTTTTAACAAATTCGTGGCTTTCGTCGTCACGGTAGATTTGACATATTCAAAAAATCGTACATAAAATTCGCAGTGGGACAGCACCTTTAGAAAAATAGAAACGTGCATGTGCTTTATATAATTTGTTGGGGAATGGTTCTTCTAATCTTATCAACTTATTGGTAATTGTTTCAATGGTAGTCTCGCTAAAAGGACGAACGTATCCTTTCTCCTTAACCACTGCCCGGGTTCGGATTCCTGTCGGGGCATGTGAAAAAGTTGTCAGATGTACTGGTTTTCGAGTTGCTAACCACGAATAAGTCGCAGTATTGCAGAAAAGGTCTGGCGATGATAATAAAAATTCCAAATTCGAAATTCCTTTCGCCTGAAGTCCTCACGTGTGCTCTACACGTCACGTGTGCTGTACATGTGACGTGTGCTGTACACGTGACGTATGTATCACTGCATGACACTCCGCCTTTTCCCCGCCCGGTTGATGACACCAGGGAGCTTTTATCTTAGATGGTGGTCTCTGATGACACCTAGCTGTCTCGTTTCTCGCTTCACCAACAAAACCTTGCAGCCATTCTAACTAAGATCTTCTTACCCGAGACCGACCCGGGGTCAGGCATATCTAAACATAGACTATGAGGATAAAAAGGCACCCTTTTGTTAAAAAATATTCCCGAGTCATTGACCTTTTTGACGTTTCATGAGAGCAGTCATCGACCTCAATGGCTCTTTTCCCCTTATATTTTGAGACATTCGAGTAATTCATATTATCCACGTATGGAGCACACGCATATTATGACACATGTGATAATATCTTAATAATAAAGATAAATATCTTTGAAATAATTGACGAAAATGTGTTTTTTGTCTCAGATTCAACTATCCAAAACTACATGTGAGACCACATGTGAACTCACGATGGAGATGGGTTAAATACATATGATAACGATTTGGATGTACTTTACCTATAATTGCTAATAGAAAAAGAATTAACCCCCTTCATATTCACATTGTGTTGTAAGCTAGTTATGATATGTATATATATATACATATATATATATATATATATATATATATATATATATATATATATATATATATATATATATATATATATATATATATATATATATATATATATATATATATATATATATATATATATATATATATATATATATATATACGTTACTGCGCACAGGTAATAAGTATCCGTGCCGCCACAGCAGACGTAATATTTGTTCAACCTTTCACTTGGTGGCGCCACCCACTGGCATTGGCCTGCATGCGATAGAGTGTGATCATTGATACTTGTTCTTGAAACAACCCATGATAACATGCCAAAGTACATTTGGTGGCGCCACCTAGCGTCAAGGAATGCAATCAAAGTTACCAATGGTAGGAGCAAACCAGCACTGACGAATGGAATAAAAGTTTTCAATCATCTGTTCCATTAAGTAAACGCGGAGTGTAAACTATCACTATGCACGAAAAATGGATTACATTCGAAATAGAAATTGACCATTCAGGCATTCTTCCGTCGCGGGTAATGATAAACAGTCACGGTTTCGTAAAAAATATTTCTTCAATTACCAAATGATATTAGATTGAACTAGAAGGCAATTGGTCATTCCTATTAAAAAAGGAAACAAAGTTGTTGTTTTCAACATTAACAAAGTACCATTATTTTACACATTTATGGCGCTAAATGGCCTGTTGTGCCTTAAATCTACCATTCATTTGCCTAGTGTTATGGCACTAAATGGCCGCCTTTGTGTACTGAAGTGCCTTTAAGCAACCATTCATTCATACCGTTTCCTAAAAGTTAAATTAACCCATTTACTATGAAAATAGAATAAAAATCACTTGCTTGGACAAAAATCTTTATCCAAATTTATATACTGCTTTGCCAAAAAATTCAAATAACCCATTAAGTTTATCATTGAAATTCCAAAGTCCAAACAATACTTAAATAAACCCTACACAGATAAAAAACAAAACAAAAAAACAAACATACACAGATTTCTAAGAATTCTGCTCAAATAATGTCTAACCCTACCTAAAACTCGCTTTTACAACAAATAAGCTAGACATGCAGCCTCACACTTTAACTGAGCCCTAACTCAAACATAGAACATGTCTGTAATACACCATATACCTACCATCACTGACTAGCCTTAAAACTTTGCAGAATCATCATTCAATGCCTCCAAAACCACTCAAAAAACAAAATACAGCTTAACTATTAAAAAAGCATAAGAGCAATTTTCAATAAGACCTCAACTAATCTCTAGTAAACCCTATAAATGGTCATTATGTATGAATAGGCTGGAGCCAACTTTTGGAGTTTTTAATTTTGAGTTTTTGGAATAAATTAATTTGTTATTTCCAAAAGCAGCCTGGAGGTTTGTAATCTTATTTACTTCTTTTTTACTGAAGCATTGGCTACGCTGAATTTGACCAACTTAGTTGTACTAGATTTTCTCTTTGGGTGTTTGATATAAATCTTCTATATTTCCGGCAGAGATACATGCTTTATATCTAGCTCTTGATAGGGTTGAGATGATGATGAATGAATTTCCCCATTTCAAAGAATGCCCTTCAGGCCATTTGGGCAGAGACTGGAAACATCTCGTCCTTAACCCTTATGCTGCCAATACAAAATGATGCTAAAAACATGAAAAATTACTGAAACCCTAGCACATGGGTATTCATCTGAGATTTCTTATGGAGTACTATCCGATGAATACCAATATTACAGGGTTTAGATGGTTTTCAAAAAATCTTTGCTTTCTTGTGCTTTGGATGAAAGTAGCCTCAGCATTGGAAGGGCTAAGGTACTGAAAGGCCTACCTACCCTATTTTTTTTCGGACCGTTACAGGAAAAAAACAATTTATTTTTTTAGGCCTTAGTATTTTACTGGATTCCCAGTCATGTAGGCTTTAGGAGTAAGGAGAAGACGGATGCCGTGGCAAAAGCAGGTCTATTGAAAAAGAGTTACAAACATTACAATTCTATATGGAAATATTAAAAATCACATCTATGACCTTTTAAAATGTGAATGGCAGTCTGAGTGGGACAAAGTAGTCAACAGCAAATTATATGAAATTAATCCTTAGCTTGGTCTGTAAGAATCATTATAGTCCAGCGGACTATTGCAGTTTTTTGGCCAAATCATTAATTTTTTGGCAAAAGTACCAAATTTTGCACACAGTTAGCTTTTCATCTATATTTTAAGATAAGATGAAGACTCCATCGCAATTTTCAAAGAAAGGCCGATTATTTGGCATTTTCCAAGATGGCCGCATGAGGAAAATGTTTTAGTAAGGAAAAGTGTTTGGTCACAGTCACTTGACTCACTCCTTCCTTTTAAAAAAGGATCCTCCCCAATGCAAACTTTGTGAATTTATTTTGACTGTCAACCATATTTTCTTTGATTGTTTGATTTCATGGAATCTAGAGATAGACAATTTAATGTAAAAAACTTTAGGGAACTCTTTGATAAGGTTTCTCCAGATAGCATATTATCTTATTTACATAAAATTGGTCTGTTTAACCGATTGTGATGCATTTTAAGAATTTGGTTTCTTTTGAAACATCCTTGCAAGCAATACTTATGATCTGAAATTGTTCATTGAACATTTTTATTTATTTATTGCTTTGCATTGGTTTCTACTATAACAGAGGATCATTATTTTATTTAGAATGTATGGAACTAAACGACCATGTGCCTTTAATCACTCATTCATCCATTGTGAAGTGCACCTACTTAAGTACTGAGTGACAAACTGAATTCTCTTGTAGTAATCAATGGGTTAATTTGTGAAGTACTGAGTGACAAACGGAATTCTCATATAATAATTAATGGGTTACGGTAATTAAATTTTGGGCAAAGCAGTCAATACATTTGGATATACTATTATCTACACCTCTCTGTCCATTTGAATCAAATAAAGACAAACCAGTTAGCAAATTATATTCTAAATGCAGTTTTGTTATTAATTCATCAGTACATCAATATTGGTAACATATACCCTAAAGCTGCAGCAAAACCTACTTTGCAACATCTCAACAAAAAATGATGATTGCTATAGATGTCAGATTTCAACAGAAATCGAAAGCAAATGGAATAAATACATCCCCCTAGTGTCAAGAAGATGAACTAGCACAAGCATTTATAAATATCCTTAAACCATCATAAGCAAGTATCAATGGATATACACTACACCAATAGGAATATAATCTCAATAGCACTTATTGAAAAATTATCAAAAGTCATCATCATTAAATTAGACCACATATTTAATATGCATAGACTAGATACTAATAGGCAAACAAAATAAGCAAACGTTCTAGCAACTATTGACTATGGAAATGCCTTGACAATTGCACATTTCGTTTTATTATGGCACTTTTGATTTTGATTTTGGAAATTATACAGTATGCTGTATGAACCTTGAGGGTGAATCTCAATTCTAAAGACTTAGCTGCCAATGATGTGACAGTCATACAGGGTCTTAGCCAGGAATTAGAAACTGGGTGCCTAAAATTGGCCATTGTAAAGTTTTTGGGTGTCCAAATTTTTAATGGGTACCACAATATACTTAGATTTCAACCATAAACGTGTTTATAGTTATCAAAATAAGGCATGATATCCTTATATAAGGCCATGGGAATCATATGACAATGAAATAATTAAATTATATGCTTGAGATTGACATTTTAAGAAATTCCTCACAAAAAAAAATTGGGTGTCCTGAGGGGTGCTTTTTAAGGATTTGGGTGTCCAAAAAGACACCCAGACGCCCTGCTGGCTAAGACCATGCAGTCATATATGTATAGGAAATGCGATGACTACATGCTGAAGCAGAAAGGAAATGGCTCTGACACATGCTGTAGCAACAGGCCAAATCCATTCACAATGGCTGTAACCCTTCCAATACTGAGGCTACTTTAGTCCAAAGCACAAGGACTCAAAGATATTTGAAAACCATCTAAGCCCTATCATGTTGGTATTCATTGGATAGCACTCGTTGAGTACTCTCAGATGAGTACCCATATGCCAGGGCTTCAGTCATTTTCAGCGTTTTTGCATCATTTTGTATTTGAAAAATTAGCCACCAGCAGCATAAGGGTTAATAAGCAAATTTTAGCAGATCATGGTCATACTTTGAGATATTTTCCGTAAGTACCATTTTGATACAAATTTTCTACATGTAAACTCCCAACAGTTTCTTTGGTATATTCATTCCTAGACATCTCCATTAGTATCATTTAGACTTATCTGTTAACAGCACCCGTTAAACCTTATGCTGCTGGTGACTACTTTGGCCAATACAAAATGATACAAAAAGGACCTAAAAAATGTCTGAAACCCCAGCAAATTGGCACTCATATGAGAGTTCTCGGCGAGAGCTATCCAATGAATACCAACATGACAGGGTTTCAATGGTTTAAAAGAAATATTTGGGTCCTTGTGGTTTGGACTAAAGCAGCAACACCCTTGCAAGGGTAAACAATATTTAGAACCATTTGTCACACGTCACCACCAAAAAAGTGGGGCTTGAGGATTTACTATTTGTGCTCCAAGAATTTAATTCTTTGACACCTGGTACTTTTCCATTTAATTTGAGATAAGTAGTTTATCACCGGTTCATACTTGGGCTAATGGAAAACTAGCAAATTTATAGAGATCATATTTTGCAAATTTGAAACTAGGACTTGAAACTATGGACTTTTTGAACTATATCTAAATCAGCCCCACTAGGTTAGTGACTTCCGTAAATTCTCGCAAATATCGGACACTTTTATTAATTACGATTTTCGTTGGCTGATGGTGGCCGAATTTTGCCGAAAATAGCGATCAAAGCTCAGACACTGTGGTTGAGATTCGCCGATATTATCAATCAAATCGAAAGCTAGATCAGTAGATGGCGAAATTTGGTGAAATGTGTCCTTTGATGGATCGGGGGTGGGCGAGATTCCCCAGTAATTATTTTGTAAATTAATTATAGTGGCCAAGATTCCTAGGGCGGCCGAGATTTCCGAGAATTTCCGGTACATGTTTAAACACCAACACTAATCGTAACTGATAAGCTCTAAATAGCATGAATCGGAGTCTTAGCCAGAATTTTGAAAATAGGTGCCAAATATTGGCAATTGTAAACATTTTGGGCGTCCTATTTGTAAAGAAGACAATATACATGTACTGAGGTAACAGTCCGAAAAGTGTATTTACTTATTGAAATAAGGCATGATATCTATATTTTTTATAATGGGAATTATATTGAGTTGGAAAAACTCAATTTTATGCTTGAAATTTACATTTTAAGAAATTCTTCACAAAAAATTGGGTGTCCTAAAGGATGATTTTTGAAGGTTTGGGTGCCCAATTGATGCCCAGACACCCTGCTGGCTAAAACCGAGTCATGCTTACATGTTTATATTCATACTTGAGAACATCTTAACATAAAGCTCAAAATCCTTATTAATATATGCAGCGATTCCCAATCTTAGAGTGCACAAATAAAAATATTCTAACAATTTGCACATATCACTTGTCAGATCTAACCCTTCCCACATCATTCACAGTATGTATTAGGTATAAGGAATCTCTTAGCAATTTACAGTCTCATTTCTTATCAAGGTGTACCTAGCATATATAACCCACTCATGTTTAAGGAGATACATGTAAACGATACAAGAGCCTTCAATGGTCTCCGTCTCCTAGTGACGTCACACTGAGACTAGATTCGGCGAAATCAGGTGTAGCCAGGATTCTGTATTGGGTCCTATGGCAATTGGCCTGTGGCGACAAATCCTTTTGTCTATTCACCTAAGTTTATACACATGTAGTTTGTGGAGATCATCTCCAATAATTAATTGTCTATTCATCTAAGTTTGCTGCAAGGATCCCTTTCTCAACTTTGACTACTGAGCACATTTCGCAATAAGCGCAAATATTATAAATATTCTTGTAGAGTTGATATATATATATTTCATCAACAAGAATTACATGCCAATCTGAGTGTACTAAACCCACATGAACAATTCAAATCATTTTTTTAGATCTATCTCTAGATCTAACCCTTCTCCAAAGACCTTTCAATGTTCAAATTTCTTTTCAATATCCACAAATCTGACAGACATGTCTTAAAGCAATCAGTAAATTTCTTCACATGCAAATCTTGGTTCATTGCTACATTTCAACAAATAAGTAACATAATTCATAATTATCTAGATCTATTTCTAGATCTAACCCTTCTAAAACCTTTCAGTGCTCAAATTTCTTATCAATTTCCACAAATACGCATCATATCTTAATACAATCAGTAAATTTTATGACAAATTCACACTGATTTTTCCATTCTTCACATGCAAATCTTGGTTCAATGAATGCATTTCAACAATTAATCCTTATGTCGCTGGTGGCTAATTTTGCCAATACAAATTTTGAAAATGATGCAAATAAAAAAAAAACTGAAAAATGACTGAAACCCTGGCACATGGGTACTCATCTGAGAGTACTCAGTGAGAGATATCCAATGAATACCAACATGACAGGGTTTAGATGGTTATCAAAAATCTTTGCATCCTTGTGTTTTGGACAAAAGTAGCCTTAGCATTGGAAGAGTAAAGAAATATAATTTATCAATTTCTGCATAATTCATAATTTATACTCAAAATGAGTTAGATCCTGTCATTCCACGTTAGACACGTTTTTTGACAGTTATCCAAATTTCTTCTTCTGGTTTTGTTACCAGGCCGTGCACCGACTTCACAACCTGGCCCTCTACCATGGCGATCTTGAACTTCCTTAGCAACACCGAAAGGACCACTGTCAATTCCATGTAAGTGAACCTGAAAAAACGCAAGATGAAGAAATTGAAAACAATGATATTGATAATAATGATAATAATAATAATAATAACAATAATAATAATACTACAGCACTACTACTAATAATAATTAATATAATAATAATGATGATAATAATAATAATAATAATAATAATAATAGTAATAATAATAATAATAATAATAATAATAATAATAATAATAATAATAATAATAAATGTGGATGATCTCTCACTACAATTTGGACTTAGCTACAGAGTTAAGAGTTGCAGCAAAGTTATTAAATATTCGGTTTGGCATAAAATCATATGGTAGTAGGCTAAAACACTGTTAACCCTGTCATTTACAAGCAGTTTTTGTTACTTTATATTAAAATACTTGTATATGTATAGTTATCACAAATCCAAGTATCATTATATGTACGCTGATTCATTTGAGAATATTATTTTCTAGTTAAGGATAGGTGTGCTTCACCTATAGCTAATTTGCTAGTCAATTATATCACCACCACTAGGCACCAGGTATCAAGCTAATAACCTACCTGCATATATGGCACCTGCATTCGCAGTCTAAAGCTAATTGATTAGTTTAGAGAGCCACCACCAGGAGTCTCCCCCGTGAGCTTTCAGTGTAACTGTTTTCAAAAAATATTTTTTGGGCAACAGTTTTTTAAGTTTCAGCCAAAAATTAAGTCTAAGCCTATTGGTGTGTCCATGTCAAAATGATAGATTAGTTTGATTTGCCACCACCAGGAGTCTCACTCATCAGCTTTAACTGTTGGCAATAATATTATTCATTTTGCAACAATCAAGTTTCAGCCAAAATTTTTGTCTAAGCCCATTGGTGTTTTCCATGTCAAAATGATAGATAAGTTTAATTTGCCACCACCAGGAGTCTCTCTCATAAGCTCTAGCGTTTGCCAATAATTATCTATTAAGCAACAATTAAGTTTCAGCCTAAAATTGATTCAAACCCTATTGGTGCTTCCTTACCGATGTCAAAATGATGGATTACATGTAGTTTAATTTGCCACCACCAGGGGTCTCCCTGATGACCTACCTGTATCCGGGACACTTGCGTTTTCCGGCAAATCCAAACGGCTCAAAGGCGTGCGGTGGCATTTCCTTCATGTTTTCCTCACTGAACCGCTCGGGGTCAAACCTGAAATGAGCATCCATAGGAAAATTTAGAAAATTGTGCACCATAGCCGTTTACTTTCTCGTACTTTTTCTAAGTACATAATGGCAGTTTCATGCCTTGGAAGTGGCAATACCGTTAGGGGCATGTGAGAAAGCTGCCAGTGACTTGGGTTAGACAGTGGTTTAACTCAGATTTCCTCGACCACCTATAATTGGCAAGTCACGACTTAGCTGCAATATGGCAGAAAAAGTGACGAAAAATCAAAAATCAAAATTTGGAGTTGCAAATTCTGATAACAGTCTATCCAAGGGACTGCCAGCATTTCAGGTACTTCATAGTCAACTCTTGTCATGGCAAGAGGTATTAAGTGGTCTATGTATGAAGTCCTCCTTTAAGGTTTCTTTTGCAGCCTTTTAACCCTTATGCTGCTGGTGGCTAATTTTGCCACCATAAAATGATGCAAAAAAGCTCAAAAACGACTGAAACCCTGGCACATGGGTATTCATCTGAGAGTACTCAGTGAGAGCTATCTAACGAGTACCAACATGACAGCGTTTAGATAGCTTTCAAAAATCTTTGCATCTTTGTGCTTTGGACGGAAGTATCCTTAGCGTTAGAAGGGGTAGACGTTCGCTCATTATTTCTATTTCCGATGTACAACTTATGATAATATAAAATTGTAAGAAGTAACACGACTGTCAAAATGTGGCAGGACCTTGTGAATCTGGTAGTCGCCAGTCACTGTAAATTGTGTAATGTTAACAAGGAATTAATCTTCCCGAATTTACCTAATGGGTTAAAAATTGTAAAATTAAAAATGGTATCTTAAACCATTTCTATTGGTATGGTATGGCAGACGTGTGCAGGCCGTGAAAATTAAAAGCAGGAAATACCCAAAAAAGTCATTTTTAGGGAAATAAAAGTCTTGGGAAATATACGGTATCTATACACACTTACTTGCAGGGCTCTGGCCATAGTCTGTCATCCATTAGAACAACCCCAAGAGCATGAATCACTGCAGTCTGGAAAACATAAGAGTGAAAAGTATTCAGAATAATAACATACAATAAATCCCTTATGCTGGTGGTGGCTAATTTACCCAAAACAAAATGATGCGAAAAACTTGAAAAGTGACTGAAACCCTTTTATGCTGCTGGTGGCTAATGACTGAAACCCTGGCACATGGGTACTCATATATTAGATATCAATGAGAGCTTTCAAATGAATACCAACATGACAGGATTTAGATGATTTTTTTGGAGTTCTTGTGCCTTAGGCGAAAATGTCTCAGCATTGAAAGGGTTAACCGATTCAGAGGGGTCTGAAATTTTTATACACCACTTGAGACCAACCTAGGCACCTAGGCTGTGATCAAGCGTATCAGTAGAGGCCCTTTTTTGACCAGCGCAGAGGGTCTCACACAAGATCTGCCAGCTTCCAATCCATATGTTATAAATCCTTGGCATTGGGTAGCAATGATACTTTTACAATGTCATATACATAACATTTTAAACAATGTCCTAGAACTATAAATATGGTATGAATCCAGGTTTGATTTATTCAAACACATGCATTAAGGGAATGAAATATTTTGAAGATAAATGCAGTTTTCACCTATTAACAGATGATGAGTTACAAAGTCGTCACTACCTACAAATGAAGTTCATGTACTTACATTTTTTGGGACAACATGGCCACCCAGTTCTGTGTCAATGTCTTGAAATCTCGCTGCAAATGGCGCCAAAACGGAGCAACGAAGAGTCTCATCCAAGACTTGCCTTGTGTATCTGAATAAGAATAAAATAATGGCATGAAGATTAATGAATACTTTTACATTATCTTTATTAATTTTTATTGATTTATACATTTTCATTTTTTAACTTAATTTTATTCTTATTTAATTGCCTGCCCTGATGGCTGTGTGGTCTAAGGCTTAGCTACTAACTGCTTGCTGTCTCTTACCACATCTTGGGTTCAAATACCAGCCAGGGCATGTGAGGAAGTCACAATATAGCTTAAATATGCAGAAAAAGTGTTGATAATTGAAATTCAAAATCAAAATTTATGAATTTCATTACTAGAAGCCACAAATCTTATAACCAATTGAAAATCTTAAAGTGAGATCAATGCAACATTCTGAAGGAAGTAAGAATATCATTGCAATGATATTTCCATCAATCTTTAAAATTTAATGAGTAACGAAAAAATAAAAATCAGACTTGTAGTTTGTACTTTAATTAAATCAAACCATACCTGCTGATAATATCAACATCAAGCTCGATTGAAGTTTCTTTATTTTGAGAATTTTCTCTTTTTTGAGATAAAAAGGATATCATTCCAGTGGGCACCAGTCTTAGGCAATGAATGAAATTGATCACGCCTAGCCTCCAATGATGAATATCTCTTACTTCAGATCATTGACAACAGATGGCGCCATCTTATCTTCGCCAAGAACATCCACCATCTCCTGGTAGACCTTTTCCTGGACTTCCGGATGGGACGCCAGAAAGTACAGACACCAAGTCATGTCTACAAAGAAGAATAAGGACATACTGTACTATATCATTCCCTAAATGTACTCTTAACAATACCAACCACTGCGAAGTTGTCATTTATCTGGGATTGTCCAACGTTCCTAAACATGACTATCCACAACAAAACTCATATGGTAATGATGCCATAAAGTACCGTTAAGTGCTAACAGTACCGTTGAAATATTGTACTGTTTCATTGGTACTGATACCAATAGTTTCGTCTTAAAGGTATCCATCCCTAAACATGTGTGAGTGGCTTAACCCATTAATACTTAAGAGTTCGTCCAGGAATTGTTGTCTGGATCGATGATACTTTGGACAATAACTTTTGAATGGAGAATGATTTTACAAAATATTTGAAGGAGAGTTGTAGGTAATGTTCTGATCAACATTTCTCCTTCAAATATTTTGCCAATTATGCTAAGGCCTGTAAATTATCATCAAAATTGTCAGGCATGTTTTGGCCGGTGTGAGTATTAATGGGTTAAGAATAAGCTTACGTAATCCTGATGTATGGAATCCTCCTATCATCATCGTCATACACTCGCTGAGTACGCTTTCTTCGCTGTCATGACCCTCGATTATGGCATCAATTGCAATCCTTTCGCCTGCCTTGGGTGGATTATTCTTGCGATGCGCAATCATCTCCCTGAATGTGTCCTGGAATGCATTTTTATCTGGAATGACAAGTACAGGTAAGATGTGTGTATGTCTTTTGTCATCAATTTCATCTCTTCATCTGGAATTCGAAGTAGGGGCTCCTCCATTAAGATTTACAGTAATTATGCTTTTGTTATACATACAGGTATGGATGTGTAAAGGTTGATAGTACGCTTTTCAAGTTTTTAACAAGACGTTTTATAAGATGGGTTGAGTACCGAGAAGCCACATAGCAAAGCAGTCGCACAGTGAATCTTGCACACCAGTCTATTCTACTTTTCAGTTGTACATGTATCATAAAGTTCCTACACTATCAAGAATATTTATCATTATTATTATTATCATTATTATTATTATTATTATTATTATTATTATTATCATTATTATCATTATTATTATTATCATTATTATTATTATTATTATTATTATTATTATTATTATTATTATTTTTAGCATTATCATTATTATTACTATCATCGTTAATAGTATCGTTGTTATAATTATTAATATTATTATCATGATTATTATTATTATCATTATACGCATTATTGTTATTTTTTATTATTATTACTTCTCTATCATTATCACCATTGTCATCATCACCATGAAAGACAATGGTGATAATAATAATAATAATAATAATAATAATAATAATAATAATAATAACCATAATAATAATGATAATAACAATAATGAGAATAATATCAATAATAATAATAATAGTAATAGTAATAATAATAATGATAATGATAACAATAATAATAATGAGAATAATATTAATAATAATATTAATAATAATAATGATAACAATAACAATAACAATAATAATAATAATAATAATAATAGACGAAGAAGAAGATCAAGAATAAGGAGAAGTAGAAGAAGAATCCTTATGGGGAGGTTAGCTTGACCGCCATGATCTGACCCATACCCCCTACTGGACCTTGGCTTACTTTCTTGAAACTTTTTCTCTTGAGGGCTGTCTGGTGCCGGTACGTCTCCAGCCAAACGTTGCTCCATCTCGTGCCAAACCTGTAGAACAGAGAACAGGTAAAATAAATGTATCCAAAGAATATCCAGAGTAAAAAAATATCCAAGTCAAGTTTTTGCTTGGTTTAAGATGTGCTTAATCACTATTGTAATAATCGTCCATCCACATACCAAGTCATAGTTGTTGTCAGGGGCGGATCCAGGGGGGGTTCGAGGGGTTCGTCCGAACCCCCCTTTGCTGGTGAGACACTTTACACCACCACGCCACCTGTGTACAAAATAGGAACTAATCGCTTATTCTTGCCTTGGCCACCGGATGTACCAACTTTGAGTGCCATGTAGACACCTTTATCCTGTAAGTGCAATCAGTAACCATCCCTACATCCTTAATCCTGAAGCCCCCAGGCCCCATTCACTCAGTCCGAGTAAATGCAACTGTCCCCCTAACCTATCCTCCCCCTCGAGACTAAACAATCAGGGATGAGAGGAAGTAGTGGAGGAAACACAGAATCTACATTGTCTGGTGTATATAAACACTCTTGATTTGTACAGGAAGTGATTAAAAACTGACCAGTTGGGGAGGGAAATCATCTACCTCTAAGAATACCAAACTAAAACTATGCGTTTCAAAATATTTTCAACTAAATGATATAAAGGAGGCTTTAATGCTTTATCATGATGGCTGGATGGGGGGGGGGGGGGGGGGGGGGGGGGGGGTTCGTCCGACCCCCCTCCACCTGGGTGGCTGGTTAGTCACTTTGCACCACTACGATTTGGACAACCATAAATACTTTATAATTTTTTTTGTTGTTATCTCTATTGTAATCATTATGACTGAGATGTCAATATTTTCTGTTGCAAGTAAATCTAGCGTGTTGATCAGGTATCCAGCCTGTACACAAGTCTTCAAGTCTCTGAGGTGACGTTGATCACCTGGAGCTTGAAGCAGGACAAAAGAGACACATCTGGACAGTAATTCCAATTATCATTTCCTGTCGGTGTTGATTTGGGTTGTTGTGTCATGTCATGCTTAACAGTTATTGTTTCTAAAAGTAGGCCTTACTTTGAAATGCTCCTTACATGGCACAAACTTGGACCAAAATACTTGTGGTTGCTCATCTAAGGCGCAAGCATAGGAGGGGGGGGAGGAGAAGGTTGTAATTGTAATTTTTCACGTTTCCCTGGACCTTTTCTAAGGTGACAACACAATTATATGTTCTACATGTACCACTGTGTTTGCTGAATGGCAGATTAAAGCTTTTTTAAACTTCAAATACTGTAGACCTGTAGATCATTATCCTATTATTTTCTTGTCTCTGGCGGAGGCCCTCTCATGTGCAGTTATTTATTCTTCAAAGGCTTAGGAGGAATCCAATAATCTAGAAGTTTGAGTTTGAGAAGTCAACAACCCCCCCCCCCCCAATTTCTTAGTCAATAACATACTTAGTTGTATCTCTAATGAAAATCCTTGTTTAACTTTTTAGTTTTCTGCAGTTGACCCCTGGTGGTGTTCTCATAAATTATCATTAGTGGCGCCACCAATGTCACAATTCGGAACTAAATTGAACCCCCCCTTCTCGAATCCTGGATCCGCCCCTGGTTGTGTAGTTTAAGATAGGCTATATTGCTATTGTAATAAACACCAATCCATTTACCAAGTCATAGGCTTAATTGCTACCGTAATAATAGCCAATCCACTAACCATGTCATAGTTTTTGTTAAGTTTAAGATACGCTTTATTTCTATTGTAATAATCACCAATCCACTCACCAAGTCATAGTTTTTGAGTAGTTTAAGATAAGCTTTCTTGCTATTGTAATACTGTAGAATAGAAAATTGATCTGAATGATTTAATCTGCTAAACTTTTCCGAGTGGGGTCAGTTCGGTATAATGAAAGTCGAATGTAATACTCCTGTCATTAGAATATTCCTTCAATATTGGCTTTCCAGAATAAAAAATCTTAAAAAATTCCAAAATCAGAAATTCGGTGAATTTGCACCTCAGATTAATTTCCTATTCTAGAGTAATCGCCAATCCACCAACCAAGTCATAGTTTTTGCATAGTTTAAGATACACTTTATCACTATTGTAATAATCGCCAATCCACTCGCCAAGTCATAATTTTTGAGTAAGTTGAGAACGGCTTTATCACTCTTGAAGTAATCGCCGAAGGAGGAGAGGGTGATTACTATTGTAATAATAGTCAACCCACTTACCAAGTCATAGTTTTTGCGTAAGTCGAGAACAGCTTTATCGCTCTTGAAGTAATCGCCGAAAGAGGAGATGGAGATTGCCTTAATGGCGAGAGCCATCATGTGCTCGTAGAGCGGAATATGGTCCTCTTTCGTCATCGAACCCCACTTGCCTGCTAGGTCATCCGAGATCTACAAGACAATAAACAGAACGTCAAATTCGGAATTTCCGTTATCAACACATTTTCTACCATATTCAGACTAATATAAAAATATAGAACCTGTAATTTGGAATTTTCATTTTCAACACATTTTCTACCATATTCAGACTAAATCCTGACTATCTAGTTCTGGGGGTCAAGGAAACTGGAATGCCCGTGGAAAACCACCACCTAACTCAGAGACTGGCAACTTTCTTACTTGCCCTAAGGAGTTGATTATCACCATAATTTTTTTGCCTAAACTTTTGAAATGAAGAGACCCTGCCATTAACATGAGATTTAGAATGTGTGAAATTTGGAATTTCCATTATCCACACATTTTCTGCCATATTCAGACTAAATCCTGACTATCCAGTTGGAGGTGGTAGAGGACAAATTCTTTGGCCTTACCATTTAAAATGTAGATACCATACCACAAATACTTTTTGTCGGAGAATCACTTGGAATTTTGATAGTCTTCAATTTTTCTGCCAATTCATTGGCTTTACCTTTTGAAAGGTAGAAACTATACAACAAACATTTGGAATTTGATTATCTTCAATTTTTCTGCCAATTTTTCTGCCTTACCTTTTGAAATGTAGGTACCATGTCGCAAACATTTGTGTGCGAGAAGCAGGGATCATATAGCTGTCGTCGACGGCGACCCTCTGCGCCATTGGCGTACTGCAGGGAGTTTGGCCCAATCAACGGCTTGAACAGCAAAAATATTTCACCTGAAAACGAAAACATATTTCCATGACCAATTAAGTATATTCGGAGCAATCTGAGAGCATCAACTAGTCAGAAAGACATGGTTAGGATGGATGGTTATAGGCGGATGTAAATAAACAACATCCACAGGGCTCAATATACCAGTATGTTGAATTCTACGGCTACTAAATCTCTGAAAATAAATTGTTAGGGCTACAAAACTTCAAGGACAGTTACACCATGAATAAAAACATAGGCCTACTTGAATCCAAGTTCTCACCACTGCCATCTTTTATACTAGAAGTATATTGCTGTTAAAACACATCCTAACACACAAGATATGGAGCTACTGGAAGCGGCCATTTTAGTCTAATAATAGCTTATCTGCAGCTGCTTGGCACTCGCTTGTCATAAGCAGCAACCTTACTGCTGTGTACCATAATAGTTTGCAAATTGATGCTTCATTCCTAAGTTATTTTCAAAAGTATGGCAGATCCAGACGACACTCATCAAGTAGATCTGCAGGCATGAATAGGTTGAGGAGCAGGTCCAGAGACATGAATATTCCTTCAGAAATTATCGTTAGGATCTTAGATATGTTTGACCTTATCTTTTGACTTGAGAGTGATTTTGCAAAATATTTGAGGGAGAGTTGTTGGCATGCTTATGATTAACATTTCTCCATCAAATATTTTTCTTACTATGCGTCTGGTTGCAAGATTTCATCATGCTGTGAGTATTTATGGGTTAACAAGACTATCGGCAAACTTACTGGGCCGATCAAAGATGGCCGCATGCTGCTTGAACAGTTCTGGCGAGGCAATGCTGACGACCATTTTCGGTCCAAACCAGAATGAGGCTATATCGCCAAATTGGTCGTGTAACTCAATGAGGAACTCGTGCAGGCTCCCAGCTTTCCCGATATCGCCCAGGTTTCCATCCCTACAACGAAAAGAAGAGTAGCACAGGGCTCAACATTAAGAAAAAACTTCATAAGCCCAGCAGGGCTAGTTACCGTAACTTTTACTAGCCCTGAAATATCTTTGCTAGCCCTGATATCAATGACAACTCTTTTCAAATAGTGACCTCTGTTGATATCATAGCCTCTCTTGATAACATGAAAAGAATACAGTGTATTGTGGTAAATTGAGTTAAATTATCATCCAGGTATGCAGAGCCAAAGGTGAGCTTCATCATTTTTTAAGCGCTGATATTCTAATTCTATCTAGCCCCTCAGGGCTACTCACAGGTGAATTTACTAGCCCTGACTTTCAATAACTAGCCCGGGGCTACGGGGCTAGCCTTAGCGTCGAGCCCTGTAGCAATATATACAGGAATCAGTCAGGATTAATCAATCATCCATTGATCGATATCGCCCAGGTTCCCATCCCTACAACGTAAAGAAGAGTAGCAATATATACGGGAATCAGTCTGGACTTTTGGTTACATATTTTTTATGTTTGTGTGATATTCAAGGTCATCTCAAGGTTAAATAGGGGTTAAATAATTGAAAAATGGGCTTTTTCTGAGTAAAAGTACTAAATTTCTAATCTATTTCTATGACAATCTTATGGATTCTTCCTTTTTTGGTATTGGACTATTAGTATTGTTCTTGTAGTAGTCTGATTTCTCCTTTGGGAGATGTTCAAGGTCATTTTAATGTCAAAAATAGGTCAAAAAGTTGAAAAATGAACTCTTTTCTGAGTACACAAGTACTAAATTTTTATCATATTTTTAGGGCAATCACATGCATTCCTCGTCTAGTTTATAAGTTCTTCTACGTCATTTGTGACTCCCCTAAGTAATAATAATAATAATAATAATAATAATTGATATTTGATATAGCGCCCTTTCCACCTATAATGTTCAAAAGCGCTTCATAGGTACACATGTACCTATAAGTCACTGTGTCCTCTGAAATCATCTGTTTTGTGATGATGCAACCTAGACGATACGCTCTAAATACTGCATATTTGTGAAGAAAACATGTACACTTGAGGCTCTTCAATGTAGCGCTGAATAGGAATTTTGAAACTAAATAATAGGTAATTTATACCTGTCATGAAACACAAAAGAATTGCATAATACCCCGGGTCACACCATAGTGAGTCATTGTGCCAAACAATCTTCAAGTAAACATGGTATACATTTATCAGTGTCACTATTTAGCAAGTAAAACCAAATACGCACGAAGAAAAAAAATGAAAATCCGATGAAAGAAATGGAAATACTTTCGAACAAAGACCGCCCTTGGGAAGAAAAAAAAACTGTCTTTGTTCACAAGTGGGCTTTGTTTGGAGGGTTGAGTACTGATGCTATTTTCATAAGGGTGCATATACTGCATACCATTTTCTTCAGTTTTATCTGTTTAACAATAAAGCACAAATTGAAGGCTGTGAATATATATATATATATATATGAATATATATATATATGTATATATGTATATATATATATATATATATATATATATATATATATATATATATATATATATATATATATATATATATATATATATATATATATATATATATATTCCCAGCCTCATACAAACATATTACACGTGCATACGTACATTGGTACATGCATACATACGTACATACATACATACTTATATATATATATATATATTTGTATGTATATATATATGTATACATAGATATAAATATCTATATTTATATATATATATACATTATATATACATATATATATATATATATATATTTTTATATATATATATATATATATATATATATATATATATGTATATGTATATATATATATATATAAATATAGATATTTATATCTATATATCTATATATACATATATATATATACAAATATATATATATATATATATATATATATATATATATATATATATATATATATATATATATAAGTATGTATGTATGTACGTATGTATGCATGTAAATATGTATGTGTAATATGTTTGTATGAGTGTGTAAATCAATATATGTATGTAGGAGGAACAACAGTATATTTTTATATATACACACACATATGTGTATACAGGGAGTTAGCCAGGACCCATCCTACCTGTCTTTTAGACAGGTAGTTTCATAAAAACCTCCTGTTTGGACAGGGTGTAATATTATAACCAAATATTATCCTAACAAAGCATTCTCTAGGACATAGCTGAAGTGTAAATTGCCTTTTTTGACACACTAGGCTATTAAATGTAGCTGGTATAAGGATTTTAAATAGATAAGTCGCTTAATGTGGACGGGCAGATATTTTGAAATTGCTGTTTTGGACAGGCATTTTTGAAATCCTAGCTAAGACCTTTT
Organism: Maea johnstoni; assembly: GCA_963942565.1. Lineage (NCBI taxonomy): Eukaryota > Metazoa > Annelida > Polychaeta > Spionida > Magelonidae > Maea > Maea johnstoni. Next base: position 5,728,027 of record OZ012696.1, on the reverse strand, counting down.
GTGTGTATATGTGTATATGTATATATATATATATATATATATATATATATATATATATAGATATATATATATATATATGTATATATATATATATATATATATATATATATATATATATATATATATATATATATATATATATATATATATATATATATATGGAGTTAGACCACAGGAAATGACCAAAGTATAAGAAGAGAGATTGTCCGATGGACAACCTCTAAAAAATAACACAAATATAAATAATAACTCTGTCAATGTTATCCCAAAATATCACTTTTCCGTTATTGACAGAGCTATGTCATCGATTACATTTCGTGTTGGCTAGTGACTCCAGGGCCAGTGTGTCTTACCCTCTTACCTCTTAATAATGATAATGCGCAAAACTTCAAGACACAGCTGAGAACAATGACTATATGAAACATAAACATCGGTCCACTGACTCTTCTTTATAAAGCACTTTTGTACATTATAGGTGGAAAGGACGCTATATCAAATATCAATTATTATTATTATTATTATTATTATTATTATTATTATTATTATTATTATTATTATTACCTGCTATCTGAAGGCTCCAGGCCAGGAATCGTGGTGATCTTACTGGAACCCTAGAAAAAAGATACAACAATGATCAGTGAAGAATAGTGGTGATGATGACCTATACACTACCTTAGATGACCAAACACAAGTGGATTCGAAACCAGCCGGTCAACCTGAACATGCTAGCCTCAACCAGTGTCAACTAATAGCCACTAATAGGCCAAAAATTGGTGCTCTGGGCACCCCCAGCTGGTGGTGGAGATAAGGTTTCTCAGTAATGTAATCAATGCAAGAGCCCTGATTGGTCCTTGTTCCCACGTGACCCTGCGCTGATGGCTTATCTGGTACTCCTGGCATGAGTCCAGCACTTAACTATAAAGGGCATAAAGTAATTGTTCCCTCGCTACATATCCATTCTTTTCTTCATCCAAGACACTACAAAAGATGGCAGCATTCCCAGACGAATGTCGAGTGTAATGTGGTGAACCACTTTTGTTGAACATGGCTTTCAGAAATTCCACTCCTACAAGGTATATTCTATTCAAAGTGGATGGACCATTTGTCTGCTCTATATGTAAACAAATCCATACTGGAGAACTTGCTATTGGGTTCTGTTGTTGCCCTACTTTCTTTTTTTTAAATTCTCTGTAAAACAGATGCTTTTTTTGTTGTTTTTTCTAAGTTCACTCAGCATCGTCATATATTCATACAATGAGAATCTCACACAGACAAAACAGGTCCCTAGTATACTGGCATATATGTGATGGAACAAATTACCATGAAAGCATTATATAAATTTAAAATGTGTGATTATGTCAGATTGAACAAGATTTCATAAATCATTTGCAAACCTTTACCATTTCCTTGAAAATAAATCTGTTTCATTTGCAAGTAGAGACCAATACTCTTCCGATTTCATTTGGCTAAATAAACGCTTTTTAACTTGCAAAAGGCTTAGTGGACCACCAGTCTTACGCTAAGTATAAATAACCTCTTTTGCTGCTAAAATGACAGTATTGACAAGTATATCACCATTATTAATCCCAAAGATTTTATCAATTTCTGATATTTTTACATGTTGATTTAATGCGTTTCTCAACCACAATTCAATACTTCTCCATAAGTTGGTCATAGCGAGCGCGCTAGCGCAAGCGAGCATTCATGTAACGTAGGTGTACGTACACATATGTAGATACAACGTATATATAATGTATATACAATGTATATATCTAATCTGTATGTGTACCAGAAAAGTTTTGAGGGACCGCTGAACGACCGGATGTGACGTACCATTGTGGTACATCCGGTCACGCATGCGTAAGATTCATGGAATTCTGGGATTAAGTATCGCCATCTACAGAGCATATTTTGCAGCCAGATCTATTCAAGTTTTGAACATTGCTTTGTCTGTCACGTAATAAACATGGACTGTCTCCGTTCAATTGTATCAACATAGCGTTTGTTTGACGATCAGGCACCACGCGCGTGATACAAAGTAACAAATGCTTACGCGACGTCATGATTATATCAGCGCGGGAACAGGGAAAGCCACGGGGGAAAGCTATATGTTCACAGTAACAATAAATTGCCTTTCCATGGTTCAATCTTAATGTGGTTTGAATCGTTGGCACAGCCACAATTCATTCTACTTGTCCTGAGAATCTCTTCCAAATCTGTTGAAAAATAAAGATTTTGCGACAGGTTGAATTCGTAATTTTTATGCCAATTTTTTTCGCTCAATCTATGATATATCTTATGGTCAGTATGAACTGAAATAATCCGAAGGTACACCTTTCCGTGGGTCAATTTTAATGCGCTTTCAAATCTGTTAAGAAATAAAGATTTTGCGACAGGTTGAAATCGTTGTAATTTTTATGCCAATCTATGCTATATCTTTTAGTCAGCATGAAATGAAATCATCCGGACCTACGCCTTCCCGTGGGTCAGTTTTGATGCGGTTTAAATCGTTGGAACCGCCAGAATTCAAAAACATCCTCCGAAACTACGCCTTCCCATGGGTAAATTTGAATGCTGCTTAAATTGTTAGAACCGCCACAATTATCTCTACATACTTCTCAATTTGCTTTCAAATCTGTAGAGAAATAAAGATTTTGCGACAGGTTGAAATCGTTGTAATTTTTATGCCAATTTATTTCGCTCACTCTATTCTATCTTTTGGTCATGAAATAAAATCATCCGAAGCTACGCGTTTCCATGGGTCAATATTAATGCGGTTTACATTAGATCTGTCACAATTTCCTCTACATGTTTCTTAATTTGCTTTCAAATCTGTTGAAAAATAAAGATTTTGCGACAGGTTGAAATTGCTGTTATTTTTAGGCCAATTTTTTTCGCTCAACCTATATGTTATCTTTTGGTCTCATCCAAAGCTATGCCTTTCCTTGGGTCAATTTTAATGCGGTGTAGATTTTTAGAATCGCCACAATTTTCTCTATTGTTATTCTCCTTCTCTTTTATATATTTCTTTTGCTTTTAAATCTGTAGCAAAATAAAGATTCAGGGAAAGGTTAAAATCTTAGTGAGTTTTATGACATCTTTAGTAGCGAGAAAAGTTGCCACAGTAATGGACGCAATGTTTACTGCAAAATTAAGTTATTCGCCAGGTTCCAAATTTCAAAACCTCAAAATTTGTTCTAGTAGCCTTTAACTGCTCTCTTAAATCTGTTACAAAATGATTATTTTGTGAAAGGTTGAAATCGTAATATGAATACAATTAATCTTATGGTCAGAACAAAACAAATGAAATCATCCGAAGATTCGCGCTCGCTTCCTGGCCATGCCAGCATCATATTATTTTCACATTCTAGAAAGGCATAGATAAGAGATTCTTCACTTCCACAGTACAAACAATTTGGGTCATCAACTAATTTCATTTCATGTAAAATTTTATTAGTCATAACCCTATTGTGAATATTCTTGAAGTGAGTTAATCTTGAGTGCGTATATGGAGTTGTTCTCCTACACGTTATGAATGAATTCCGAACTGTTACAATTTGCAATATCAACATTCAAGAAAGCCCCCTATTACTGCTATCTCTTAAGCACTGGTGACAGTCAGCTGGTGCTTTAAAGATGCCAAAAACAGGGTGCGTCTTGGGATACATGGAGGCCCCCTTATGGCTGCCTCATGCCTGTTACACGGTCACTTCTGTAAGCTATAACTGAGTAGTGCTGAAGAGGACAGGTTCGGGGGAGGTCTTATTTGAAAGGTGACATGTATAAGCTCATTTTGAACCTAAATCATTCTGATGGCGCATTTGCCCTTTAAGTACAATTTCTACCAAATGTGTGCGCTGTAGTGTAGTCTGTATGTTATGCTCATCATTTTTTGGGTCTAAACACGAGGTTTAGGAATAAATACCTACATTTTCTAAAAAGATACGATCATCCAACCTTTTTGACCATTCATAGTTGGCATAACCAGAGTTATTTAATGTCACTTAATCATTGATCAAGATTGTGGTAATTTAGCCTATGACAGTCTCTGGTGGACCCCTGATCACAGAATCCATCACTCAGTCAGAAGTGCAATTGGTGATGTGAGAGGAAGCCGCCCCCTCCCATCCCGCTTCACCTGGCAGACGATGGCGACTGGCTACTGTTGAGCAAGACTCCCCTGAGAATACTAGTTAGCCTGGTTGTCTGGAGCCTTAGATTATACTGCACGCATTTAATAAATACTTCCTGCTTTACAAAGACTGTCATGCCTCCGTTGCATAAAAAAATTCAACCTCACAAGATTGGATCAACACTGCTTCCTAAACAAATGCAACAAATAGTATGTTTGGACTAACAAATTTGACCGATGCACTTTGATTTGAAACGATGCACCTCATTGATTGAGTGATGCACATGCATCGATGGGAGCTGGTGTGGATCCGTGCCTGATATACATGTACAAAGTTCATATTATAGGATCCCTGAAAATTTTTAAAGATTTTACTGAACATTTTCTGAGAAATCTTGCTAACAAGCTAGTCAGAACCAGCATAGGGATTTCAATCTAAAATATCCAAAAATGACTTTAAAAATAAACCAAATGATTAACTAATCAGAGACACTGACACCTTGATACCATTTTTAGTCTTTACAGGAAGATAAATTTTGATGAAGATTGCTATGTGTAACATGTATCCGCAAAGTAAAAGCAAAGGCGACCTCTATCAGTGGAGAATGGCAAAGAATGACGTCATGGTGAGATGTAATCCCTGGAATGACATCACAGATTATCAAGGCGTAAGTTTGTGTCATTGTGACAGCATTTGAAGGGGCTGCAGAATAATTATCAAGCTTCGCGAGCATTCAAAGCTTAGTGTTTTACTCTCATTAATCCCTGATGCTAGGCTGAAAATGCACTAAAATACTTTAACTTGGAAATAGCAAATTAAGTCTAGCCTTTAAAATATATATATCATATATAGGTACAGCATCATGACAATAGATGGCAGCTGTCATGATGATCTGATCTGCATGTGGGTTTTGTCTGCTAACAGTTCTATCTCCACCAAAAACATGTATACTCACTGGATAAAGATAGATTACAGCTATGAGCAACGCAACAACGAAGGTCACCGCAAAAATCACAAAATCCAGCATTTTGTGTGCTTTAAAACTTGCTGTCACTTCACTGTCCACCTGGCAGCTTCGGATGTTCGTCGACTCTCAAACTCTCGAGCACTTCCAGCGGAAACTACCGAGACAATACAATAAACTGTAAGTTGAATTAAGGCATCCTAGATTTTACTATGGCTATTTGAGTGAGATATATACAAATGAAATTATTGTGGAGCCAAATTTCCAGTTTGAAATGTCCAGTATAAAATAGCTTTAGAGAGAAAATCATGAAAATAATGAAACGGAAGTCGTGATATTTGATGCACGTTTGCGCAGGTCAGGAAATGAGCCCGCCATTTTGAAATCTGAAAACACGCTGTTGAAAAAATCCTCTCTCCTTTGCTGCATTTTGAAGACTGTAAATTAAATACAGGTGCTTGGTAAGTCTACACCTTACATACTCTCAGACGAGATCTTGTTTATACGATATATAGACCATTGGAACTACAGTATGCACTTAACGAACAAACGTAAAACACTGACTTAGCATGCCATTAGCAATAAACTTTCAAAAAATTACTCAAAAAATATATATATATATTGCTAGCGCGCTGCAAGAAGTGAATCGAGCGCAAGCGCTCATTCAAGTGACTAGACTGAGATATCTGACTCTGCATTGCCTAAAATGTTTATTTTCTATGTATTTTTGGCTATTTAGACAATTGAACTGAAGGAGTGCAGCGAGCACTAGACCGAAATATCTGTCTCTACATTTGCCTAGATGTTGATCTCGTTGGCATATGTAGAGTCAGAACGCCACCAGTGTTTTTCATGTAGTGCGCATGCGTACATATGTAGTACGCATGCGCACTACATGAAAAATGGCGATAAATCCCAATGCTTCTTGATCGCCTCAAGAACTCTTTCTGTCATAGTTGACTGAAATGAGTATGAATATCGGTAGAATTGCATGGAACTTGAAGATAAGAATGGTCAGAACGGATATGGATAGTTTTTTGCGGGAAGACACTCGCAAATGTCCCAAAAACTTCTGCTGTAATTTTGCTGGTGCAACCGGTCATTTTTTAAACACTGGTGGTGTTCTGACTCTACATATGCCAACGAGATCCTGAACATATTAAAAACGTCCAAATAGCTAAATCAACATAGAAAATCAACATCCAGGCAAATGTAGAGACAGATATTTCGGTCTAAGCGAGCACAAGCTTGCAAGCCCAGCATATCAAAAATTAGACACGGTACCACACAATAGTAAAAATCTGTCGTCAGACCGGTGAATTCACCGGAGTGGATTTCTCGCATATATAAGGCGAGTGTCACGGCCAAACTTATACCAATGAATTATGTACATGTTTGACTAGTGTATTTGCCCTAAGTCGGCAGGTGACAATGCTTGAAGTGTTTTATAATCTTAGAAAGAAGTTCTGAAGCGGCAATTTCCGACATTTTAAATTTCCGACATTTGCTGAAGGCCAGACTAATCGAGCGCCTCCCAAGACATTAGGAGTGTCTGTTAAGACTGTTATATACGACTTAGGGCAAATAATCTAGTCAAACGTGTACACAATTCATTGGTATAAGTCTCGCCGTGACACTCACCTTATACACACGAGAAATCCACTCTGGTGAATTCACCGGACTGACGGCAGATTTTTACTATTGTGTGGTACCGTGTCTCTGAAAGGCCAATAACAGAAACATCAATAAACAAAAAGGATGGCCTGACAAACCGGGACTAATCAAAAATGGCATAGATCGACCGAAAAATATTCGCATAAAAATTACAACGATTAGAACCAGTCGCAAAATCTTTTTCTATGCCAGAATGCTCTTATGCCTAATTATCAGTGATCAAAATGCTACTTTGATACAATTTAAAGGAAACAGTCAATATTTGTTACGTGATAAAGCAATTAATTCAAAAGATGAAAAGATCTGGCGTCAAAATGTATTGCATACAATTAGGGCAGGCCTCAGGACCTGACGTTAACTTTTGAGACTACTTGCCCCACTAAAAAATTATGTGTTGTTTTTGTGAAAGTTGCATGCATGTATATATCTGTAAGGGATGTTTCAGAAAAAGGGGCACAATTGATCACCTCTCCCCCCCCCCCCCCCCAATGTGTTGCTTCTTTAAAGAAACCATACAAAAAATAGCTCCATATCCTACTTTCATGTGTTTTATTTAAAGATTTTAGAAACAGCAAGTTCAGAAGTTCAGTAATATACAACTGAAATTCAAAACAAAAACAAAGCAAAATAATTATCAAAAGTTTTTTACGTTGAAAAAAATATTCCAGTACAGTTACATTTAATTTATAATGTTACAATTATTGCGAAATTTTATTTAGATATTCCCTTGTTTAATTTCATACTATTCCATACAGGCATCATTCCATTTTTTCTGTTTGTCAATACTTTATAGGGCCACTCCAATTTATTTACTTGTCTTACGTGCTCAGGAGGTAGGAAATGAGCCATTTTGGAGTAAAAAAAAAAGTTGAAAAATGCGACTTTTTTTATTTATTTTATATTTTTTAGAGTCTGACGACTAGGACTGGTAGCGATATGTTTCTACCAGCCTATTCTCAACTAAATAAAATCAATCAATCTATTAATTCCTGTAACCTGAAGGGTGGGAGATATACCTCCTCATGTCTGAGGCTCTACTACAGCAATGATAGCTTCCTGTAGTTGATAGAATCATACTTACAAAGAATATTCTTAAAACTTGCACTTTTTTTTTTTTTTTTTTTGGAGTCTGACAGAAAATTTCAAAACCACTTTCATCCGTAAGACACCAAAGATGACTTTTTTTTTTCTTTTTTTTTGGAGTCTGACAGGATTTTTTTCCAAAAAAAGCTCGTAAGACAAGTAATTAAATTGGAGTGGCCTAGAGTGTTTTAAAAACTTTTGTTAAAATTCAAACATTCTGGTTCCCTTCTCCACTGCATAGATTAGTTTTTGAGGAATGTGTTGCGTTGGGAGAAGGGAACTAGATCATAAACAACATCATAAAGATAGCGCTGGAGTTCAAGTAGGATAGCAGAAGATCGACTGTGTTGATATAGTTCACACATTCAGGTCCAATGTCCACTTGCTGTCACGGGCAACTTCAGATAACAAGTCACTTGCCCATACCCTTGATTTTCAAGTGTTTATCTGCCCGTGGCAAGAGTTAATGTGCTGGGCTGTGACTATGTACAAGTGGCACTCAACCTTACAAGGCCTGTGGCCATGGTCTTAGCCAGCAGGGCGTCTGGGTGTCTTTTTGGACGCCAGAACCCTTAAAAAGCACCCCTCAAGACACCCAGATTGTTTTTGAGGAATTTCTTAAAATGTCAATCTCAAGCATATAATTGACTTATAAATTGTCATATCCATGTAATTCCCATGACATTGTATAAGGATATCATGCCTTATTTTGATGAATTTATACATGTTTATAGTTGAAATCTGAGTATATTGTGGTCCCACTTAAAAATTTGGATGCCCAAAAATTTCACAATTACATATTTTGGGCACCCAGTTTCTAAATCCTGGCTAAGACCCTGCATAGCATTTAGAAACTCTATGAGATCTTGGGTCGGGCTATGGCTGAGTTTTTAACCAAAGCCTGGCGCCTGTTTGGGTGTCCAAATGACACCCAGACGCCCTGCTGGCTAAGACAAGTGTGTTGGCAGCTCAGGGCTCAACATATAGCAGAGTCCCATCTCCCGGGAGATCTGAATTCCAAAAACAGCCCTGTCGGGCTACCTTAAGTTGGATTCAGGTAGTCCCGCTGGACTACCTGAATCCTGGGGAGGTTCCTCACTAAAATGGTACAAAATGGTAGCGAAAAAAAGAAATATAGCATCCCTTAAGCATGCAACCTACAAATTAGAGGAAAAAAGCATAATTACCATCACTAACATGGAAAGGGGGAAAAAGAACCTTTTTGCCTTTTTGGAATAAATGGCGGGGCTACCTAAAATGCTGGCGGGACTACCTGATTTTGGAGTCAGGTAGCCCCGCCAGCTAGTGCTGGGAATCGTTGGAAAATTTCAGCTCGATTAATCATCCAAATTTTCGATCGATTAATCGATTATAATCGATTATTATTAATGTTGATATGCCCACTAAACAGTGTCCAATATATGGCCGATTTCCCTTAAATTTTGAATGATAAATGGTCAGGAACTCAAAGTTCATGTTTATTACAATAATCGTTTACTTTTATGCATGGCTTTCATGGTAAGCAAGGCCCGTTTATAATGGAAACTTTAACCAGGTGAGCAGAAATAATAATCGAAAATGATCGATCTTCTGTTTCAAAAATCGATTAATCAGAATCATGGCAAAACGACCGATTAATCGATTATTTAGATTAATCGTCCCAGCACTACCGCCAGCCCACCTGGTCCTTCTGGGGACCGTTGAGCCCTGCAGCTCTTTGAAAATAAGTATAAATGTAGTATATTGATGAAGACTTCCGGTTGTTTTTCGCTATTTGAAGGGAACATTCACTGATATGCAAGGCTGGACTTGCCTGCAGCTTTATGGGTTTACCACGAACACTGAACACAAAATTAATCTCAAATCGGAGTCTTAGCCAGGATTTAGAAACTGGGTGCCCAAAATTGGCAAAATTTGTAAAAATTTTGGGTGTCCACATTTTTAAGAAGGACCACAATATACTCATATTTCAACCATAAACATGTATAAATTTATAAAAATAAGGGATGATATCCCTATACAATGTCATGGGAATTATATGGAGACGAAAAAATTCAATTATATGCTTGAGATTGACATTTTAGAATTTCTTCACAAATATTTTTGGGTGTCCTGAGGGGTACTTTTTCAGGGTTTGGGTGTCCAAAAAGACACCCAGACGTCCTGCTGGCTAAGACCATGAAATATGCACCTCCTGTTGTTTTCTTTTCTTCTTTGTGGATTGAGTTCTTCACTTGGTATGCATAAATCCCAAAAGAGGGCAGCACAAGAGTTTTGATAAGAGGCAGAAGTTGCATGACTTTTGCTCAGTTGCTTTAGTGTGAATTATTAATTAGTGTAGAAAATTACTGCTCTTTCTTGTTTTGCCAGGACATGCAATCCTTAGGAGGCCTATTAACTTATGCGCAGAAGAAACCGCTGTGCTTTCTGGAGAATATCACTCGCTTTTCCTTAACATTTAACATTCCCTTAAATCTGAGAAAATGGAAATATCGCATACATCTTTGTCGTCCTGCTATTTTGGATCGTGATGGGGCTGGACATCTAGGTTGTTTATTTTTTTGTGTGAATTTTCGTCGGAAATGTTAATTTCACAACTGTGGTAAAATGGCTGCTCGTAGTCATTGAAATATACGCTGCTGTTGCCATGGCGTCAGGCATCAACGTGTCACTTACTCGTTTCATTTTTTGTCTCCTCTTTTTTTGGGGCTCCCTGCACTCAAGACTGGAAGGCCATTGGCCCGTCTAGTCTAGCAGGGGACAGAAGAAAAGATTAGCCAAAACTGCCTGATAATTTTGATGATATCTCTCTAACAAAAGCAGTATTCAGAAAATATTTGAAGGAGAATTGTTCATCAGAACTCCATCTACAACTCTCCTTCAAATAGTTTTTGAATTTAAGCTTCATTCCAAAGTTATTCTTAAAAGTATGACGGTTCCAGACGACAATCTTAAGTAGATCTCCAAGCACAAATAGGATAATGCACTCCGTCTAAGACTAAAATGTAGAATGACAAACGGCTCTACATAGCCCACTGCATGATGGTAGTCTGTTCTAGTCTGAAATACCTTGAAAACTGAGAATTTATGAATGTTTTTTGGGGGTCAAAGGTCAGTTGAAACCCAATTTACAAGAATGATCCATCCAGGGTCTGACACTTGGATTTCAGGCTAGGGGCCTGATACATAGCCCACTGCATGATAGTAGTCTATTCAAGTCTGAAATACCTTGAAAACAGGATTTATGAAGTTTTTTGAGGGTCAAAGGTCAGTTGAAACCCAATTTACAAGAATGATCCAGGGTCTGACACTTGGATTTCAGGCTAGGGGCCTGATAAGGTCTTTTGATAAAAATTGGTGGTCAAAGACAGAATTACTGGTTATTATACTATTTCGGGCCCCTAGTCTGAAAAATCTGGGGGCCTACAGCAAAATCTAGGGGCATATGCCTTTGGGAAAGTCGAACCCTGAAATCATACCAATCCTATATTGAAATACCACAACAACAATTGCTTCTTTCCATCATTTAATGTACGTACTGTTTTGTATTCATGACTCATGTATGAGTGAAACTTTTGAAATTTGTCTTCGGACTCAACAAATACAGAAAATCTCACAAATACCAATTTGTGTCATTTTGCCAAAAACTATTTGTCAGGAAGGCAAAATAACTCCCTGATTCCTTGCTTGGGTGCTCCCTGCTTGTAGGTAGTGGTGTCTCCAATATGCGCTGTACATATTAATCAAGCATTGATTCTCCTCAAATAATAAGGCCTAAGAAAAAAAGTTGTCAGTTTCCTGTACCCTACCCTAACAAGTTTTTATTTAAAAAAATCCCTTAAGTTTTTTCAGCCCTCCAAACTCCAAATCAAAGTAAAACATGCATAAAACACACATTTATGATCAACAAAATAATCATTACTGACCTACCTACCCTATTTTTTCAAACCGTTACAGGAAACAAACATTTCTTTTCTATGCCTAATGCCACTCACACATACCAATCAGGGCTCAACGCTATCAATCAAACGCTGGCCCCGGGCCAGTGAAAAATTCCCAAAAACTGCTTAGGGCTAGTAAAAAAAGACCTCAACTGGTCCTACAGGGCCAGTAAACATATGGGGACATGTTAACAAAGTTCCCCTCAAGAATATTCTTGAAGTAAATGAAGATAAAATAAGTAAAAAATAAATGTTGCCAGTGAATTTTATGCCATGTTGTTTCTTGTTAAATGTTAAAGAAAAAGTATAGCAAATATTTATATATTTGTTTATGTATATATATATATATATATATATATATATATATATATATATATATATATATATATATATCAAATCAAAAATCGCATACCTACTGGCAAGCCAGCCACAATATTTTCCAGCTCATCATTTGACCTTCAAGATAAGGTTTATGGGAATTAGCACTGTGATGTATGGCTGGGTTTAGATAATGGGTGCCCAAGATTGGCAATTGTTAAGTTTTGGGGCATCCTATTTTTGCATGGGAGACCACATATACTCAGACTACAACCATTAACTGGTATTTACATGTTGAAATAAGGCATAATATCCTTAAACAAATTTGTCATGGGATATATTTTGGGGGACAAAAAAATTCAACCATATGTTTGAAATTGACTTTTTCAAAAATTCCTTTAACTTTTTTTGGGTGATCTGAGGTGTGATTTTTGAGGGTTTGGGTGTCCAAACACTGCCAAGACACTGCTGGGCAGCGCAGGATAAGACCCTGATGTAGGGGTCGGGAGGATATTGTTTATGATTGCGTGCACTCGTTTCATCCATTATTAACGCTACAGCTCTTAGGATCTCTTTCATTCCATTGTTCTCCGAGGGCTTTAATAGATTGCTCCGGATTCTCCTCGAACAAATAACCAAAAATACAACAAAAATCACCTTTTTCAATGCAATAACAGATACCAGTGAGATTTTGAAAACTTGAAAATGTTCGAAATATTTCAAATATTTTTCACAAAGAAATTTGGGTAAAAACCTGGAGAAATGCCTTCTAAAAAGTTCAGGTTTAGTGTTGTTATGTTTATTTGCTTGCGCTCTAAGAAAGGCGGACAGTCGGGTATATAAGGAGAGAGGGCAGTGCCATGAGTATAATTTGTTCTACTGATAAACTGAAAGAGAAGAATTTATTTGGAAAAATCCTTGACTTGACAAGGGTTTATAATATATAATAGCAGTGCTCTTCCTATTTACTGGCTTATAGTATCCACGCACAGCAAGAAAGCTCCCATGGTCTGGCCAGGGTCCAACAAATCTGGCCTTCGTCCAACAAATAGCCCAAATTATTTAGGACCCTATGCAACGAGCTTAGGCCCCTGTGGGACAAACTTGTAGCTTTATTAGCAATTTATTAGCCCTGCTAAAATCTCTACTAGCCCTACAACAGGAGTGCTTCCACGATCTGGCTACAGCAAATCTGGCCGTGGTCCAACAAACATCCCAACAGTTTAGGGCCCTATGGGTCAACTAGCGTTACTAGCTTTTATAACCCCTATTAAAATCTGTACTAGTTACCCCTTTAGCAGGAGTACTTGCATGATCTGGCCGTGGTCCAACAAATATGGCCGTCGTCCAACAAATATCCCAAATAGTGTAGGACCCTATGGGGCAAGAAGCTTTACTGGCTATTTATTAATCCTTCTAAAATCTCTACTAGCCCTTCAGCAGGAGTGCTTGCACATTCTGGCCATGGTCCAAAAATACTACTTGGGGAAAGTAGCTGCGGTAAATTATTAGCCATAATAATATCTTTACAAGCTCTCATGATTTGGCCGTGGTCCAACAATAGTCAAACTGGTTAGTGACCAGTATTAACTGTATCAATATATTAGCCCTGCTGAAATATTTACTAGATCTATAGCAGGAGTGCTTGCATGATTTGGCTGACATCCAACAATAGTCAAACAGGTTAGTGAGTGACCATTATCAACTGTAAATATTTACTAGCTATATAGCGGGATTGCTTGCATGATCTGGCTATGGTCCAACAATAGCCCAAACAGTTGATGTCCTTTGTGGGGCAAGTATCTGTGGCACTTTACTAGCCCTGCTAACACCACACCCCAGGGACTTAGCCAGGACCCGTCCTACCTGTCTTTTGGACAGGTAGTTTCCTGAAAATCTCCTGTTTGGACAGGCAAAAATTTCCATGGTGATTTTTTAATTTTGACTTTTGGGGTGTAATAACTAAATATTTTCCTAACAAACCATCTACAAGCAGTGGTAAAAATGGACAGTAGCCCACCGGTCCGTTTCTACCAAAGATTTGAATGGGCTAGTAAAAGTCTATGTTTACTTGCCCAGAAAGTCTACTAAATATTCTGATCACATTAATTCAGTAAGCATCACATCTACTTTTACATTTCTTCTACATTAGATTATAACTGTCACAATTCATAAATTTAGCACAATTAACCAATAATATTCAGTTATGAAATGACTGTGGGCTACCATTTTGGTTATCAAAGTGATATGTTTCCCTAATTTTTCTGGCAGACCACTAAACTATTCATTTTGATGGACCGTTTGACCACCAAGGCTTAGCAAACTGTTTTCTGCACTGTACAAGAACATAGCTGAAGTGTAAATTGCCCTTTTCAACACACTAGGCTATTAAATGTAGCTGGTATAAGGATTTGAAGTAGATAAGTAGTTCAATCTGGACGGGCAAAAGTTTTGAAATTGCTGTTTTGGACAGGCATTTTTGAAATCCTTGCTAAGACCCTGCCACACCCTAATCCATCGTTGTTTATATATATTTATTGACAATTTTGTTTCCTTTCAGAATAAGATGTGTTCCCTGCACACCTTCCAAGCCCCTCCCGGCCAGGGCTACGTGACGGCCTTTGAGAAAAACAGCGAGTTTGTTGCGGTTCAAGCGGAAAATCGAGAAAGAGAGTCATATGCACAAGTAAGAGTAATCAGGGCATGGTTTTAGCCAGCAGGGTGTCTGGGTGCCTTTTTGGACACCCAAACCCTTGAAATGAACCCCTCAGGACACCTAATTTTTTTGTGTGGGATTTCTAAAAATCTCAATCTCAATATTTAAATATATTTTTTCATCTCCTTACAATTCCCATGACATTGTTTAGTGATATCATGCATTATATTGATGAATTTACACATGTTTATGGTTGAAATATGAGTATATTGTGAACCCCCTTAAATTTGGACGCCCAAAAATTTTACAATTGCCAATTCTAGGCACCCCGTTTCTAAATTCCTGGCTAAGACACTGAATCAGGGTCTTAGTCAGGATTTCAAAAATGCTAGCCTGAAATGTCAATCTCAACTTAATGGCTCAGCTACTTCAAATCTTTACACCAACTAAATTTAATAGCCTATTGTGTCAAAAAGGGCAATTTACACTTCAGCCATGTCTTAGGAGATGGTCTGTAAAGAAAAGATTTGGGTATTACCCCAAGAAAAAGTCATAATGAAAAATTCTTTACAACATTTTTGCATGCTGAAAGTGAGGTTTTCAGGAAACTGCCTGTCCAAAATACAGGCTGGATAGTTCTGTGCAAAACCAAACTTTTTCAAGAGGAGGGGTCATGGTCTTAGCCAGCAGGGCGTCTGGGTGCCTTTTTGGACACCCAAACCCTTAAAAAGAACCCCTCAGGACACCCAAATCTTTTTGTGAAGAATTTCTAAAAATATCAATCTCAAGCTTATGATTGAATTTTTTCATCTCCTTATACTCCCCATGACATTGTTTAATGATATCATGCCCTATTTTGATCAATTTATACATGTTTATGGTTGAAATATGAGTATATTGTGATCCCCCTTAAAAAATTGGACGCCCAAAAATTTTACAACTACCAATTTTAGGCACCCAGTTTCTAAATCCTGGCTAAGACACTGGGAGGGGTACAAAACATACCCATTATATGTCAGAAGCATACAGCAAACTTTTTACTCAATTTATTTGCCTTTCCTAAGTATCTGAATAATATATGCAAATCAATTGAAATCATGTACCATTTCTGATTAATGCTCAATTGATATTTTTGTCTTGTTCAGATCCAACATTATCCCAAAGTGGTAGTAACAAGAGATTCCCTGAGGTCGTCTCTCTCCAAGGAAACCGCACGATCAGCATTTTTGGAACATGAGGAGACAGTCTGGAGAAAGGTCATCAATGCCTGGTAAGGTCAAGGTCATCTGTCAAAGATGAATTTCTGTAAAACATTCACATTTAAAATCAGAAAATCAGTTCAGTTCAAATCAGATCCTCCTTTTTTGTTACAAAAGATTTGTATTTCCTATCTAATTGAGTGTATTATGTATTATGTATTATATTCAGGCATGAGCATGGGTCTTCAGGCGTCTTGGAGGAACTTGCAAATGGTAAAAACGAAGGTAAGTCCTTAGTTATTTTCTAAAGAAGCTGCCATAATTTGTAATGATGTGTACATTTCTAACACTGTCCATGGTATTTGACATGCAGATATATTTAAAAACCGCTCCTGAAGAAATTGTCATGTTCTGTTTATATAAAAAGAACCCTGAAATTTTTCATCTACTATATATTTTCTATAACAAGCCCTAAAATATGTTGTTATGTTCATAGCATAAACCACCACTGAATTATTTTAACCCTTCCAAATGCTAGGGCTACTTTTGTCCAAAGCACAAGGATGCAGAAGATTTTTGAAACCATCTTAACCCTATCTTGTTGGTATTCATTGGATAGCCCTGAGCCTCACAAAGTACTCTCAGATGAGTAACCATGTGCCAGGGTTTCAAGCATTTTTCAGGTTTTTTGCATAATTTTGTATTGGCCAAATTAGCCTATTGATGTTATGTATGTTTCAGTTTCAACGTGGCTGTCGTCTGTATCGCGAGGCATGCTGGCCTTCGTGCGGTGGACAAGCTCTCTACATGGTTCGCTCTTTCCCCATCTAACGGTAAGTAAAGTTCAAATCCGGGCCAGTGCATGTAATAAAGTTGCCAGTGACTTAAGGTATGGCAGTGTTACACCCCAAGTACCCAGTTTCCTCTCCACGTACAACTGGCTTGTCAGGACATAACCAATTTGTGCTCTGTAGCACCCAAAATGTCTGATTCTTTTGTTGTTAACTGTAACATCAGTAATTTTCAGAAAGTATTTGAAGGATTAAGTTTGATTTATAAACTCAATCACGACTCTTAAAAGTTATTTTCAACAGTATTAAATATTCATAAGATTGAATTCTAGGCAATTAATGGGTTAGTAACTTATTTGTGCCTGTGGCGTCCAAAACGCCTGATTGTTTTAGCGTTAACTCTAACATCAGCAATTTTCTAAATATATTTGAAGGGGAAAGTTTAGTTAGCTTAATTACAAATCCTAAAGGTTATTTTTCAAAAGTATCGAATATCCATAAGACCCATATCATTGAGATCTCTAGGTAATTAATGGCTTAATGACTGCAGTATGGCTGAAGAAATGTAGAAAAAGTATTTCCAAATCCAAACCCCGGGTAGGGTCTTTTTGCCAGGATTCGAAAAGTGCCTGTCTAAAGCAGGAATTCCTAAATTTCGACCCGTCCAGAATTAGCTACTTATCTACTACAAACCCTTAAACCAACTACTTTTAATAGCCTATTTTGTCAAAAAGGACAATTTCCACTTCAACTATGTCCTAGAAGACTGTTTTTTTTGGAACATATATGGCAAGAACCTCAAAAAATTCAAATTTGAAAATTCATCATAGAAATTTGCCTGCCCAAAAAGGAGGTTTTCTGGAAATTGCCTGTCCAAAAGGCAGGCAGGACAGGTCCTGGCTAAGTCCCTGGGCAAGACCAAATATGAAGGTCAATTTGACCTTCATATTTTCGTGTAGGAGCAGATTTTATCTCCTAGGCTTTAGAATTTAAGAGCAAATAAGACCCTGTCCATAAGTTCCTGATACGCAATCTAGGCTAAGGGGTCTGGGGTATTCTCCCTTAGAAAATGAGATGAATTTTAGGGCACTATTATAATAATGATAGATACTTTTAGGCTAGACACTCAGGGTAGATGATTAGGCTATGTATTACCGTAATTTCGCGTGTATACGACACACTTTTTAGAGGTTGACCTACAAAGGTCAACCTATATTCATTTCGCTTATGTTGTCTTACATTCCCGGGGGGGGGTCCTGGGAGCTGGTTGATGCATTTTCCCTATGTTGTCTTACATGGCTGTTTTGGAAAATTCTAGCCACATGATCTGGAGAGTGGGGTGTGGTGGGGTCGTTTTGTTTATTGTTTCTGTTAGAATTGAGTGTGTAGTTTATAATGTTTGTTTCATTTTTTCTGTGGGTTGCCTAGTTTTTTTTTGGTGGATTTTTACGTGTTTATACTTTATGTTTTCTTCACTCTAATACGCTTCTGTAGCGCGTCTGGTGGGGCGGCCGTTGGATGCGCATGCGTGGGTTTTCTGCATATTTAATGCGATCGGCTAATCACGTGACGGTGCGTGTTGGGGTTTCCCAGCACCACGTGGTTTGTCTCTGGTGAATTATCCAATGAGCGGTCTCACTGCCTCACCGTCACACCACGTGGTACTCTTTCCCGCGGTTTATTAACCAATGAGCGGCTATTTGTATCCCTGTTTGTACTATTTTACTTACGTGTTCACTCTAATACATATACTCCCTACCCAATCTAAGTACAACTGACCTTAAATCTTAATCAACTCCACCGTGCTTAGAATAGAACTTGCACAGCAAGCTCTACCTAAAAATATCCTCCAATGAATACCCTCCTACTGGTTCCACTTACCTGCACATCCTCGCTCTCGATCCGCCCCTACTCGGCCTATTTTTTCTAAGCAGCTCCCACCGTGCAGACGTGCTGTTCCTGATCAGTATGAGCAGGCATAGTTCGAGGAAAAAGATGGCGACAAGGAAATGTCGCACATGTCAAGCAAAACTTCGCGTAGAAGATACGCATGCTCTATGTTGGGAACACATTGGGCGTTCCCACTTTTGCGACAAATGTGAGGATTTGGTGCCATTTGGCGTCTATAAAGACTATCAGCAGTTCTTGGCGAACTGCTGGAGAGAGAAGGATGAAAAAGAAGGGGTAGATAGCATGCCGCATCTTTCCCCATGCCGGAGACGCGATACGGCGGAAGAGGGTGAAATTGTAGAGGCGGTGCGAGGGGCTTCCCATAGTGCTTCGCGCTCTGTGCAAGATGGCGGCGCCCATGAGGAGGAAGCCGTAGCGATCGCGGAGGAGAGAGAAGAGGCGATTAATGGGGATTTTGGGTCAAAATCCCCCCAGGCAAGTGATTCTTTGAGTACAATAGAGGCTCCCCCAAAGGATATTTCGTTTGTGTGGCGTAAAGTCAAGGGGTTGGAGACCAGTATGAATGGGATTCGAGCGGAGGTTAAAAGTGGACTTATGTCCTTCAAGGAGGAAATGAGGAAGTTTTTCTCAGGTAAATTTTCCCCCAGTCAGGAGGCAGAGGACGAAGGTTCGTCTATTGTTTCGCCCACCCAGGCGGGTGTGGAGTATAGTGAAGAGGTGGAAGACTATAGCGTGGAGGAAGTGGATGATAGTTTGGTAGAGTTCAAGAGAAGGTTATCTAGGATTGAGGGGACTCAGAGTAAACCTAGCACTTCTAGACAAGAACCCCCTAGACCCTCTGCGACGGCGACGGTGTCACAGGTTACAAACCAACCCCTAGTGATCCATGTATTCCAAGATAAGGAGAAGGAAGCAAAAGGAAGAAAGGAGGATGATGTGGATGAAAGAGACAATGATGAGGATAGTTTGGCCCTAGGAGATTTAGTCAAAAGTCATTTGGGCAAAGATGACTATAAGTCATACATGTCGGACCAAGTGTGTCGCGACTTAACTATGGTTGGACCGGAGTTGACGAACACTGCATTACAGGGTCTGTCTAGACCAAAGTATCCCTTCCAAGACACATTTTCATGAGGCCATGTGGGCGCATGTGATTATGGCTGATGAGTCCGTCTACAAGACAACAATGGTCCCGAAGATGGTGAATCAGGCCGATTCAGCGGGGGTAAAGTCGGAGATTAGGCAGCCCAGAATTCCAGTTTCGGAGAAAGAATGCGGGGCTTGGAGGAAACAAGTGAATGAGGTTTTGACTTCTTCGTCATCTACTCAGAACCTGAGTTTGATAACTCAGTCTATCAAGAATAATTATCAATTCATTGACAAAGACTTTAAGAGAGTAGGGATGGATCCAGGCGTGGACGTTTATGTGAAGGAGGTATGTTCCATGATGGGACGTAAGGAACCGAAGTTTGACAAACAGTCGATGGCGTATAAAACCCTGGTGTCGACCAACACAATGTTCAGGATAATCACCTTTATGAGGGTGGCCATAGAGTCCGGAAGCAAGCTGTATGGAGTGGATGCGTCGGACGACAAGATGGCAGAAGGGGAATCCATATTGCCCATGTATTTCAAGGTTTTGGACATGGCATCGGAAGATTTGCGTCTGGTTACTGCTCGTCTCCATGGTCTCAGTCTCAGGAAGGTTAGAGGTCAGGTTCTCGAGGGGTCCCCATTCGAGAAGAGTGATCGGGACAAGTTGGTCCGGGCCACTTGTTTACCATCACAGTTCCTTTTCGCCGGAAGGCTTCCGGATGGAGAGGGATTTAGGAATAAGGATGCGCAGACAGCAAGGGCGAAAGAGGAGGTTGAGAGATTGGAGAAAAGGTAGAGGTTTGCGGTGAATAAGCCCCAAGGTCCACCGCCTAAGAGGCAACGCTTTGACCAGCCAAGGGGTAGATTCAATCAGTCGGGATATGGGAGACAAGGCGGCAACACTGGTCGGCAATACCAGGATAACAAGGACAGGAGAGAGCCTTTTCGTCCCTCATGGAAGAGAGGAGACCAAGGAGGAAAGCCCGCGGGCAGAGGTAGAGGTGCCAGTTTCAACGCAAGGAAGTGACGACTTTCTGATTCCCCTCCCCGAGGTTCCGGTAGGGGGGAGGTTACTGAGATTTTCAGAGATCTGGAAGTCTTTTTGCAGGGACGAATGGGTTCTGGATGTGGTAGAGAGGGGCTACAAAATGGAATTTTTAGAGAAACCCCAGTTCAGAGGAATTGTAAAATCCCCTATTCCGAAAGACAAAGTGTCAAGAGAGTTATTATTAAAAGAAGTGGCAGATATGTTAGTCAAGTCCGCCATACGCAGAGTACCTTACAACCCCCAGGAGGGCTTCTATTCGAGAATTTTTCTGGCACCGAAGAAAAACGGGAAGTGGCGTCCCGTCATAAATTTAAGGCCGCTGAATCAGTTTCTAAAAAAGCAGCATTTCAAGATGTCTACCCCAGCGGAGGTGATCCAGGAGGTAGAGGAAGGCGACTGGTTGGTCTCGATAGACTTAAAGGATGCCTATTTCCATGTACCGATTCACCCGTCTCATTGGAAATTCCTGAGATTCTGTGTGGGGGAGGAGGCGTACGAGTTCAAAGTATTGCCATTCGGGATAACGACCGCTCCTCGAGTATTTACCAAGATGCTGGCTCCAGTCGCAGAGTATGTCAGGAGGGAGATAGGTTTATACACCTCTCCATACCTAGACGACTTCTTGGCGAAGGACAAGGAAAAGTCGTTCTTGGTCTGCAAATCCAAGGAAATGGTTCAGTTTATGCTGGACGTGGGTCTCAAAATCAACTGGGAGAAGTCGGAACTAGTTCCGTCCCAGGACACAGTCCACATAGGCCTAAGACTTATGACGGATTTAGGAATAGTGTCGGTGCCGGCCGATCGGGTGGAGGCGATTATACAGTTGGTCAAGTTAGTCCAGAAGGAGATGAGGGTGTCAGCACGGCTGTTTCTCAGGCTCCTGGGATGCCTGAACAGTGTCATATTTCAAGTGGAATGGGGCAGGTTGTTTTTGCGACCAATCCAGCTCTATCTCCAGGCGTTCTGGAAGCCCAGTTCGGGAACGTTGGACGATTTCGTTCCGGTGTTGAACCCCTTAAGGGAACACCTGAACTGGTGGAAAAACTGAAGGAATCTGGAGAAGGGGTTGCCGTTAGAGCCGCCAGTGCCGAATCGAGAGCTAGTGACGGATGCCAGTATGGAAGGATGGGGAGCGTATCTAGTACAAGGGGGAGAGACGAGAGGTGTGTGGTCTCCACAGGAGAAGAAGAGACACATCAACTATCTGGGGATTGCACCCCGATTTCAAAGCTTTCGTTTGTGGCCATCTCTAACTCTAAAATTCTGAAACCAAAAGAATTAACAAGCCAAGTATCTATATTATTAAGATTAATTCTTTTGGTTTCGGAAAATCGAAAATATTTTGAGATATTTGTCAACACGCATCGATGGTGACGTGTTGACCATGGCGATGAGTACATTCTCAATGGTACCTCGCCGATTCCTGTCAATTTCATCAAGCTATCACCCCCTGATCACAATATGACTACCTACCTGGATAGATGAGATCCTCATCTATCTGATTCAATCATTTTTTAAATTCAACTTCAGGTTGGAAGCGAAAAAATAGCTTTTCGCTACAACCTGAAGTTGATTTTTTTGACATTAGCGAGGTTACGGCATTGATATGCATTGTGTGCATTTCACACAAAAAACATACTTTTTTCAATAAATTGTCACGTCGCCGTTTCTGGGTCAAAATTTACAAATGACCCATCAAAGTGTTCGCAACAAATAGGGCTTTTACCCTATTATCATAACTTGTTGGTTATATTTGTAATTATCGAAAAAAATTGGCGACTTCATCGCAGCCATTTTGCCTATTTATAATTCTGAGCGGGATCTTACCACGTGGTTTGTCTCTGGTGTATTATCCAATGAGCGGTCTCACTGCCTCACCGTCACACCACGTGGTACTCTTTCCCGCAGTTTATTAACCAATGAGCGGCTCTTTGTATCCCTGTTTGTACTATTCTACTTACGTGTTCATTCACGTATTTTTTACATTGGCGAGGTTACGGTCCGCCATTTTGAATATCGGGTTTGACGAAATTTGCACCCCGATTTCAAAGCTTTCGTTTGTGGCCATCTTTAACTCTAAAATTCTGAAACCAAAAGAATTAACAAGCCAAGTATCTATATTATTAAGATTAATTCTTTTGGTTTCGGAAAATCGAAAATATTTTGAGATATTTGTCAACACGCATCGATGATGACGTGTTGATTATGGCGATGAGTACATTCTCAATGGTACCTCGCCGATTCCTGTCAATTTCATCAAGCTATCACCCCCCGATCACAATATGACTACCTACCTGGATAGATGAGATCCTCATCTATCTGATTCAATCATTTTTTTAATTCAACTTCAGGTTGGAAGCGAAAAAATAGCTTTTCGCTACAACCGGAAGTTGATTTTTTTGACATTAGCGAGGTTACGGCATTGATATGCATTGTGTGCATTTCACACAAAAAACATACTTTTTTCAATAAATTGTCACGTCGCCGTTTCTGGGTCAAAATTTACAAATGACCCATCAAAGTGTTCGCAACAAATAGGGCTTTTACCCTATTATCATAACTTGTTGGTTATATTTGTAATTTTTGAAAAAAAATGGCGACTTCGGAAAAAAACGGCAAAAACGGCTTTTTGGAATGTTGATTTAGGAACCCTGGCGAAATTCTAAATTTACTTATTAATTTCGCCACTAAAACCGGAAAAAAAGTTTCAACTTCAAGAAAACAGACTCTAAATAATCCATCCTGCCCATTTGTGGATTTTTTTTGTTCCCCACAATCGTAAAAAAACAACTTTGAAAAAAACGGAAGTAGTAAATATTTTTATCGCGATTTCAGCAGTCACCATGAGTGTAGTATGCAGTCCTGAAGTTAGCAGACCTTTAACCCTGCCATCCCTTCCGTTCTCACTGTTGTTGTATTTTAGATAAAGATATGATTTTAATTGTTTTGGGTGACAGGAAAAGTGTGTACTGTTATAATTTATTGGTCACAAACTTATAAGCCCAAAGAGCATGTAATGCGAATGCATGGGATGGCAGGGTTAATGGTCTGCATACTTCAGGATTGCATTTTCACTCATGGTGAGAAGGGTGTCAAGGGACATAACTGCAGGCAGCACTCATAGAAACAGGCTTCGACATCATACTGCATCTACACCTTAGAAGACCAACACATTTTCTTAATCCAAGATCTACACCAAAGAGCATCATAGGAACTTGATTCACCTGACAACCCAAAATAGTAAGCATACATTAAATTGAAATAAATACAAAAATATCAATACAAAACTATCACTCAATATACAAATTTATAAAAACACATCCACAAAATATAGAAACCATGCAAATCTTCACTGTCCCTCAAACAAAACAATTACTGTTTATTATCGCATTGTCGGTTTGGATGGTGGATGTTGTGTGGGGGTGCGAAGTCGTTCTGGAGTTGTTTTTGTTAGTTTGCAGCATATGTTTTGTTTTTCGTTGTGTGCATGTGTTTCTTTTTGTTTATTTCATTGTTGATTTCGCCATGTTCAGTCATTTTATTATATGTTTAATTTGGTGTTGGTTCGTATATATTTAGGCAAGTCGTTATGTTTTGTCTTGTTTTTTGTCTGTTCGTTTTGTTAGTTTTTGTGATCATGTTTGAATATTGTGTTTTTTATTTGTTACTTTGTTATGTTTAGCTGTTTTATCATATGTTTATTTTCAGGATGATTCTTACGGAGTGAGGCAAGTTTGTTGACTTGCATTTGTGGTGCATGGGTTTTGTGTTACTTTGATGATATGTCAGATGTCAAATTTTTAACCCCGCCCCCCATTGCTCTCTTTTTCTGAAGTAAGTGTGTTTGTAATGTTCATGTTTATATTTGGCGGATATGCTTAGTGTTTAGTTTAGTTTGTCAAAAGTTGCATTTTATTTATGCGTGGTGAATTTTAGGTTATGATGAAATTTTTTATTGGCTGTTTAACTGTTAATATTTGAGAGCTGACACTTATTTTAATGCATGGGCTTTGTTGTTTATACTTAGCTTATGTGTTAACATTATGTGTTGTGGGGGAGAGTCACAAGCCTCTGTTAAGGGGGAGTGGACTTTTGGCTGTTGGCAACATGTTTGATGTTGGTGTGGTGTTATTTGCAGGCAGCTAGTCAGTTTGTTACATGCATCAGGGATTGACTTTAACATTTTCAGACAGGGGCAGATTTGGTTCCCAGGATTTTATGTTTAGGTGCAAATAAATTCCTGTGCTGGCACCATGACGGTAAGGTTTTGCCAGGGGTGCACTGTTTAGGTTTGGGGATTTTGGAGCATGCTCCCAGGGGAAAAATTGAAAAGTTTGTGTTTCTGGTGTATTTTTTGGCACTATTAGGTGTGATAAAAAGATAGAGAAATTCAAAAAAAGGGAAATTTTTTAAAAATGCTCTAAAACTGATATTTAATGTCCATTCACAAGCTTGGCTCTTATAGTTCATCATCAGGTAGCAAAATCATATAATCCAGGGGCATATGCCCCTTAAGGGACCATATGATTGATCTTTGTGCATGTTTGCATTCAGGCAGTGTTTGGCCATTTTCTTGTAAAGGTAAGTCACTGACTAAAGTTCTTCAGGCAGCAGCAAGTAAGTTGTGGCAAGCATGCTACTGGTGTGGTTTTGTTGACTGTCATTTGCAGTGCAGAATGTGGGCTTTTCCCATTCATGTTTGGTGATCTACTGGATGAGTGATGGTGAGTTTGTCATAGTTTCTTGGATAGCTAGAAGTGGGTTATAGTTTTGGAAAATATTTGAGGGAGGGTTTTAGATAGAATTCTTATGAAAGAATTGAAGGATATGTGTTTCAGATGTATTTTTTGGCATTATTAGGTATGATAAAAAGATAAAGAAATTTAAAAAAAAGGAAATTGTTTTAGCTGTCCAGGTTTGGGGATTTTGGTGCATGCTCCCAGTGAAAAAATTGAAAAGTTTGTGTTTCTGATGTATTTTTTAACACTATTAGGTATGATAGAAAGATAAAGAAGTTCAAAGAATGGGAATTTTTTTTGAAAATGTTCTAGACTGATATTTAATGTACATTCACAAACTTGGCTCTTATAGTTGTATTTTTTGGCACTATTAGGTGTGATAAAAAGATAAAGAAATTCAAAAAAAGGGAAGTTTTTTTAAGTGCGGTTTTAGATAGAAATCTTATGAAAAATTTGGAAGATATGTGTTTCAGATGTATTTTTTGGCACTATTAGGTGTGATAAAAAGATAAAGAAGTTCAAATAAAAGGAAAATGTTTTAAATTGCTCCAAACTGATATTAATGTCTATTCACAAACTTGGTTTTTGATTAAAAAGTCTGTAAGTATCATCAGCAGCATTACAAGTGTGTATCAGTCTATTTTAGGTTTAAGTACATAATTATTGCATGCATATTGGGTTTCTGGTAGTGCTGGACCTGCTTTAGTGGCGGAAGATCATGGCCAGGGGCATATGTCCCTTAAGGGACCATAAGGTTGATCTTTGTGCATGTTTGCATTCAGGCAGTGTTCGGCCATTTTCATGTAAAGGTAAGTCACGGACTAAAGTTCTTCAGGCAGCAGCAAGTAAGTTGTGGCAAGCATGCTGCTGGTGGGGTTTTGTTGGCTGTCATTTGCAGTGCAGGTTGTAGGCTTTTCCCATTCATGTTTGGTGATCTACTGGATGAGTGATGGTGAGTTTGCTATAGTTTCTTGGATAGCTAGGAGTGGGTTATATTTTTCGAAAATATTTGAGGGAGGGTTTTAGATAGAGTTCTTTTGAAAAAATTGAGGGATATGTGTTTCAGATGTATGTTTTGGCACTATTAATGGTGTATCACTCTACTCAAAGTACAAATTAACCAACATAAAGCACGTAAACACAAGCACACTGGAATCAACAACTGGATATGATAACAAAACAAACACATACCTAACATGTATATACCGCTACCCGAACACATCCATTGCAACTTTCATTCATGACCTCACAGCAATATCACCACCAACAATAAAACATCAAAAAATACTTATGGGTGACTTTAACATTAACATACAAAACAAACACATAAATACCACAGCAAATGTATAGGAACAAACCAACTCATAAACAACCCAACAACAAAACAAAACACCATAATAGATCACATTCACACCAACCTTACAGAATACCATTCAACAGGTGTCATCAAAACGTATTACTCAGATCACGACCAAATATACATAACACTTAAATAAGTCAATCCAACAGAAAAAGCAAAACCACTGTAACCACTAACGAAAAAACACAAAAATCAGAAAAATTTCAAAATAGCAAAATATTAAAAAAACAAAAAATTGCAAATGATTAACTACAAAAAGACATACACGGAATCAACCTCTTGACGCCACTGGCGTCTATCTTGTTTACACTAATTTTTACACTCAAATCGGGGGCGCGTCTTATACACAAGGCTAGAGATCTAGGGTGTTTTACATCGAGTTACCAGGCCACTCGGAGATCGCCAATTACAATTATAATGCGGCCAAGGCAATGCCCATCGATGTTTGCCTCGTCGTTGATGAATTGTAATTACCGAACCACCCTCCGCTAGAATTACTGATTACAATCCATGTGACATGCCTAGGACAATGGTAGTGAGTACCGACACAGAGTGATACGCATTGATGTCACAGTGATGTCACATTTCACTCATCTCAATATGCGTTTTACTGGCTTTCTAGCGTTATTCATGAGGAGTTGATTTTCTACAATAATTCCAAAAAGGGGGTGCGCACTATACACAAAGCTAAGGTCTATACATCATTTTAAAGGCCTGGACAAGGGGTGCGTCTTATATACGGGTGCGTCTTATACACGGGAAATTACGGTAGAGGGTGAAGCTGTGTTGGACATCACAGGCCATGCCCAGGTGGCATTACTGATGAATGCAGGGTCTTAGCCAGGATTTAGAAACTGGGTGCCTTAAATTGGCTATTGTTAAATTTTGGGGCATCCAAATTTTTAAGGGGGGGGGCCACAATATACTCAGATTTCAACCATAAACATGTATAGAATTATCAAAATAAGGCATTATATCCTTATACAATTTCATGGGAATTACTCAATTATATGCGTGCGATTTACATTTTGAGAAATTCCTCACAAAAATATGTGGGTGTTCTGAGGGGGGCTTTTTAAGGGTGTGGGTGTCCAAAAAGATGCCCTGCTGGCTAAAACCATGGATGAATGTCATTATCTGGATTGGAAAATAAACTATTTATCAACAACTGATAGGACACAGGTGCAGAGATTAGACCTGCCTAGTCACCTTAATATCAATTAAGGGTCACACCCACATAAGTCATATCACTGATGGGGTGTTTATACCTTATCAGAGGTGTGAAAACAGTTAACCCTTATGCTGCTGGTGGCTAAGTTGGCCAATACAAAAATAATACAAAAATCCTGGGAAATTACTGAAACCCTGGCAAATGGGTACTCATATGATAGTTCTCAGCAAGAGCTTTCCAATGAGTACCAACATGACAGCGTTTAAATGGTTTTCAAAAATCTTTGCATTCTTGTGCAATGGGCGAAAGTAGCCTCAGCATTGGAAGGGTTAAGGGTGGCCAGTCTTGATATGTGAGGAGGAGTGGTGTCCTAGGGGATCAGTGTCGGTCTGATGATCCTAGCGTTCCGGGTATTTAGAGACTGGGTGCCCAAGATTGGTGATTGATAAATTTTTGGGCTTTCTATTTTTCAGGGGAGACCACATTTAATATACTCAGATAACTACCATAAACATGCATTTACTTCGTACAAAATGGCATTACTTACTTATACAATGTCATTTGAATTATATTGAGGTGAAACATTTCAACAATATGCTTATAATTGACATTTTTAGCAATTCCTCTCAAAAATATTTTGGTGTCCTTTGGGGTGATTTTTGAGGGTTTGGCTATCCAAATGACACCCAGACCTACTACTGGCTAAGACTATTGAGGGTGGGTTTATGTGCAGCTCTGATAATAAATTGTGTAGTGCTAGTATCTTGTAGTGTTCGGAATCGGTCACAATTTTCAAGATCGATCATCGGTTCATCTGAACGATCAATGATCGATTAATAATCGAAGTTGTATATGCGCAGTTTTCCTTTGGTAGTCTTGGCTTGTTCAAGGGTTCTTGGCTCCATATTTGTAAAGGAGCTAATCTAACTCTCTTTAAATACCCCTTTAACCCCTTAGTTTTACTTGTTACAGTACTGCTTGATATTAATTAAGATTATGCAGGCTTAAGTGGTGTCTCTCACTTGAACAAAATGCAGTTTCTAAATACAACTTATTTTTTAAAAAATCTTTTAAAAATGATCGATCTTATAAAATTGCAATCGATCATCATAATCAGAGGTTGAATGAGCGATTAATCGGTATGTCCTATTAATCGGACGATCCCTAGTATCTTGGTTGGCTTTTATTAATAATTGTATTTATTTTCTCTTTTTTCAGCTTTCCAGTGAAGAAATGGCAGCTGTGTTCTCCAGTAATTTAGACTGGTAAGCAGATTATAGATGATAGCTTCTTATCTGTTGAACTGTTCAGCAATTTAAGTATTGAAAGTACTTACTCTAAGGGTTAGTTATGTACAGTATTCAATTTAGAACATACTTGCATTTGACAAACTTCTTAATTTACTTACTTTTCCTCACAATGAATCTCTGAAATTCGGCAGATTCTCTTTATTGCAACTTGTGGGTCCTGCGGGACTTTATGGAATTATAGGTTCTCCATTTATGGGATGGATGGATGGAACTTTTTATGGCCGATCCGTTGTTAGTGAATGGCACATTCTGTGAATCAAGATAGGCATCAATACCAACCCTTCCAATGCTGAGGTTACTTTCTTCCAGAGAACAAGGATGCAAAGATTTGTGAAAATCATCTAAACCCTGTCATGTTGGTACTCATTAGATAGCTTTCAATGAGAACGTTCAGACACATACTCATACAGGGTGTCCCAAAAATAATACAATCCTCCCCTTTTCCCTATATATATATTACTGTTAAGATTTAAAAT
This sequence comes from Maea johnstoni, assembly GCA_963942565.1. Taxonomy (NCBI): domain Eukaryota; kingdom Metazoa; phylum Annelida; class Polychaeta; order Spionida; family Magelonidae; genus Maea; species Maea johnstoni. The sequence goes on along the minus strand of OZ012696.1, from coordinate 5,698,158 downwards.
TTATATACTAACTTGACAACAATTTTCCCTTATTTCCCTCTCCCAGGAAAAGTGGACCAATCAGAGCATTTGCTTGGCACCCGCACGCCACAAAGTTCGCAATGGCGCTGCAGGACGACTCGGTGAAGGTCTACACAGCTCAGAGTGCGATCACGCCAAATCTTCGACACAAGCTGCAGAAAGGAGTAGCAGCTCTTGCATGGAAGTATGCCAGCTCTTATTAATATTAATCATCCTTCAGAAATTGACGTCTGAAACTTCAATACTTGTGGCAAAAACTTTGGAATAAAGAATGACATTAAAAAAAATTTGAAGGAGAGTTGTAGGAATTGTTCTGATTAACATTTCTCCTTCAATTTTTTCTTCTTCATCTTCTGCAGAAAGGAGTGGCAACTCATGCATGGAAGTATGCACTCTTATCAACATTAATCATCCTCCAGAAATTGCTGTCTGCAACTTCGATACTTTTGACGATAACTTTTTCAAAGCAGAGCTTGACATCGGTGCTTGCCCCCGGCAAGTAGAATTTGTAAACTATAGCTGAGGGGCAAGCGAAAACTGCATCCTGCTTGCCCCACTTGGCAAGTACGCTGTATATATTTCAGGTTTACTTCTTTGAACGAGTGCAAGATTCTTTGGTCTGGCATCCAAGCTTGTCCTAGAAAATATGCTTGTTTTTAAATGAAATATTATAAAACATACAATTTTTCAAGGGTAAGATTTTTTTGTCTGGCATCCAAGCTTGTCCTAGAAAATATGCTAATTTTTAAATGAAATATTATAAAACATACCATTTCTCAAGGGCAAGTGAAAGTTGAACCTCACTTGCCCTACAGGGAAAGTCGCCACAAATGTTAATGTCATGCCCTGCAAAGGAAAGGGCAACATAAAATGAATGCTGGGAAATCTAAGTTTGGTCCCAACATGCCCTATTACACTACCAGGTTGTCTTGGGAACTTTTAAGCCCTAGAAAGCTGTTTTACTCACTTGTTTTAAAAGAAATGTTACATAACATATTGAGATGTAATATATACTTCTCATTTGTAAGTACTTTTCAATGTGGCATATGATCAGAGAGCTGTTTTTCAGCCCATTCTATCACAAATCTAAGTCCTCAATTTAACCTCGCATAATCATCCATCTATAAACAGATTTTTTAAAGTTAGGTATTCATTAATAAGATATTCTGCAATCATACAAGTTCCCATGCAGCACAATCTTGTAAGGACCTGGTATATATTCCAAGCCTAGAGGCTTTTTACTGTGCAATGTGTATAATCATTCCTTTTTCTTTTCAGACCATTATCTTCATCAGTACTTGCCATTGCCTGTCAATCATGCGTCCTTATTTGGCACGTTGATCCACTCTCCTTGGCAACAAGGTAAGCACAACAACTTGTGTATTTCCTTATAATATGGCATAGGGATTGGTGCCTCTTAAGTTTTCAAAACATTGTTATATAACAATTTTAACGATGATGCCTGCCTCTCAGGGATCTAATTTTGTTAAATTTAGCATTCTCAGTTTTAGAAATATCACTTATAAATAACAACTACCTTAGTTGGAATACATCTAGCTAGCAGTTAGATCAATTTAACCCTTATGCTGCTGGTGGCTAATTTGACCAAAACAAAATGATACAAAAACCCTGAAAAATGACTGAAACCCTGGCACATGGGTACTCATCTAAGAGTACTCCGCAAGAGCTATCAAATGAATACCAAAATGACAGGGTTTAGACGGTTTTGAATTTTTTTTGCATCCTTGTGATTTGGATGAAAATAGCCTCAGCATTGGAAGGGTTAATATGTATTTTAAGCTTTAAATGATGCGATACTTAAACTTTTTTTGTACGGATTCTTTTCGCCATCGATATCAGTATTTGGTATCGTAACGAGTACTGGTACTTGTCCCTAATATGGTATTTCCATACTGTCTCCTTGGTAACAGGGTACATTTACAGTCACTTTCAGGAGCTCCATCTGTTGCATTATTGCTGCAGCATGTGACAATGGCTTCAGAAGAGCAGAAAATAATGTACACTGGCTCGCCCCTTCCAACATTTTTTCCACAAAAAGCGGATGTGCGCTTATTTGGGGTCTGTGCGGTTAATCGGAGGATGTAGTATCTATATTTTCATCTCAAATGATACGATGCTCAACTTTTTCGATCCATCATATTCGAGTTTGTCTGTATTCACTACTGTCTCTGTTTTTCTCCCCACCAGGCCGTCCACAAGCTCGTGTCAGGTTCTCCAGCAGAACGGTCACGGTCCCATAACAAGCCTGGCCTGGAGTCCCAACTCCAGCGTCCTCGTATCAGCCTCCCCTGCCGACACAGCCATCATGGTAAGATATTCTACAGAAATTGTCGTCTGGACCTGCGATGCTTTTCAAAATAATTAAGAAATTAAGCATATATCAGAAAGATATTTGATGGAGAGTTGTTTGATAGTTCCTGATTTACAAATATTTTGTGAAAATCACTTTTGTTTGAGAGATACCACCAAAATAATCAGGCAGTTTTGGATGCCTTTAATACGCTCGGTAGGCTATTAGATATAGTTGCTCTTAGGATATTGGAGTAGGTAAGTCAGGACAGGCAGCAATTTTGGAATTGCTGTTTTAGGCACATTTTTTCAAATTCTGGCTAAGACACTGCATGTACAGCATGACTGTCACTTTAACTTCTCTATTAGAGTGATGACCAAATCTTGTCCTAAAAGCCACATAAGACATTGCCAAAGTTTCATTTCCTTCCTATTGCATCATAAAGGAATGAATGTAGCTGTTATAAATTTCAGATCTTATGGGATCCATTGCAGACAGGCATATTTAAAAAATATATATTTTTTCTATCTTCTCAGGGCTCGAAATTAAGTTTTCTTTTCACGGAGCCCAATTGCATCTTCAAAAGCTACCTAAAGGTGTTGTGTATAGAAACCAGTACAACTTTAGGCTCCCTGCAGAAATTTGAGGGAGCCCCAGGGGAATTCAAGGGAGCCCTCAGCTCCCGGCACCCCCTAATTTCGAGCCCTGCTTCTGTAGGTGTGGGATTTCAAACCAAATAATTATTGTTTGTTTGTCTTCTGTAGGTGTGGGACGTGGCGAAGGAAACATGTGTACCATTACGTCGCGTAGGCGGGGGCGGAGTCTCACTCCTATCCTGGTCACCAGATGGCAGCAAACTCCTCGCAGCTAGTCCCTCCTCTGTCTTCAGGTAAATATTAACGTTAACCCTTACACTGCTCACGGCTAACTTGGCCAGCCTTACACTGCTCACGGCTAACTTGGCCAATATCAAATTATGCAAAAAACCTGAAAAATGATTGAAACCCTGGCAAATGGGTTCTCATCTGAGAGTACTCGGCGAGAGCTATCTAATGAGTACCAACATGACAGGGTTTAGATGTTTTTCAAAAATCTTTGAGTCCTTGTGGTTTAGACGAAAGTAGCCTCCGCATTGGAAGTGTCAAATATCCATGTCGGGTCACATAAGTAGTGCAAAATTTAGATGGTCCGGCAGGTCTGTCCTTGGTCAGAGTCAACTTTACTTTTTCAGGTAAATAAATACCATAGTAGTAAGTTCATGTCAAGTCGCACAAACAGTATAAAAAGATGATTCTAACCGAGTGGTCCAATGCAACCATGAATATTTATGGAATGATAGTGCTAGCCCATATTGCCAGTATGTTGAATATTTTCTTTTAGCAAACAAGGGGTTCTTGGCATCATTTGGACACCCAAACCCTCAAAAATCACCCCTCAGGTAACCCAATTTTTATGGGAAATTTCTTAAGATTTCCATCTCAAGCGTATGATTGAATTCTTTCCTTTCAACATAATTCCCATGAAATCTTTTAAGGATTTTTTTGCCGTATTTCAGTATATTGGAGTTGTGAAGGTCTGTCTATATTGCTTCTGCAATCGAAAATCCTTTGGAACTATTTTTGAAGAGAAGAGAATTTCTTCCAGGCCCCAGATTTCTATCTTGTTACGATATGACCTAAGCATAAAACATTTCCTTTTATTTCTTACAGGGTATGGCAGTGCCGATCCTGGACGTGCGAGCGGTGGTCAAAACTCTCTGGGCGGGTACAGGTAATCATTGTAAATTGTCGTCTGGATCTATCATACTTATGTCTATAACTTTGGAGCTGAAAATATTTTTACACATTATTTGAAGGAGAATTGTTGGTAATGATCTTATCAACATTTCTCCCTCAATTTTTTCCCCATCTAGGCTTTCACTTTAAAGATTTTAGCGAAATTGTCAGGCTGCTTTTGCTGTGAGCATTAAAAGTGAGCACTTTTGTCTATATATCGTTTTTAAAAAGAGTCCTCTGCTTTGGAATATATTAAGAATTATTCAAGTATTTAAAGGAACGTCAAAGGTTGAGTTCTGAATTTGAACTTTTATTTCAATTTTTTCCAAAATGTGCTTCTGTCATAAAGATGTCTCCATGACAGTAAAGCCTAAATTAGCCGAGTGAGTGTGTATTGTTCTTTTAATTAATAAGTTCTATAAATGCTATTTGTAATTCAAATTTATCTTCATCTGCTATCGCATTGAGTTAAATTTCATGAAACTGATATTTGCTTCTTGTTCATTTCGTTTGAAATAATTCTTTTTTTTTCTGATATCCATTTCTAGTCAGCCTGCTGGAGTCCAGATGCCACAACACTTTTGTTCACAACAGCTGGAGAGCCAATCATCTACAGTCTTTCATTCAGTAAAAGCCAGGATGTAACGACTGATTTGATTGGTGGATCGAAGGTAGCTGTCAGCTGCGTTGACCTATCAGAAGTGATGATAGAAAATGTGTCAGAGCAACTTCGGTAAGGATCTTTTGTCTCATATATAGAAAAAGCAAAGAAAATATGAAAATCTTCTTAACCCTGTCATGTTGGTATTCATTGGAAAGCTCTCGCTGAGTACTATCAGATGAGTACCCATTTGTCAGGGTTTCAGTCATTTCTCAGCTTTTTGTCATCATATTATGTTGACCAAATTAGCAACCAGCAGTGAAAGGGAGGAATTTAACCATCCATGTTTAACCCATTTATCCTTAAAGCACGTCTCTCGAAATCACCCTTTGGATCTATCATGCCTTTAACAATAACTTTGGAATAAACCACTATTTTACCAAAATATTTGAAGGAGAGTTTTCGCTAATGTTTTGATTAACATTTCTCAAGCAAAAGTTTTCCTAAGTATGCTTTTGCCTGCAAGATTTCCTTAATTAAATTAACCTTTCCAATGCAAGGCTACTTTTGTCCAAAGCACGAGGATGCATGTTTGTATTCATTGGATAGCTCTTGCTGAGTAATCTCAGATGAGTACCTATATGCCAGGGATTCAGTCATTTTTTCACCTTTTTCTGTCATTTGGTAATGGCAAAATTAGCCATCAGCAGCATAAGGGTTAAAAGATTGGTAAATTGATAGGATTAACAATAATTAAATGATTGTTTCGTTACAGTGTTGGTGGCATAGTGCAGAATATGGTATGGGACCCATCGGGCGAGCGTCTGGCAGTACATTTCGCACCTAATGAGGATTATACAAGCCCCCTGGTGGCAGTCTTCCAAACTAGAATTCATCCGGTGCTTGAGATCATGCCGTGTGGGTTCGTGAGAGGAGACCTAGGGGAGACGCCTCACATAATCACATTTCAACCGAAATTTGACATGGGTGCTCTTCTTACTATAGTAAGTATGCGGGTATTGGAATATGAAATTTCAATTATCGTCATTTTTTCTTCCATATTGAAGGGGAGTTTTAGTTTGGCTCCAGATGAATAAGACTCCTGAAAATATTTTCCAGAAGTCGCTATGGTCAGAATGATAGCTTAAACTAATCAGACATGTGTTGGGTCTTGTAAGCATAATATATTAACAGGTTTAGGGCCAGTATTTACTTTGATTTTAACCTTAAACTTTTCATGCATGTAGCAGCCAAAACTGCCTGGCAATTATGGTGATATCACTCTAACAAATGCAATATTTACAAAATATTTGAATTGTTCATAACAACTCTATCTACTACTCTCCTTTAAATCTTTTGCAAATGTATGCTTCTTTCCGAAGTTATTATCTAAAGTATGACTGGTCCAGACGACGCTGGTCAAGTTCTTCTCCAGGCTTGGAATTAAGGGAAGTTTTGGTAATGAATAAAATCCTCAGGGATTGCTAACGTTAACGTATGTTTATCCAATTGTGGTATTCAAGAAAACAAAAGGTCAAGTGACAGTGAATGGCTGCAGAAAATAGACAATTTTTATCTTTTGCAAAAAAAAAGATTATAACAGATTGATTGAAAATCTATGCTGAATTGCTACTTAAAGAGTATGAAGAGCAAAACCAAAGTTGATTTGTAGTTAAGGAAATTATAAAAATAAAATTGCAATTGCAAGGTTGATTTGAAATGAAGATTTAATCAACCTACAAGACTAACTTTGTAATATGTTCATTTTGAATAAGGTATTTTCTTACTGTTTTTCAGATTTGGTCCAGCGGCAGAATAGCCTATATCCCGATGTACTTTGTACCTAGTGCCACAATGAAAGAACAGGGACTGCCCCAGGAGAGCCATCTCAATGGCAGTCTACAGTCACAGTCACTCTACTCACAGGGATTATAAGGAGCATCTTAACTGCAGTCTACAGTCACAGTATATCTGCTTGCAGGGATTGTAAGCAACATCTTAACTGCAGTCTACAGTCACTCTACTCACAGTGATTATAGGGAACATCTGAAAGGCTGTTTACAGTCACAGTATCTCTGCTTGCAGGGATTGTAAGGAACATCTTTACTGCAGTCTACAGTCACAGTATCTCTGCTTGCAGGGAGAATAAAGAACATCTTAACTGCAGTCTACAGTCACAGTATCTCTGCTTGCAGGGAGAATAAAGAACATCTTAACTGCAGTCTACAGTCACAGTATCTCTGCTTGCAGGGAGAATAAAGAACATCTTAACTGCAGTCTACAGTCACAGTATCTCTGCTTGCAGGGAGAATAAAGAACATCTTAACTGCAGTCTACAGTCACAGTATCTCTGCTTGCAGGGAGAATAAAGAACATCTAAACTGCAGTCTACAGTCACAGTCACTCTACTGGCAGAGATTGTAAAGAACATCTAAACTGCAGTCTACAGTCACAGTCACTCTACTGGCAGAGATTATAAGGAACATCTTAACTGCAGTCTACAGTCTTAGTAGACCAGCTCCTAGTCTATGATTTTATAAAATTAATGTTGTTCTCTGTTCTAGTCTCTATCATTTGCTTAATGTCTAGGTGTTAGTTCCTGTGGCTGGTGATAGAGGGCACCAAGGGTGGTCACTGGTCAGTCAGAATCAGGAAACTCGATGGTGAGCAATTTTAGAACTAAATCGAGCAATTTTAGAACTAAATCAGGGAAGACACAGTTTAGAGTTGGTAAAGATTTTATGTAAGGTATATAGAGATAAAAAAAATATTTGTGGCCTAGGACTAGGCTACGATAATAGTCACTCTACTTGCAGGGTGTTGTGAAACGTTGCCTAGGGTAGACTTCTTAGATTGGACAGGACCCTGAATTGTATATGTTGAAGTTCTAATGCCAACTGGCCAACTCACGCAACCATGCACTTGGCACCCTATCTGGGGTCACAAATTACTTATAGGTAATAAAAAGGGACAGAAATATGTGATGTGCATGTTTACACAAAGTTGGCCGGGGGGGGGGGTTCTATATAGCTACAGTGAAACAACCATACATAGTTGAAATGTCCATCATCAAACCGTCCCACTTTCATAAACCCCCCCCCCCCCCTTTGCTAGAATGATAGACTTTCCTTCTTTTCTTTGAGCTCCCTGTATGTATCTCATTGTCTGCAGGAGAACTAATGTTTAGCACTGTATAGGGTCCTTGCCATTCAGCTTGCAGCCTGTTAGAAGCTGAGGGTAGCAATACATTTTCAACGGTTCAAAGGACTTCTCTTGAGCTGTCTAATCATACCATATCTTTTTATTTCTCTGTCTGAGCCAAATTATCTTGTGCCATCTCAGACAGCTGAGATAAAGGATCTCTCATCTCCAAAACATATTGGATCTTATATTGTCTTATATATCAAAACAGATCAGATCATATCTTATAAGTAAATGATGATAATGATGATAATCTTTGTTTCACGAGGATAACACAGTCAAATACAGGATTTGGTTACTGTATGTAAGTAATTTCCATTTCTAATTGATCTGCAATAAGTTGACTTCCTGCTGGGTTCGTGTGCAGATCATCCTAGGGGTGATGTTGTGAACTGCACCCCATGTTTAGCGGCCATTTTGGCCAGTATGGTATTTGCCTCATGGGTATACTCGTGTAGATGGTCATACCGTGGGGCTATTTCACAAATGTTCACATTCTTGACACTTGAGCAGCATACTTTTTTAAGTGAAATCATCTGGTCTGCCATTTGTCTGAATATAAAGATGGGCTTTTCCAGATCATTTGTTCCCACAATGAAGGTGATGTGGTCGTAGAGATTAACTTGCCGATGGTGAATTTTTTCCAGTGTGGCAATCGCTTTTTCCAAAGTTGGAGCTCGTAATTTTTTCACACTATTTGTTTCTTTGAATGGCTTTGTTAGAGAGTCTCCCATGAGTAGAGTTGTGCTTGAGGCGTTGCTCACCAGCTTGCTGTTTGTTTTTCTGCTTGTCCAGTAAACTCTTGGAATACCCAAGTAAGGATTAGGATTTTCTTTTACCAAGGGGATTCCTGTCTTGAGAAAAAAGTGATTTATTTGATATTATTTTCTTGATCATCTTTAGCCATTTTGTGATATTCTCCTATATCTCCTGTTCAATTTGCTTAATGTTGATTCACATTTTTCTTGAAGAGATTTTAATTTTCCGCATGCAGTTCGCATTTGCCCTTGGCAGCCTATGCATATATATTTACTTGCATTTGGTATACTAACATGCAAGGCCTCCTTTTCCTCCCTACAACATTTTTTGACCCATTTGTGAATAATTTCCACCTGTGTTGTATTTTACATCACTTTTCCACATACAATGCATGGAGAGATAGTAGATGGCGAAAAAGGTAGTCTGGCAGCAGCTTTTAACAGGTGTTTTAGTTGGTGTCTTAAACATGATGACCAGGGCCTTACCTGGCCTGCCTACTGGACCGGCAAGTTTTAGCAGTTTACCCCATATACATATTCACTAGGCTTGCCTCTTCCTCCAAAATTATGACGCTCCCTCAATTTAGCTTTCAAATGAAAAGCTTTGTACTGATTAGCCTAGATTTCTAGGCTGTCATTGGATACTACTTCAGCTTGTACAGTGACAAAAGCAGCTTCAATATTACAATCAATCTGCCATATGTTAACAGCATATTTCTTATAAAAAATGTCATACTTATCCCACACATAGTCAGATTCAGGGATAAAGTTATACTAATTTGTTATGTGCTGTATGACTGCAATGGATATACCACATGCTATATCTTCTCCGACATATGACTTATCAGACTGAGGATTTTGACTTTTTACAATTCTTTGTCTAGATTACATAGATGCTTTTTTGTATACTTTCTCTCTCTGTTTGTGATACAGACCTCTGCTGAATTGCCCTTACTCCATATGTACGTTTGACATATGAAGCATTTACCTTTACTTAAGCATTAGACCAAAACTGCTGAAGATCTTGAAGGCAATCATCACAGTTACAGCTTTTCTCACAACTTAAATGTGCTAGGTCACGGGACTGAACACCAAATGTTAATAGTGAGAAAAGTGTTGACTCTTTTACATTCTGTACTGTTATTGACATACTCTTTCATCTCATGGGAGGTTCTAAAAACTGTCAAACACTGTTTTACTAGATCTGTATGACATGGCTCAGTTAGCCATCCCTGCCAACCCCTCCACTTTCTTGGACATATTGGTCAAGATCATCAGATGGGCAATAGTGAATTACACTAACCAAAGGCCTCAGTTGCTACTAGAACTCATAATTTTGTTGTATCGAGGAAATGAAGTATATAATAGGGATGTAGTTCAACCTTTTATTTGACGTGCACAGTAAGGCAGCCAAGGCTGAACTGACCAAATCGGGGGAAGCCAGTGACCATCTAAGTTAGGGCAGGGCCCATTCTAAACGCTTGACCAATAGCAATGCACATTTAATCCTGTCTTTTTTTAAAGAGGAAAATCTTTTTTGTCCTCTTTAAGGGGTCAAATCAGGTAATATGAAACCTTTGCTGCATTTTGAGAAATGTTAAAGTAGAAATAACAGACACATGGACAGATTTTGTAAACTAGGTTTATTCATATCTTGTATTTGCAGCTCTGAGTAAATTTCCTCTGCCATTTCTTGAAGTCTGTAGGTCTTAGAGTAAATTTCCCCGACCTTACAAATTTTACTTCATATGACACTGAGTAAATTTACTCTGTGCCGTTATATGCAATGTTAGTATGGTTGAGGAAATTTACTCAGTCACAAAAAATGAGATCACTGTTTTTAGCAAATTACTACCAACCAACTTAATCTCTTGTTTAGTATCTCTGAGTAAATTTCCTCAACCGTACAAATTCAACATCAGATAAGACAGTAATTTTACTCAGTGTCATTATATGGTATGTTAGTATGGTTGACGAAATTTCCTCCAAGTCATAATTGGCGATTTTAGGGTTGAGTAAATTTACTCAGTGTCATCATATGTGAAGTTTGTATGCTTGAGGAAATTTACTCAGTCACATAAAATGTGATCATTGTTAGTGAGCAGTCACCAAAATCTACATTTGTGCACAGTACAGTGAGACCTGTGTAAGCTGGACACCCAGCAAGGAATGCAGGAACAACCATACTCAGCACATTTTTCTCTTCCACATTTTTCTCTTCCTTGACTGGGTTTTCCTTAGGCTTAGTTTCTGTTTCTTCCTTATGCAGTTTTGGTGGAGGAGTTATTGGCACTGTAGGTTCGATAGGTTGTGGTCTTGGAGGCTGGAGGGCGTTGGATACCTCTTTCAGTAACTCATGACTAGGCCTCTTGTATACCCTGATAGCATCTGAACGATGGCCAGACCTCCCTGCTATAGACTGTTCATCGAAACCTTTTTCATACAATCTTGTGCAGCAGGTAACTTTCCCACTATGGTTACTGATATTACGGTTCTGGGCCTTCCAGTCAATTCCAGCATCTCTAAACATGAGTTGAACATATTTCTTGAGTGAGTTTAGCCCAACCGGCTGGACAGAAAAATAAATTTCCTTTCCTTTGTTGGGCAGGGGTCTGCGGTAGAAGCGACCTTCAGGCACTAAAGATAGGTATAATTCAAATACCTTAACAATACACCTGGGATGATTTGGATCAGCATACTGCCTAATCTTCTTTGGAACTGCCTTGCAGTCTATATCACCTGTTAATGTTTTGCTGATCCTGCCTGAAAATTCTAGAAACTTGTCTTGATTTTCGTCACGTCCAATAGTAAATTGATCAGTCATCAGGTTCATCCATTCCTCTGAGTCCAAACACCTTGCAGTTGTAGAAAAAAACACAGTAGGATAGACCTTGGCCACTATCAGTAGAAAACACATTGGTATCCCACAGGGTCTACTCATCATTTGAGGTAACAGGATCCTTGTGTTTGGTAGAAACACCAACTCCTTTTGATAGTAGCTGCTTAGTGCGTGATTGCAAAGCAGATCTGAAAGTTTTGAAGGAAGTGTCACTTTTTTGAAAAATATTAATGTCTCTGCGATTGCAATCCTCCTGCATGTGTCGCTGTACTCCACTGGCTATGGTATCTGTCTGTTTTTCAACTTTCATAAGAGATTGAGTTGCAATATGATCTAGCTGTGTCAAAGAAACAGGATCTAGTGCAATATCATCCAAAAAATCAAAGTTTAGGTTGAAGTTTGCCTCCATGATGTTAGCCAGTCCAAGGACAGGTTCTGACTGAATAGTTGCTGGTTAAATTTGATGCCACATGTTCTGTTACTTAATGATTCATTATGAACTGCAGTATAAAGGGTGACAGGACCACATGGGAGACCCTGTGGATTTGACAAGGACTTCATTGTTTAGTCCAGTGGCTAATGATTTCCTGGACACTGTGCTAAATGTGTTAGATCACTTCACTCGAGTTTTATGGTCATCAAAGCACTCGCTGGCGCTCGTGCTTTAATTCCCATAAAACACTCTTTCCGTGCTCTAACCTATACTAAATAACCTAAAGTAGCTACATTTATATTGTATGGATGGGTGTCTGACTGGAGCATCATTGCATTTGATTTTGAAAACATGGACGACCCAAACCAAAGCTGCACTGCTAAGATCACAGGTGTTTGGAGCAATTTCGACTGTGTGTTATGTTAGAAAACCTTGGATTATAAACAGTGTTTTATAAACAATGACTTAAAACTTGTCATTATGTTTCTTCTACATGTATATTCATAACTAGGCTGTGGTGTGACTGTGACCCATTCATTACTAAGATCAAAAACAGTCTTTATTCATACCTAAAACCAGTGTTCATAACTTATACCTTTCTATGGAACACTTAATCTCTCCCTTTACCCATCTTTTCTGTATTGCCTACTGTTTGACTGCAGTCTTGATCATATGATCACTTAAACTGAAGTGACCGAGAAAAAAGAATTATCTAGACTTTTGTGTTCCTCACAAACATTCACTTCACTTATAATGTCACAGTGTTGGAGCTAAAGCTCATCAATCCAAAATGGTTAACTGTACTTGGTTGGGCACTTTACAGTCCATGAGTTCACCATAACAGTTCAGTTTATAACCAGGCCAAGCTACAAGTAGCCCACTACACATTAATGGTTAAAAAAAGTGATGTTTTAGCTGTGCACTAATTTCAACAGAACAGGCCAGTAGTGACTTTACAAGTTGAAAACAAACTAAATCCTCCCCCGAATGTCATAACAACGAGCACCACTTAATCCTCCTGGCTATCAACCACAATGGCAGCTTTACTTGGAAATCTACCAGTTTATAAGTAATAGGTCAACCTCAGAAATGAAACATTCAATGCATGCTTTTCTCTTTCTGGCAAGTGTTCAATTGGAATGTAGTTTATGGCTGCACATTTTGCAACATGAATCAAGAGAGCCTTTTATAATATCTTTCCAAATAAGACTTAGATTGCTAAATCCATCAACAACTGATATATTGTGAAAGTTAAAGATGAATAACACACAGCAGATTTTCCATCAGATATTTCACTCTGATTGCAAGAAAACGTGATTTAGCCTTCCCATTTCCTGTTATCACAGCAGTTCTCTTTTTAGCTGGCATTTTCTTTCCTTGTTTATTCGTTGTTTTCTTCTTTGCTGTCCGTTTCTGAATTTCGCGTACAGTGATCTGAAAGCACAAGTAACATCTTCATATACCAACTATTAAAATCAAATCAAATAATCTGACAGTGATCTTCCTTTGGCATACAATCAGAATAAGTAGTAATTACTAATAGCATCAAGAAGTAGACTTTCTTTTTTAAATAAAGTAAAAAAAAATTAACCTTCCATAAATGACCATTCAGAACCTATCTGTTATCAACCATCTCTATTAAGATTTTGGCAAGTTGTGAAATGATCTGTATTGTCATGTAAGTAATCTTACCTGTGGATTATCTGTTTCTGCGTCAATCAACCGCTGTGTTGCTTGAGGAATTAAAGGCCCTTCAACAATTTCTAGTGGTTCATTTTCCACAAATTTTGGCAAAAGCCACTTAGCACCATTTTTACTCTACTTCAGTCGCTCAGCTGCCTTCTCTTTCAAATTATGTATTTCACTGATATATTTTTGCCACCATTTAAGCTCTGACTGTCCACGTTGGTCACTGAATAGTGCAGACCACTGATCTAAATGTCGTTCTAAAGTGTCAGTATTAATTTTGTCAAAATTTGCAACCTCAATTTTAGGTGTTCCTTTAGGTAGACATACACTACCATCTTCATTATGTTTGAATAGAGAACGCTCTACTGAGTGCCAATTGTTTTGGCTGTTACCTTTATACAAAAGAATGACTTCACCAGTGCCATTTCTGAGAAATTTAAAATGGTGTGGCTTTGTTTGACCTGAGATCTTGTCAGCCAAACATGGACTCAACCAAGATCTGATATCATACATGGCTGTCAGCCTCTCTACATTAGGTATGATTTCTAGCAATTTTAGACAAGTTTCAGCATCATTTTGCCTTAGACGATTTGCAATTTTGCTAAAAAAAAGGCATCAATGTCCTAATGGGTGTGACCAACAAAAAGAAAGGATAAATGCACTTCCTTGAATATTCTAAGATGCACAAACAACTCACACAAAGCCAACAGGTACTTATTTTTGTTTTCACGAAAACAATTATCAGCTTGCAGGAATAAAACAGGTGGTAGGGAATTTCTGTTTGACTGTGCTAATGTATATAGGACTTTAAGGATTATATTCATTGACAGGTTAGAATCATGTGGATATTCTAGCACATCAACATATGTCATGTGTTTTCTATGTCCATGTGAAATAACACCCGAAATGTGTCTGTTAAAGGTCGCCTGGGTTAATACATTTTGCTTTTCGACCTGCAAAGTGGGGTAGATTTGTCTTGGATTGATCCATTCCATCTATAATGAGACTTAAATATTTCTTAGGATTCTCTCTAGCCTTAGTTCTTTTGTCATAATATGTTACCCTTTCTTTCATTTGCCTCCAATTATGTCTTTCTTTATCCCGGATATCATTTTTTCTTTCTCATTTCAAGTTTTTTGAATCCTTTCTAAGCTAGTTCATATAGTGCATTTGGAAAAACTGTTTGTTATTTTAATTTTAAGGTGGGAGAATTCTTTATTCCACATTTTATAAAAGTGTGCTCTGGACAGAGTCGCTTCAAATCTGCCGTGCCAGTCTGTGAGATACTGTTTGAAAATGATAGATTTGCATGTCTTGTAAGGTAAAAAAAACTTTCTTGGAATTTGGCATACGGTCACCATGGAATGTAGCATACTTTTCCATCCAGTCCACTGCTGTAACGTAGCTATCTGAATTACCCCCTTGTTTTCCAAGAGCACATATTCCTGAGGATTTCTGGCCTGCTTGTGCTTTTTTTTTTAAACTGTGCTCTGTTTTTAATTCTCCAATCAGTGGTCAGTATTTTAGAATCACCTGGGCACCTGTTGGGTCACTCATGGTCACTGGGTGGTCACCTGAAGGGGCCAATTCAATAACATGTAGAATCATAAAAACATTCAGTGTACGTGCTCCCAGAGAGCGGTATTGGTATCTTGATTGGATAGGTAAAAAAGCTTAAGTGGACATCTGCTGGTGAATAATTAATTAGCCCTTGTTAATTGCCAATAGTATTTGCCTAGTAGATCAAAGGCTATAGGTGTTAGAGAAATGTAGAATCAGGCCTGTGCCTCTAACTGCACTGTATAATATCATTGAATTATAGCAAACAAAATCTTAAGAATTTATCTATACGATACTTTGACAGATTTATACATGATTGCACCATAGTTGTTTACCACAGTAAAGGTACTTTGAGAGGCTATTTCCTATTTCCCTTCCTTGGTCTTATGTTGTTTGGATTTGTGATTGCCATAGCCTCCTCATGCCGATCTGTCAAGTTATGACATATTTTGCTCCCTTTCCTTTTGTTTTTGTTGGGTTTCTGAGCCCCGTCCTTGTTTTGGACCTTTTTCCTTGTTTTGGACCTCTTTTTTTACTAGCCCCTGAGTAATGGCGCATACCCAATTTATTGCCTTCCAGATAAATGGCCCTAAGAAACCACTGTCTGCACCCCATCTGAATTTCTCAAAATCCTGCGCTACCCTGTATTCATCATCAAAGATAAAAATGTCTTGCCAGTCATGGGTCTGGCCTAATTTTGTAATATGTGTGGTATAAGTAGAATAATCCTGAATATCCTGGGTTTTTTCAAGGACCTAAGATTTGATAAGGGCATGCTGAATTCGGGCATTAGTTTGAGTCCACATACCGGGGATTACTTCTGACAGGAGAATTCTTTTGCTTGACCCTTTACTAGCAAACACCTGGATATCCTCTTCCTCATTAGTTGCAATGACATAATCTTGGGAGTCCCTAACAGTCATGGGAACAAAGTCAATGATATGGAGAGCCTTTGAAGTTTTGTGCACTTCCATCTCAAAATCCAAAAAATGTTCCTCCCTCTCTGTAAGATAGTCTTAGGGCTTTTAAAGGTATATTTTGCATCCTTAAATGAGTCAGTTTCTAGATAGACTGGAGTTGAAATGATCAGCACACAGGAAAGATGGCTTTAGAAGTAAGAAACCCCTCATTTTTCAACTGCTTATCCCTTGTAAGTGTAAATAACACATAAATGAGTGATTTCCCCATACCAGTTTGCTGTGACACAAACACATCTTTCCCTTTCAGACATTCCTTGAGTGATTTTGTTTGGAATCCCTTAAGATTCCTATAATTTTGAGATAAGTTGGAAATGGCCACCCTCTTGCACTAATACATTTTCATGAAGAAGTTGGGGATTGAGGCTAGTCCTTTGGTCAGGTTGAGAAGCAGCAGAGCGTTTGAGTTTCATATCAGCTGGAGGCATGTTTTTTTGTACAGACTCAAGTTTATCCAGGTGATGCCCACACCTACACAATGAGTTCACATGTGCTGAGACAGAGAAAAAAGCTGACCCCCCCCCTGCTTGGTTAATTGACTTACTATATCAGTGAGGATATCAAGATCATCTGCTAAGGTTGATAGTTTATTATTGAAAACTATCAGAGATTGACAACCAGGTTGTTGTAGGAATTGTCAGGTTGTCAAGAGTTGATTTTAGGCTGTGTATGGCTCTATTTAGGAGCAGGGAGCTGATCCTGTATTCCTCCTTATTTAGAAACAGAACCCTTGAGTCAGGCGAGGAGAGTTTTGTTGGAGAAGAAGTTAAAATATTCTGCTCTGGCATTAATGAAGTAGACAATTGACTGAGAGAAGGTGACACTTTACTAAAAGGTGACTAAATAGCTATGCTATTTTCTTCCAGAACCCTGGTTTGGTTTTAGGGCTATCCATTTCCTCCCTTCTGCATGATTCTAACATAAAGGGAAGTTTCTTTTGTACCCACTGTTTTTAAATCATCTCCACTATAGATCTAGATGATATGAACCTTGCAGGCAAATAGGCATTAGGATTTTCTTTCACCAAGGGGATTCCTGTCTCGAGAAAAAAGCAATTTACTTGAGTTCTTTTCTTGATCATCTTTGGCCATTCGCTTTTGTTATATTCTCCTATATCCCCTGTTCCTATTCGCTTAATGTTGATTCACATTTTTTTCTTGAAGAGATTTTAATTCTCCGTGTTCAGTTTGCATTTGCTCTTGGCATGGTATGCATATATATTTACTTGCATTTGGTATACTAACATGCAAGGCCTCCTCTTCCTCCCTACAACAATATTTGACCCATCTGTGAATAATTTCCACTTGTGTTTTGTATTCTCCATCACTTTTCCACATACTATGCAAATGGTGAAAGAGTTAATCTGGCAGCAGGTTTAACAGGTGTTTTAGTTGGTGTCTTAAACATGGTGGTCAGGGCCTTACCTGGCCTGGCTACTGGTCCTCAATTTCAAGTTCTAGTAGTTTACCCCCATATACATATTCACAAGGCTGGCTTCTTTTTCCAAATTTATGACTCTCCCTCAATTTTGCTTTCCCATGTATAGCTGTGTACTGATTAGCTTATATTTCTAGGCTGTAATTCGATATACTGCTTGTATAGTGACAAAAGCAGCTTCAATATTACAATCAATCTGCCATATTTTAACAGCATATTTCTTATAAAAAATGTCATACTTAAGCCACACATACTGTAAAACTGGTAATGTTTGCGTGTAGTAAATATTGCGTTTTTTTCATTTTCTCTTTTATGCGTGTTTTAATTAATGCGACGCCACCAGACGTCAGATATCTGAAACAGAAGGGACAGATTTATGCGTGTTTTAATTATTGCGTCCTCATGCATTCGCATTAAAACGCAATAATTAAAATCACGCAATCATTACCAGTTTTACAGTAGTCAGATTCAGTGATAAAGTCATACTAAGTTATGTGCTGTGTGATTGCAATGGATATGCCACATGCTATATCTTATCCGACCTTTGACTTAACAGACTGAGGATTTTGACTTTTTACAATACCTTGTCTAGATTACATGAATGCTTTTTGTATACTTTCTCTCTCTGTTTTTGATACAGACCTCTGCTGAAATTCCCTTACTTCCTCTGTGTGTTTGACATATGAAGCATTTATCTTTACTTCAGCATTAGACCAAAACTGCTGAAGATCTTGAAGGCAATCATCACAGTTACAGCTTTTCTCACAAATTAAATGTGCTAGGTCACGGGACTGAACACCAAATGTTAATAGTGAGAAAAGTGTTGACTTTTTACATTCTGTACTGTTATTGACATACTCTTTTATCTCATGGGACGTTCTAAAACCTGTCAAGCACTGTTTGTACTCGATCTGTATGGCATGGCTTAGTTTGCCACCTATCATTCCTTCCACTTTCTTGGACATATTGGTGAGGATCATCAGATGGGCAATAGTGAATTACACTGTAGAGTTCATTGATGTAAAATCCATAACCAAAGGCCACAGTTGCTATTAGAAATCATAATGTGACAGATTTATTCATAATTGCACCATAGTTGTTTACCACAGGAAAGGTACTATTTGCCTTCCTTGGTCTCATGTTGTTTGGCTTTGTGATTGCCATAGCCTCCTCTGGCCAATCTGTCAAGTTATAATATATTTTGCCCCCTTTCCTTTTGTTTTTGTTGGGTTTTTGAGACCCATCCTTTTTTGGACCTCTTTTATTAGCCTTTGAAAATGTGTGCACTTCCATCTCAAAATTCCTTGAGTGATTCTGTTTGGAATCCCTTAAGATTTATATATCCCAACTTTTTTTGAGCAAGTAAGTGTGTGCATATAGTCACTCTTCGGTATCTAGGTCGGCCACTCAATTCATATGTCAATGTAAAGTGTTTTGTTACTTCTCAAATCATATAGATGAAGTTTTTTACCTTATCTGAGTGTCTCCATTGCTATCTAGCTATCAATCACCTCATAAGGATACTAGGTAGGGCCGCCTTACAGATAATGTATCTCGGCGGAACTGTTCATCAAACTTAAGGATGCTCTGCCACTTTTATAGCTGGGCATAGTCCATGACCGTACAAGAGTAATCTAGGTACTCTGTCACCTGTTTGAGGTCACAGAGTTCACCTGACCTCATTAGTTCGTACATGATTCTGCTATTTGCAGCTGACCACTGTGTTGGGGTGACGGTTTCTAAGTTAACCCTTCTATTAGCCCTTGTTTGGTTCATTTCCTCCCAGGGCTTGTCCTCCTCAGTCTTATCATCATTTACAAAAGTGACAATATAATCAGTAATTGAGAAGGCATTGGTCTCTTTACCCTTTTTCAGAAGGTGTCTAGGGTTGAGATTAGAGGTACGCTCAAAGATGCTGACAGCAGTTCAACATTTGTCCCATTATAATCTTGATCCCCTGAAAATTCTATGCCCTGAGCTGGTGCCAGGGCCCATGGGGAGACACCTCCATTTTATGCCCAGAAGATGGTAGTCTGACTCTCTAACAGGAATAATGCGATAGGCTTACTTTATATCTGATTTTGCTAAAAAAAAAACACCCTTGGCCTAATGATTTTACCAAATTTATTGCTTCAATATTGTAGCATAGGATACTGAACATAGGTCTTTAGGAATATGATCATTTACGGAGTCTCCTTCGGGATAAGAGAGATGATGAATCAGCCTAAACTCTCCTACTTTTTTGGGTACAACCCCAAGCGGATAGATAACCATGTCTGTAAATGGGGGAGAAACGAAAGGCCCAGCAATGCGATTAAGAGAAATTTCTTTGGATAGCTTCCTATCTACCACGGTAGCATGTTGTTGGGCAGACGCCAGATTTTCTGCGTTATTAGTTAGAGGGGTTCCGGTGGCCCTAACTCAAAACCGGATCTAAATCTGTTTACTAAATAATCTGTTTTCTCCTTGTCATAACCCGAGAGGTATTTTATAAGTTTGCCTGGTATTACTGGCGTTGGATTTGCGCCAAGGCTTCTGAGTTTGGGAGGCTGATTCAACTTCTTCCCTAGCTTGCCCTAGATGAGGAGTACAGTAAATGGCCACAAATGATAGAAAGAGATCAGTCCATTCTTCTATGGACCTGATCTTTCGAGGTGCCATGGGTTGAGCCTGAATTGGGTTGGAAAGGTTAGTGGAGTCAATCACTAGCCTATTAGGCACTTTGTCTGAGCGTGGGATCAGTAATCCCAGCTGGACATCCATGGGCACTGTAGCCGCCAGGGGAATTACACATAGAGAAGAAGAGTGGGAGGGATAGGTAAAAAATCTTCATTGGTTGTTACATAAGCGGGCATAGTTTCACCCGCATTGCCTGGAACAGAGGTTAATTGGGACCCAATTATGGGACCAACTGCTGGAGCCGAGCTTGCTCCTGGCACTTGCAGAGGCTATGAAAGCAAACCCACCACTGTATCTTGTAGATTGGAGAGTTGGGCTGCCACACCTTCCAATGTCAATCCTGATGTACTAGACTGGGGTTCCTCCACTGCCACATCCTCTGGCTCACTTTCTCCAATAGGTGGTGGTGGTGGTGGAAAAGCCGGTTCATTATTTGTGGATCGCAGTCCCCGCCTCGCTGGAACGCTCTCCTCACAGCAGTCGCAACTTTTTCTTTTCCTGGTGCGCCCCAACTGAAAGAAGCCAAAAACAATGGCCAGCAATATGGGTAGCAAAAGAGGGTATGTACCGGAGTCTTAGTTTAAACGGGCCAAAAGGCCAAGACGGGTTCAGTAAAATGAACCAAAACGGACAAATGCCAACTGGACTATGCTAAAAAGACATGTAAGGCAATGAGTCTATGCCAAAAAGACATGTAAGGCCAACGGGCCTATGCCAAAATAAGTTAAGGCCAACGACCTATGCCAAAAAGACATGTAAGGCCTAAGGGCCTATGCCAAAAAGACGTAAGGCCAACGGCCCTATGCCAAAAAGACATGTAAGGCCAACTGGACTATATATATATTTATTTCTTTAAATTTTTAATTTATATATATATATATATATATATATACTCTCTAAACCAGTTAACCAAATCTAGTATCTTAAACCCAACAGCCGAGGGCTCGGCATGACAGATCATTGGTACCAATTTCCAGATGTACCACATGAGGCTGGAAAGTCCTCAGAAACGGGGTTGCAATTCTCTTCCCTCCTCTGACTAACAGTTTAATTTCACATTGACTTAGGTTAAACCCATGGTGCACACCGACTGACCCTGCATGGATAGCATGGTCAAGCCTGTTTACAAAACTGTGCCCAATAACTAAGCATATAACGTCCATCTTAATTGCAATAATAACAAAAATGAAATAAACTTACCGTATTACCCCGCATACAACACGCACTTTTATACACTGCAGAACCTACGTTAAGGAGGGGGTGCGTGTTATCAACGGGTACATAAACCAGAACATTTTTACAGCGATTCTGTAGACGTGTGGGGCATGGTCGAAAATACTTTGGTGGATTCCTATTGTCTATTGGCCTGTCACCATGACGACGTTATGATGATTGCCATTCTGATACCCTGGACGTACCAGATCATGTTTGAAAATAGACTTTTACCGTACTGTTAATTGGTATCACTTGCACAGTGACTCTGAGCACTATAAACACAGTACGATATAAGCCTCTAATTACCGGAGTCAACGCGGGTTACGGTACTGGGGTTAAGATTCCCACTCCCCAACTCCGCCTGCGTGTTATAAACAGGGCATTGTATTTTACACATGGGAAAGGGACTTGGGGAGGGGGTGCGTATTATCTATGGGGTGCGTGTTGTATGCGGGGTAATACAGTACTTCATAATTGTGAATCTTGCTCCTAATCCTGCCTAGAGCCCTTAAGAAGGAAGATGGAGGTAGATAAGCCTTCCAAAATTTCACAACGGTGTTGTCTTCTTGAGGTGAGAAGCAGGAAGAGGCCTGGTCCAAGTGGCCACGTGATAATTTTTTTATTGCCCCTCCCTGACCTGATTGCCAGGTTCTTATGATGGCGAGGTACTATGTAGACCTTTGACCGGCTGCTTCCTGCTACTGGCCTCACTATTTACCCTCCTCCTGGGATAGTCAATTGATAATTTAACATAAACAAATAGCCTATTCTGTCCCATAAAAACCCTTATGTGCATAATGTTCTTTATGCTCACAGAATGCAACTTGAATTATGAAAGAAATTGGATACATAAAGAAAGTAACATGATGGATTTGAGTTCTGTAGTGTTCAAGATAGGATCGTATTCACGCAACTGCCGCCTGAATCTGATTGCGGCCATTTAATTACATGCATCAACTGTATCACCACTAGATGGGACATTGTTATGCTATTTTGAATGTATATCAGTGCCAGTAATATACACGTTATCATCACCTGGTGTGAAATTAAAAGGAGCTCGATAATAATGAGTTTTACAGTATGCTATTGTCCAGTTTAGAAATATAGGTGGAAGAGAAGATTCCCTTGTTCATATATTGTCTGCAGATCTGTGGAGAAATTACATTGGACTGGGAAAAGTGGAGAGTTCAAATTACCATGGCTTCAGTCTAAGTATGTTAAAGAATGTTCACTTAAACAAGAAATGATCTAGGGAAGGAGAAAATATCCCTGCTGAGAGTTATTGAATTACAGGATGAGAGTTGAAGATATAGCAGGGTTATAAAGCCAGTGTGTAGAGGAGTTGTTACTAGATGATAAAACAGTGAAGGTCAGGCTGGCACAATAGATCTGTTGTTATGGCCAGTAGGTTGTTGACATCTTTTATGACTGTGGCCTTGTGGTGGTAACTTACAGCTTCTTTAGTGTTTTATGACCCAACAGTCTTCTGAGATTACAGTCATCTTGCTTGAGAGTTCATCCAAAATTGTTCACAAAGATCCTTGGTAAAAACTTCCAGCTTGTTGGGTATTTTATGGCCTAACAGTTTTCTAAGCTTGCAGCTATCCAAAAATGGACCCACAGATTACCAATTCAAAGAAATCCTGTCTTGGAAATTGAAGAAAATCTCTCTGGTTTATCCTTGGTATCTTATGCTGATCCTGTGTAAATCTCATCGGGTAGTCCCTTTTGGTTAGTCTATAAATGGTGGAATATCTGATTCAGGCACATGTTGTCCTGCCTGACAATCTCTCTGATACTTCTGGGAGTCTTCCACTGCAGTTGCAGAGGCCTTTCAGTCAACTGGGGTGCTTATCTGATAGCCCAAGTTGACTCAGGCCAACCATGCAAATTGGCTTCTCAAAGGTTCTGAGGAAAACATCAATATTTTCCCCTTCTTGATATAAACTTAATTTTTTTGCCCTTTGATATTTGCGTGTTACTTGGCCCTATGCATGAGGTATGAAACTTGGTCTTTAATGTTAGTCTCTTTGTTTCAATCTTAAACCTCTTTCTTTCCTGTTCAGCATATTCTACTATTCATGAGCCCTTTGCTCACTGTCCCTCTGAAGTTTTAACTCCTGTTGTTTAATTACTGCACTTAG
Organism: Maea johnstoni; assembly: GCA_963942565.1. Taxonomy (NCBI): domain Eukaryota; kingdom Metazoa; phylum Annelida; class Polychaeta; order Spionida; family Magelonidae; genus Maea; species Maea johnstoni. The sequence goes on along the minus strand of OZ012696.1, from coordinate 5,674,518 downwards.
TACTGCAGGATCAGTACTTGACTGTTGCACTTCTGGGTCAGTCTGTGACAAGGATAGCAGTGATTCGGCTGCCCTTGCACCGGCAGCAATTCTATCTACATGTGAGACACCCTCTGGATTAATTTCCTTATCTGAATCCATTTTCTTTAGTAATTAGCTAACTGTCATATAGCCATTAGGGAGGTAGTAAGAATGCTGGAGGCTGGATCTGTAACTTTATTGCTTAATGCATGATTTCAAAGCAGATCTGGAAGTTTTGAAGGAAGTGGCACTTCTTTGGGAAATATTGATGTCTCTGCAATTGCAGTCCTCCTGCAGGTGTCGCTGTACTCCACTGGCTATACTCTTAGGTGTATTTACAGGGTAATCAGTCCCATCACGCCCATATCCTTCTTCCCTAAAAAAATCCGCCCCACGATCCTCAGGGCGTAAACCTCCGCCGTGTTGAAGGGTACCACACTCGGCTGCTGGGGGTACAGCTGGTGTCAGTGGACATAGTCCAGCAAGTCTGACAAGTCAGACATTCCCAGCTGATTGGTGATGAAATGGAGAGCTCCAAACATTAAGCTACCCCACTCCATGATCGTCGACTCCGAGAAGACCATATCCTCATGATCTCCTCGTCGGTGCCGGGACTGAAGGACGTACTGTGGTTCATAAATATGGCATCTCTAACATGCCCGAAGAATATCGGAGATCCATGGGAGATGAGTTACTCCATGGTGACGCCATACGTTATGCAGCCGTTCCGAGTAGGAGCGCGTCCTCTAGAGGGTAAGTTTCCTCTGAAGGGAGATCGAGAACAGACGCGAGAAGGAGACCGTGTCCGGGTAGGAGGCCTAATAGGTGAATGACCTCTCGGTGGCAGCTGAGGTGACCGGGACCTCACACGCGGTGCAGGACGAGGCTGAGTTGTTAGCCTCGTTTCTGCAGGATTTCGCACAGTTGTTTCGTCAACAGGCTGTCTTGAAGTGATTGACAAAGAGGTTCGCGGTTTCGGAACCGGCCTAAATGTCGCCACCTGGGAGGTTGCCGTTGGAACGGGTATCCTCGAGGTAGAAGCCTTCAGGGGCGAAGGCGCAGCAGTTCGCGCTGAACCGACAGCAGCTGATGGAGCCTGCCGAAATGCTACAGGATTTGTTTGTCTCATCCTAGTAGGATCTACTAGGGTATATATGTAAACCGGCGACTATCTGTGTAAACCACCCTCACATATTTAAGCTCCTATGGTTGTCGCCTTTTTGTCGTCACAAAACTGCTATCGCCAGATTTAGAGAATCTGGCGAAAAAGGCGACAGCTTGGACAGCCCTGGATCTTGAATATAGACGGTAACCAAATCCCCTTAAACATCATTCGCATTTGAACATTTTTATGTGTCTATCAAGTCTGTGATCCACCCACATGATTCATGCCAGATGTGTTCCATCTATTTGGAAGTCTGTATATAGTCACTTTTTCCTTCCATCCTGTGACAAGTTCATGACTGGCCAGTGGTCAATGGTTTTTGTACATGCCAGTGGGTACCGCCATTCTGAACTGATAAGTTGATCTATGAATGCACTACTTAAGAGCAAAATATGAACGAGACCCCATTAGGATTTTTGACAATCGCGGAACGTTGTCCACCAGAGGCAGACATTTTATTTGTGAACAGTAGCGGTGATTAACATTGTAAGCTCCACGTTATACCAGTAATTGTTCTCGGCTGCAGATCTGTTGCCATATGAGAGAAGCCAGTTTACCTCAAACATAAAAGTACTAGTGGTAAGTATTACTCTTATCTCATACAGTAGAAGGTGCAGCACAATATCAAACATCAAGTGTAACAAAAATTACCCTACCCTGTTTCTCGTGAAGTATGCTTGGTAGCTGTTGATGGCTGACTGTATGGAACTGTAATGGTGGCTTTCACGTGAGGGAGCAGTTCTAAAGTGGAAAATGTTGGTTGAAAGCTAATCCCTTACTGTTTACAATGTAGGCATGGTGACCACAAAACTGGGGCCTAATCCCAGTTAGACCAAGGGGGCTTGGTATGGAAATCAATATAAATCTTGCAACTCTAGAGGCCAGAAAGTACTTACGTATAAACTGACACTGCCATATTTCAATTATTTCGCCTATGGAACCTTTATTGTGGGAAGTTGGTGGAGTAATAGCAAAAATCTCCACAACCAGAATTTTCTTTAACTTTTTGAAATCATTCTTAGGACCATATATTTTCAAGAAACAAATTAAAAACCGTTTTGTTTTCAAGCTAGGGGACGCCACATTACCGACATTTCATGCAGGCTTGTAATTTGATGGCTGGACTTTCACTATGAGGGCAGCGGCGCTACCACAAATAGAGAGGAGACTCCAGGAACCTGGTCCTCACATAACCATCCTTGTCTCCCCCCCCCCCCCCCCCCCCCCCTCGAGGTAGAAGCCTTCAGGGGCGAAGGCGCAGCAGTTCGCGCTGAACCGACAGCAGCTGATGGAGCCTGCCGAAATGCTACAGGATTCGTTTGTCTCATCCTAGTAGGATCTACTAGGGGATCCACTTCTGAACTCGCCCAACCGGTGGTGGTGCGAATCAGGTAATAACCACCCAAGTTTAGGATGGAGCCCACCTCCAGATTTTGATGTGCAAGCCTGCTGGCGTTTGCGGCAGGAGGGCAAGGTTGGCTCGTGGACCTTGACTGAGCTGGGGCTCGGCTGGTAGTCGTCTTTGGTCATGCTCCCATAGAACGATAATCCCTGGAGGGAGCCGTTGTCTCCTGAGAACATACAGTTGTAGATGTTCCCTGAGACGAACGTTTGGACGTTGATGGTCGACGTTCTGATCGTCGGGAGTCAGAGTGGTTGGATCGATTATGCGGAATACTATGTCGGAAATCGGTGTAGGGGGTCCGACTCTCCGGAATGTTACGTTGGGAGCGATGAAGAACGCAGTATAGCCCTTTCGTCAATGTGGTAAGGACTATCCTCAGGTAATGCGATTACCAGGTGACCCGGGAGGTTGCTGAGGACCTGAGCTCGTGGGCATAGGTCATGCAACTCCCGTATTAGATCTCTAGCACGTTGGTTTCTTAATGTCCGATGAGCCTTACGGATCGGATAGGTTGGCCGCAATAAACAATCCTTTAGTGAATAAGTCAATTCCTTCACTAAACGCGCTAATTCCTGAGGGGGTAATTTCCATTTTTTCCATCTTCTTCTTGCGTTAGAGTTGATGATTCCATCTCTTCATCCTGATCCGCCCAGGAAACTGAGAGTTTAGGTTTGTTTGCAGTTGCCTGTGAAGAACTCTCCGTAACTTCCTCCTGGTAGGAATCAGTGATTGACTGGTTCATTTTTGTCCCAGCATCTGCTTGGAAGCCTGATACAGGGTTGTCCCAGAAAAGGCAAATGTCTCGATTTGTGTTTTCGTTCGAGGATGGAGGAGGTCGATTGAGCTTTTTCCTCTGCGGTTTGGGTGGCGGAGCTCGTAACCTTTCCCCGGCAGCAGAAGAGTGCTGAAAATGAACTCTCTGCGCACGACTAACTCCAAGAAACGATGGGATCTAAGCGCTCGGATGAACGCTATATCGTTCTTGGCTCGGGCCTGCTGGTAAAAGATTTCCATCATGCCCTCAGCAGACTCCACACCTTTTATCATCATGCAGGTGTTGATCGCATGTTCTACTGATAAAACAGGTGTTTGTGCGTGTGAAGTCCGCGGACGCACCAGCTTCTGTTGACGTTGTGGGAACCGAGGGACCGGCTCCTGAGCTGGTGGATGGAGCCATGGTTGACCGGCTACCATAGTAGATGATGGAGCCGAAGATGTGCCGGCTCCAGTTGTGGCTGGATTCTCCTGTTCGATCGATGACGTGGGGAGGCTTTCCATGCCTGTCCCGATCGGTTCTAGGGGAGGCATCTCCTCCTCATCCTCCATTCCTTCCAATGGAGGCATTGCCTCAGATTCTTCGGAATCTGCGATTTCTAAGCCTTCCAGAGGCGGCATTTCTTCCGATTCTGCCGGAAGAGTTTCGTCAGACCTGACGTGTTCCTGGTCTGATGGCGATGGCTCAAGCCCGGAAGACTCCGCGCTTCCCTCTAGTGGTTCCGAGACTGGTGGATCTGTCTCGCGTGCGTTACCTTCGGAGGTATCCTTCTCCGAGGTCTTAGAAGCGGGTTCGCTGGCATGCATTTGAGCATGAAGCGTCGCCCGACCTGCAGCAGCGACAAGTTTGTTTTGGGCTTGCCGTTCTCGTTTCTGTTTAACTTTCAGGTTCTTTTTCTTACGACCTGATAGCGGCTTGTTTGATCGGTGCGGCTGCACCGGTTTGTCCCCATCTGGGGGGTCATCCTGCATCTGCAATAGAAGCAATTAGAAGGTTAAACATCTGTCATGTTAAGTCACATAGTCTGTCAGTTTGTTAGGAAATCGAACAGAACGTTTGGGTCGAGAACTTGAATTAATAACAGGTTTAGGTGACTCAAAAAGCTTCGGTAGATCTTCGGCATGTAAGCAAATGGATTCAGAGGGATCTGGGGTGCAGTTTTGACAAAACCACTGAAGACAATCATTTTCCGAAAATTGCGTGAATTCTTCAGTGGAGAGATCAATGCAAGAGAGATGGAACCATTTATCACAATTGCCATCACACTGGATAGCGGAGTCGTGGTCATATATTTCCAATTTGCAGATTCCACAAGAGTACTCCGCTGTTGGCGTTTCTTGCTCGCTCGACTCATTCACTACGTGTGAGTCATTAGCCAACTTAGATTGATCCAAAGGAATTTCAACGTCTTCCTTAAGGGTTAAGTTTTGTTCAGTATCCGGAAAATCAGTGCTTTCCAGGCTAGTTTCTGTTAAGTTACTAACTTGATTTTCGTCACAGTTTGTGGCGTAACCATAAGGGTATATCTTGAGAATGACAAGGAATTAACTTCGTGATGCAAAACGGATTCTCTCTTGCGCTCCGGAAGGGTGTACAAAGGTGGACTTGATTTAAGAATTAAACCCAGTTGTAGCAAGAGGCTCTATAAAGCTGAGGATGTAGCTGCTGGAGTAGATGATCCAGTGGTGGTACCTGTCTGTTTTTCAACTTTCATGAGAGATTGAGTAGCAATATGATCTAGCTGTGACAAGGAAACAGGATCTGGTCCATATCACATAAGAAATCAACATTTTGGTTGAGATTTGATGTTATTTAGTCAAAGGACAGGTGCTGACTGAATAGTTGTTAGACAAATGTGATACCACATGTTCTGTTACTTGGTGATTTTTTACAAATTGCAGTAGATACTAATTATTTATTCCTTCTGTGACTTTATTGTTCCCTGCATCAAAGGGATTACTTCTGTTGTCATGATTCCAGCACCAAAGTAATCCTGCAGTGTCCAAGTGTAGAGTCCTTCCTCGCACAAAGGTGTGTCTAGTGTTATGTGATCTCCGCTCAATTGAGAGCGAGTTACTTGAAATTAACACTATGTAAACAGTGGTGATTCCCATATCGCTACCACCAATGTTATAAAACTTTGCCAAGGGTAGATCTATAACAACACATAATCCTGATCTTACTAGTTAGTATATACTTAGACTGGAAAATAAAATGAACCGCATATGTTATTGCGCCAACGAACCTATATGAGTAGCTTTTTAGCTGCATGTCCATCACAAAATCCTCCACTGGTTTCTCTGGCTTTTGTTCCCTTTTGTTGAGCTGATCTTTGGCTCCCAGTACTTTTTTTATTTTTAAAACATTTTTATTCAGTTGCATGTAAAATCACAGGTACAAATGGTTTTGTTTGTAGATCAATTGTTTTTCTCAAAAACACACATTATAAGATGAACACAGAGTTGTATTATGAAGCTGTGCAAACTGTAGACTACTAACTGTTATCTGTGAAATGGATATTTAGAAGATGCCAACGTTTGTTGAAAATATGTATCTTGTGTTGAATAAAGTAGTCATATTTTTCTAGATAAAAGAAACTTTTTGTTTCGTTTTTAATATGTGCTATCGATGGTATTGTTTCTTTCTTGAATGAGTTATAAATCACCTTCTTTGTTAGTAGTATGATTGTGGTCAAAGTGATACCATTTTCTATGTCTCCTAAGATAATTCTGTTTTCTAAGATTATAGTTTACAAATCCTAGCTCAGTTATCCAGTTGTTGACTTCTTTCCACAGATCAACAATGACAGGGCAAATAAAAAGCATGTGTTCGACACTATCCACATCATTTTTACAGAACGTACAAATATCTGATTTTTTGATACCCATTTTGCATAATTTATCATTGGTAAAAAAACGTCTATGTAAGGTACGAAACTGGGTGTATTTGAGGTAGCAGTCCTTGAACCATATATTGTGAAGTTTAAAAGATCTGGAAATGTCCATTGGATTTAACATCAAATTTGTTTTATTTTCCCATTTAACACTTATGTCTTGCAGTATGTGATTACCTTTTTGGTGAAGTATTTTATACAAATTAGACACACCCTTCTTATCTATAGATAATACTGTACTTAGGAAGGAATTTCTTGGATGTGGTTCTGAAGTACCTGATAAGTCTTTATGTTCAAAGTGCTTTTTCAAAACCGCAATTAACTTTCCATATTCGAGGAAGTTGATTTTTATTCCAAATTTACTAGTTAAGTCAGTAAGTGAAAGTGGGACTGTACCATGGTCTAATAAATCTGATATTACCATAACACCCTTATCCTTCCAATCTTTTCTAATTTGTAATCTAAGGTTCGGATTGTACCATAGTGGAATTTCGTTTATCACAGTCTTGTCATAAACTATACTAGATTTCCATAGTTTTTTAAGGGAAATAAGTACATCATGCCAAAAAGGATTCGAGTTTAAACCTTCTATTCTTTCTATGTAGTCTGACCCGTAACAAAATACACCTTCTAGTTCAAATTCTGTAGGGATAATAGTCCATTTACTGTTACTTTTGTTAAATCTTTTCAACCATCCTAGTTTTAGAGCAGAGTCAAACGTAGCGATATTGTGAAGTTTTAAGCCCCCATCTATGATTTCAGCTTCCACAATCTCTTTTCTAAATTTCGGATGTTTGTTTGACCATAGAAAATCGGAAAAAAGTTTATCCAATTCTTTGAATAAATCGGTGTTGGGGCTCGGAAGAGACAGAAGTATGTGGGTGAATTTTGATAGTAATAAAGACTTTATGATCGTTACCTTACCATATGGTGTTAAATTTCTGGAATGCCAGATTCTGATAAGCTTTTTTACTTCACCCAATTTTTTATAAATATTCAGTTTTGTGATGTTCTCCATATCGTTAATATTATAGTGGATACCTAAGATTTCGAATGAAACTGTCCATTCAAAACCAAATTTCCCCTGCCAATGCATACTTCTGTCTCTTAAGGCCCCAAGTTTGACCACTTTAGTTTTTTCATTGTTAATGGCTAGACCCGACACTTTTTCAAACCATTTCAAAATTTTTACAGTAAACTGTAGACTACTCAGATTGCCATCAAGAAACAAAGTTGTGTCATCTGCGTATTGAGATGTGAGCATTTCCATCTCATGCACCATTATACCTCTCACCTCAGGACACTCCCTCAAGACATGTGACAGAACCTCAGCACATAGAACAAAGATATAAAGGGAGATGGGATCGCCTTGACGACAACCCCTAGCAAGACAAACCCTTTCAGATAAATGGCCATTTTGCTCGATTTTAGAGAAAGATTCGTTCTGTAAAAGTTTAATAGCACGACAGAAATTTTCACCGAAATTTAAAAATTCGAGAACTTGGTTAATGAATGACTATCGATAGTGTCGAATGCTTTGGCAAAATCCAGTATTAGAATCATACCAGGCTTATGAAAATATCACAGTAATCTATTATGTCATAAATAGTGCGGGTGTTTTCCCCAATAAATCTACCAGCAATGAAGCCAGTTTGGTCTTCGTTTATTAAGGAAGGCAACTCAGGTTTGAGTCTGTTTGCGATCATACTTGAGATAAATTTATATATGGAGTTTAGCATAGTGAGTGGACGCCAGTTTTTAAGGTCGTTTCGGAGTTTCCCTCCCTTCGGAATGCAGGTTATTGTTCCCTCTATGATTGATGAAGTTAATATGTTTCGTGAGTAACATTCTTGAAAATATCTAAATATCCAAACAGAAGGTTCCTTAATAAAAAATTTAAAAAACTCATTGCTGAAACCGTCTGGCCCTGGAGCTTTGTTAATTTTGCTGGACCTGATAACAAAGTCTAGTTCTTCTAGTGTGTATGGTTTTTCTAAAGATTCCTTTTTAAAGTTTGAGAGTCTTGTCATACTGTTCAGATACTGTGAAAAGTCACCACTCAACAACCCTGTAGAGCCTCGTGAAGCATAAAGATTGCTGTAGAATTTGTGTTGTTCATTTAAAATATCTTTACAGTCAGTGGTTGTTTTTCCATTCACTAGCAGAGAGGGGATACTTTTGTTGATGTAATTTCTTTTTTCTAGGTTCACGAAATATTTTGATGGTTTCTCCCAGTCCTTGTTCAGTTGAGCTCTGGATCGGATCATGCTTCCCTTGATTCTCTCTTCTCTGATGGTTTCTAATCTTGTTTTTAGAAGATTTAACTCATTATTTTCTATGTTGGTTAAGTCATCATTTAATTCAATGTTTTCAATGGCTGTTAATAGGTTTTTTTCCTCTATGCGTTCTTTTTTTTTAAGTTTCTTACTAAAATCTATTGTTGCCCCTCTTAGTTGGCAGAGAAGAGTGTCTATGAAGAGTGAATCTGGTATATTAATCATTAAAAATTCCCCGTTGTCCTTTTTTAATAAAATCAGGATTGTATACCGGAAGGGCATAAATGCTTTTGGCTAAGAAGATTTCTTCTTTTACCATGTCAATGTAATCCTGGTTTTGGAGAAGTGTATTGTTGAATTTCCAGAGGCCACGACCTCTTGCTTGCCGACTTTTAATAAAACTTAATATGACAGGGTTATGATCACTTTTATAAGCTGGAATGTATTCTATACTAGGATCGAGACCTAATATGTCATCAGATATGAGGAAATAATCTAATCTAGATCTACGACAAGGGTTCTGGGATCTCCACGTGAAGCCTCTAACTGTTTTGTTCAATTCTCTCCAAAGATCAATTAGACTTTCTTTTACCAAAAATTCATTTATCAATTTTCTGCTTCGTGGGTGTCTGACCGTGTTATAGTTATAAGTATCCATCTTTGCTAGTGGGGTATTCCAGTCACCGACCATTATGAGGCTGTTTTCCCTTTTTTTAGAAACTTTCTCTAGCAGTTGGCTGAACCAAATAACGTCGTCATTGTTTGGGGCATAGATGTTGACTAGGGTAATTTTGAAGAGATTGGTGATATCGATGTCCATTATTATGAAACGACCATCATGATCTAGTGTTACATTGCTGATCGTGTGTTCGAAAGTTTTGTTTAGGAGTATTGCTACTCCTTTACTGTTAGTTGAGGATCCTGCCAAATAATATGTTATATTCCAGTCTTTTATTAAAAAATTGATGTCCCCCTGCACTAGGTGAGTCTCTTGGAGACATAGTATATCTGCATTTTGTTTGTTGAAGTAGTCAAACATGTCCTTCCTCTTAAGAGTTTGTCTTAATCCCCTCACATTGGCTGATAAGACTCTGATAGTGTCAATGGCCATCTTGGGCAATAGGAGCATCACTGAGGCGAGGGGAGTGGACTACATGCAACCGATAGTTAAATAAAAATATTTCAGAACTGAACAGGAAAATAGAAATATACATAGTAATACATGAATACAAACATAAGAACAAATACGGTGTTAACCGCATAGGACAAGCTACTGTTGTAGTTTGTCCAGAACACATGTACCACATATGTGGAAACAAAATCATGAAAAACTATGGAAAAGGGAGCCACCCTTTGTAAGAAAGAAAAGAAAAAATAGTATCCTAAGTGTAGACATAGACTTTATAAATCAAAATATTATTCTTAAAACTTTTATAGATAGTATTTTGACTGCGGTCAAAGCTGTTTTAGTTAAGTGGCTTGCAAAGGAGAAAAAGTAATTTTGTTCTGATAAACATTTACGACCATAAAAGACAAATCATATGAAAGTGTTTTACTCCTGCAATACTCATTTAATGATAACAAATTAACTGTACACTATGTGAATGTATCAAGGGGGATTAAAAGGTAATAATTTCTAAGTTATTGAGATAGTCTAAATCCTTTGATGTAATTGTTTATTTAGTATGAAATTAAAGGTTAAAAACCTAATGGAATTTCTGGTGTATTGCTGATTTACAAAAGTAATATATTAAACAAACAAAAGTAAATGAGGTAGATAGGTCTCTTCATTTGAATTTTTTAGAAATCCCAAATGATTGACTCTAATTATGGGTAGAAAAGTATTTTTTGATATACCCCATAGATACCTTTACCGTCATATATTTAATACACCCCATTGATACATTTCAAGTACACTACTATCACATCATTAGACATAGACAAGTGAACAGAAAATGAATATGAGGTTTTCCTAGGGCAGCCACCCAAAGTAGTTGAACTTTATTTGGATTATTAGTAACCCTTTCAATTTTTTGAAAATCTGCAGGAAAGTAGAAGTTGTAGACAACCATTTATTAAAAACACCATATTAATTATACCTAAAGGGGAAGAGTTCTGTTTTTTTTGTTTTGTTTTGTCTTTAACCAAGTTCTTTGAGCTGTCAAGGTTAATGAAAAAATCTTATTAAGATCAAAGTATAAGTAGGTCTAAGTCATAAGTTAACTTGGTTAACTACAGGGTAAACTTTTTTGTGATATTTGGGTGGCTGTATATGAAAAGATCATATTTTAAACAAGTAACAAATATGTCAAAAAACATGGTCAAATTGCTCACATGGGCAATGAATTAGCAGTAAAGGAAACTTATTTTACCCGCTGTAGCATGATGAGTAACACGGCGAGCTATCATATGGCATAGGGCATCCCTATTTCATGCTGAACCTTGCATAAGGTTACAATTAGCAACCCATAACCTGTGTCATTATTTGGGAGTTTTTTTTTAAAGCAGGGTTGGAACCACCTAGTAATGCTTACTATCATGGACAATATTATCAACAAGGCTCTCAGGTGTGAGATACTGTAATGCATTCTTTTTTCATTGCATCAAAGGTATGGAGCAGTATAAGAGATAACTTAATATGGCAACCAAAATTGTTATTGTTTTTAGAGAGAAGATTCTAAGTATCATCAATATTTGCCATAGATTGAGGGGTACATTATAAGGTACTCTCTCTAGGACTTTTAGATTTCTTTAGTCAGTAAATTTGATAAAAAAATTCAGGAGAATATCATTCGTTGTTACTTGGAATGATAGACTCTCATGAGTCTAATGAGAGTTTCAGGATTTTTGCTCAAAGATATAGTAGGAGTAGTGAGTTGCTTCGTATGTTGATTGATTGAAAAGGTTACAGATTCACATTGATAGATAATTGGAAAGGTATAGTGAAAGTGGTTTTAAAAAAGATTTATTTTTATTTTTATTTTTTGAGGCTTTTGATGTTATATTATTCCAGTCTGTATTCAAACAGCTGATAGAGACATTTCAATCGAGTCACAGAAGGAATTTTGTTAAAGAAATTATTGTTAAAATTCTGAATGATTCTCCAAAATTCTAATTGTGTTATTAGTTTTAGATGATGTATCAATGTGATTCTGAAACCCTTCTATCTAATACCAAGCATATACCTTTTTTTAATACCTGTAAATTGTGCAAGTATTTCTTCTGAAATATTTTGCAACAGTGTTAACGTTGATGTCTTTCATTTCTGCTACTGCTGCTAAGATTTTGGCCACATCTGTTGGGTGGGAGCCAGGGCTGTTTTCGAAGGTGCTGTATGGGGCGTTGGATTCCAGTAGGAGTCTGTCGATGCATGAGTTCCTTATGGCTTCCACGAAGTATGGGGGTGGGTTGCATGCGATCGATGAGATTCCCAGATATCCGTTGTCGAATGCCTGTTTGAATCGAGTCGCCTCCTTGATGCTGCCACAGAAATTCACCAGATGTATAGGGTGACCCCTGGGGAGCCCCTTTTCAGCTATTTCAAAGCTCATTTCATGATTTTGGGTGAAATATATACGCAGTGGCTTGCCAGATGTGTTTGCCAAATGGACAAACTGCTTGTATATATACATCTGCTTGTTTGCCGACACATGATTTAGGCTTAGGTCGATACCCACTGGGCCTATGGCTACTACTTGCACACTGTTGGCCATGTTATGGCAGAAGTCGAGGTACTGCCTGTCCGCCAGCTGTTTTGCATCCGGGCGGATGCCGAGAGATAGCTTTACCATGGGATCTCTGCGGATCGTGTTGAAGGCAGGGCTTGAGAGTTGTCTTGGGTCCACAATTTCTGAGACCACAGACTTTATCCTTACACGTCCAGCCAGTGCAGTGATGGGGGGCAGGAAGAAGAGTAGACCATTGTGATTCAGATTCTCGTACTCACGGATAAGGTCACATCTCGTGTCAATGAGTGAGATCAATTTCCGGGGGGTTGTACTGCTGGAAATCGCTCCCCTCTCCCTGGTGTAAGCAAGTATTTCTATGATTGTTCTCCAGTGGATTAACTCTGAGGGTCTTGTGGGGATTAGAGAGCTGTGCTTCTGTTTCTCTGGTAGGCAGTAGAGCTTGTCTATTTCCTTTAAGAAATACTCTTCTCTTTCTGAGAAGCCGGACACACTTTTGTCACACAGTTTCATATTTCTGACTATGCTCACCAACTCCTCAGGGGAGACAATCTCAAAATCCTCCATTGTCCTTTCCAGGAATTCTCGGTGTCGGCATAGTAGACTATTTTTGTGCACTGCCGGGCGATAAAACCTGTCACATTGCTGGATTTTCCATAGCGGATGGTAGTCCCTGCAGCTCCAACATGTTTGGTCTGCTAAGACCCCCCACCAATTTTCTTTCAGATTTGAAAACGCAAGGTGATTTTTCATGTTAGCTGTTGGGCGGTTACACAGTCGACACTTCCTAAGGATTTTCTTGTCCCTTTTCCAAGAGTCTGTTTCTGGTTCGGATTCTGGTGATTGTTTGTATGTCACTCTCCTAGTGGGTTGGCCATTAGAGTTAGGACTTGTGTCGTTTCTCTCAGACACTTCTCCACCATCTGATATAGGGTCCCAGAAGATTTTTTCTATCTGTATCTTTCTCTTCCTGGTCTCTGGGCTCGATACTTGGATGGAGGCTGCCTCTCTCCTTTTATCTGACTCCAGCCTTATCTTAGCTAGCTCTGCACTGATGGTCTCGCCGAGTTTGGCCAGTTTGACCTTGTCAAAAACAAACTTAGATTTGCTTGCTTGAGCCACTGGTCTTTCATCGTCAGACATACATGGACTGTCACAAAGGATGGTTTCACCTGGGTCAGGTTTCACTACTGGCGATCTCCACATTCTGTCCAATATCGGTTCACTTGATGTGGACATGGGTGTACTGGGTGCACTGGCAGTGGAGCTATGGAGCGTTGTGGTTGAGGTGGCTATACTCGGTGCACTCATAGTTGTCATCATCGGCTCATCCTGGGTTTCTCGGGTAACTGTTGTGCTGCTTATGGAAAGGTCGAGACCTAGTAGATTGTCTGTGATACCAAGATGAGGCTGATGTGCGACAGATAGGTTCAGTGGGTAACCTTCCACTTCTTGGTTTCTCATGTCTGAAAAATCTGGGATGAGTGGGAAGGATGTTGGTTCGAAGTCCACTAATGTTTGTCTAGCCTTTTTGGCTGGGGTTGTGTCTGATCCGCTGGAGTTAAAAGTTTGTGGTTCCCTGTATGTCTGCGGGGGAATGTTCACATTTGGGATTTTGTACCCAATTGGCTGAGATGTTTTGCGGTAATTTCCAGCGAAATCATTGGCTTCCGCTTGTGTTGAATAGATAACCGTCGGCACCTTTCCAGAATGGTCGAAGAGGGTGTGTTCGGCAATCCTTCTGAGACTGTCCATCCAGATGATTTTTCTGATGAAACCGGAGATTGGAGGGATGTAGATCTCCATCAGGTGTGGGAAGGTCCTGTTTTGTTGTTCCTCCTTGTCGTTCTCGTTTTTATCAGGGGAGTCAGGAGACAGGATTGGGGCCGGTGGTGGATCGTCATCTTTCGACCTCTCCATCTGAAATATAGTTGTTAGTATGAAAAATTTGTGCACTGCAACAATAGGTAGGATTGTGTCATTAACCTGAGTTATTGGCGGAGTCAATTGTTTGCTGGGTCAATTGTTATTAGGATTTTATTTGTAGTAGGAGACCGTTTATGATGAATACTGGTAGACTTGGGTTACATTCTAGAGGACAGGGATAAATTAGGGAAATATTTCTTTCATTAAATAAGTAAGATAATAATAATGTAGTTAACACTGCAGTACTGTCTTATTGTAGAGAGGTTGTTTCTGTGGTAAGTTGTCGAAGATACTTTCACAATGGGTGTAGTATGGCTATAGTGACAAAAGGAAATTTTATTAGTGAAATAATGAATCAGTATTAAATGGGGGTGATATTATTGGATTGATATATATTGGGAAGATATTAGTGATGTATTGTACCCATATTAGGAAGACAGAGGTACTATTCAATTAGAGTGTAGTGCAATAATGTCAGGTTGTGGAATTTTCAATTCAAAGGTTTATGTAAGTAAAAGTTTCAACCTGTAGTAGAAATAAAGCAAATCATAAAACATAGAGAAACATACAATCAAATTACTAGGACTCTATGTTGTTTAATCAGAATTCTGGCAGAGATTGTAAGTACCTGGTTTGGCTTAGGTTTCAAATTAAGTATGGCATTAAGTATGTTGAAAACAATTAATGTAAACGAAAACATTTACTATGTGCTCGAGCTTTGATAGTACTATAGACAGCGACAATGAATTTAAGTGTAATAAACTATTTGTAGAAAGTGACATTGGAGTTTCAAGGTATACTAGTTTTTTTTGGAATAGAATTATATGTAAAGAAATATGTTAATACAGGTAATGTGTGAGTTAACTGTGAGGCTTGATTTTTATAATACAGAATTGAGGTGTACATCATGACATTATCTTCTAAGTTCATTTTTTTGCAACAATATGGTGAATAGATCATATAACATATAACATAGAAGAACATACAATCAAATATTCTAAGACACTATGTACTTTAATCAGAATTTGAGCAGAGAAACAAGGATTTAAGGTACATATGTTGGCTTGAGCTTCAAATTAGATTAAGTCATTTAGTTGGTTGAAAAACAAGTATATCTGGACAAAAGCAGTTAACTGTGAGGCTTGATTTTTGTAATACAGAATTGAGGTGTCCATCATGACATTATCTTCTAAGTTCATTTTTTGCAACAATATGGTGAATGGATCATATAACATATAACATAGAAGAACATGCAATCAAATATTCTAAGACACTATGTACTTTAATCAGAATTTGAGCAGAGAAACAAGGATTTAAGGTGCATATGTTGGCTTGAGCTTCGAATTAGATTAAGTCATTTAGTCGGTTGAATAACAAGTATATCTAGACAAAAGCATGTACTATAGGCTTGAGCTATGGTAATACTACAGAAAGCGACAATGAATTTAAGCGAATAAACTATTGTAGTAAGTGACATTGGAAATTCGAGGTATACTGCTTTCATTAAGAATATATTTTCTGTAGTGAAATTGGTTGACATTGGTAATGTGTGAGTTTACTGTGAGGTTTGAGAGTTGTGATACAAAAATGGGATGTGAGTCCTGACCTATCTTCTAAGTTCAATTTTTTAAATTAATATGGTGGGAACATACTAGGAGACAGAGTTATCTATTCGGTTAAAATGTAGTAATACATAGTTGAATTGAGTATCATGTCACAAAAAAGTTGAACATATGGATTAAGCTCGATATATGGCAGAGTTGATAGACAGTGTCTATGTGTTTCACTAAAGAGTATATACTCTTTTTTTTTTGAAGATATTTCATTTACTGTGGGGGAGTTGTATGTATGGGGATGAGGAATCATGATTCAAAAGAAGGAATGTATGTCATGAGGTATAGTTTAGGCACAGTACAAAAAGAAATGTAAGTCATGAAATATTGTATAAGCAACAGTTTGAGATTTTTGGAATAATATGTTGTAAATATACATAAAGAAACTGTAGGAATTTTTTTTATCATCGTTGAATGGATGACAGCACACAGGGTAACTATGGCTTTGTATATTATGAGATTTGGAGGATACTAAAGGGATAATAGAAAAGAAAAAAATCTTTTGGAATACTTGTGAATTAGAAGGTTTTCATTTGTGATAGGCTGACATCATACACAAAGGACTTAGCATTGAGGTATGTGAGGTTTCTAGAATACTGAAAATACTATTTTAGCAGATAAGAGTGACCTGCGTTAGTAAAAGTTAGACTCTTCATAACCTGCATATGTTGCTATTTATAATTTGAAGTCTTCACAGTTGGGGGGCAGGTGATTTCTGTCGATTTTCTTTACATCTGCCCATTGATCATTGTCATCCTTTCTCTGTCTGAGCCAAACTGAACCTTTTGGATTGTCACACACCTTCACTTGGAGAACATCAGGTTTCCTCATTTTTTTGGCTACTTCATTTAGAACCCATCTTCTGTGTCTGGCCAAAGGGGCCAGATCTGTTCTGATACCAAATTTAGTTTTGTTGGTTTTGTTTACCTGTGCTAATTTGGAACCTGCTTTTAGGAGGGTTTGTCTGTCTGGCCAGCTGAGGAAGGCTATGATAATTGGTCTATCTGCGAGTTGGAACTTCCCCACCCTGTGGATGTTTTTAATCATCCATAGATCCATGACATCCCTTTCGAAACCGAGCACTTCACCACAGAAGTCATAAAAGACCTTCCATATGTTTTCACCCTTCTTGTTTTCCGGGACCCCATATAGCCATAAGTTCATCTTCCTGCTGTGTTGTTCTTTGGCTTCATCTTTAGTTAGGAGATTGTTAATTTGTGTCTGAAGACTTTTAACCACTTCGCTTAGGTATTTTACCATGACTGCATCATTTTTTGCCGTTTTGACAACCTCTTCGCATTCCACCACCCTCTTCTCTAGGTTACATAGGTTTTCATTGAGCGCGTTGTAGTTCGTACCTATCTCATCAACCCTGTTAGAGATTGTCTCAAGTTTGTTTTCAAGGGAAGTGGATGTTTCGACTAATTTGTTGTCAATACTAGCGATCGTACCCATTACACTTGCGTGATTTTCCCTCATCATTTTAGCTAGTGAGGCTATTGTCATTTCATCGAGAACGGGGTCCGCCATGTTGGATTGACTTTCTACGTTTTGTTCGTTTTCCTCTGTAGCCAGGGAGTTTTCTGATCTTAAAGACATTTTTTGTCTTGTGTTAGCGGCTAGCAGCTGAGACCTGATACTAGGGGTAGTTGGGGTGCTAGCTTCCTTCGTTTTTGCTCTACGCGGTGGCATAACAATTTGACAAGAAGACTTTTCTAAGGCTAGGGTATAGCGAGATTATTCTTACAAAAATATCACTAAAATGTTCCTAATTCACTACGCAATGTTATTATAGTTACCTCTCTAGTCGTCTTGTTTCCTTGTTGTCTTGTTAGGAACTCTCTAGGTGCAGTTTCACGGCTCGAATGTTGTAGCAAATTGAGGTTTGTTGTAGCGAAGTTGAGACAAAGTTACGACGCAGCCAGCAACTTCAACATGTGCTTTCTGTCTCGGAATACCCGGATGAGTAGTTGATACTACTACGTTTATCCGATCGAAAAATAATGTGGGTCACTGTCTAGCTGTGTCTATTTGAAGGTAGTTTTTGTTGCGTCGTAGTCAAAGTTTTATGCCGCCATGTTTGAACAGGGGTCAATTTAGCGTAGATTACTTAATTGAGATCAAACAGTAGTTATTTCCAAAGTAGATGAAAACTATTTTCACCTTTATGATCTTTGAGCGTTTGTCTAAATCATTAACTGAAATTCGTGATTAGATGTTACATTGAAAGTGATGATTTTGGAAGATCCTGAGCAGCTCCCTAATTAGCTTCCATGTCAGTCCATGTCACGTGATTTCCTCCTGGCTCCCAGTACTTGGGTTGACTTCAATTTGAGGTCCTTCTCCATCTTTACCTTTAGTTCACCATATGTGAACGCTTCTACATTGTCCATTTTTGAGTACCATGTATCGAATATGTATTGGTCTAGGATACATGGAAGTTGGACTGCTTTTTCTTCCTCTGTGCAGTTCATGGCCCTCGTGTAACAGTCTACCTTTCTCTAGATATTCTTACCATTAAAGTTCTCTGGTGGTGTTGCAGTAGCAGGTAAATACCAGACTGCTTGAGGCTCTGCTCTGGAAGATGCTGATCTTGTTGCAGGCTGCATTGTATAAACTTGAGAAACTCTGTATTCTCCACCAAATATGCCAGGGCTCAGGATAGTATTTGAAGGTTGTGGCATAGGAATAAGTTTCATACAAAAGACTGGGTTCTCAGATGTTTTTTTCTCTAGATCTAAGCCATAAGTAGTGGCAAATAACAATACAGTGTAGAAGTAAGCATGCACTGACTGCGATGACAACCATAATTAGGCCCCTTTTCCTCTACAGGCCGTCCAGGTATTTTTCTAATATTCTAGCAGTTATTTTGAATAATGAAGTATATAGGTCATACATTAACATCCAAGTTGACAGGATTTCTACATAGCAACACAGAAGAGGTAGAAAGTTAACTCAGAGTGGGCTAAAGTATCCTTTACCAAACCATCCCACTTTCATAACACAGGATTATACCGAACATCTAAAAGGCAATCTACGGTCACAGTCATGTGAGCAGAGGGACTAAAGACTACATCTCACATGGTCACACACACACACACAGATACATACATTTCTGGGTTGTCTTTATTATGCCTCATATAGATATGTTCGAAAGGATAGTTTCCCACTGGATACACCCACAGAAAACCATCTTCCCTTGGGGATCCACATTGCCACATAATCATTGCCAGGATGCCATAATCATTCTTGTATAATGAACAGTAGCCTAGCCCTAGGCCTAGCTTATTATACTTTTTTATTTCTAACCTTAAAGTTGTAACAGCTCATAACTGTCTACCTTGGTAGTTCTGAAATTGCTTACCAAGTCGCAGAGAACCCTGATGATTAAGCCACAATGATATTATTCAAGTTGCTGATAATGGTGACTGCCTTGCGCCATCTATGATCAGCCACAGAAACTAACATATAGACAGTAAGCAAAAGAAAGAGACTATAACATAGAAAAGTATGATTTGAATCCTATGTATCTTTATTGACTTGTACAAATTACAGAAATCATCATACACATTATGAATTGGGAGGTCAATCATATAAATCATCTTTTGAATTATACCTTTACTGACAAAACACTTAGTATGAACAAAAGCAAGATATAAAGATGACAGGGAGTGCAGACTAGGAGTTAGTCTTATTGAAAAGCTTTAGGTAGTTCAGGATTAAGATTTCAATTCAAAAGTGTTATTTGCATCTGCTGTAGGTTTCTTTAAACCTTAACTTTGTAAACATGAATAAAAATGAAATAAACATATATTTATATCAAATGTGGATTTTGTTTTTATGATTGATTTTGTACTTATTCATTATTCATTTGTAGACATTTGTTCTTTTATTACATATTTCCTAACTTGACCCTTTAAAAACTTTCATTGCTCAAAGCACTGTGCTAAGAAGAATAGTCTAAGTCTGCATGAATTAGAAAATCTACTAAATATGCAAAACGACCAGCTTAGGCCAGCCATAGTTAATAATTCATTTACTCTGGACCTTGCTGGAGAAATGAATATGTATATATATATATATATATATATATATATATATATATATATATACTGTAGAACACGAAATTCACGCGTGTCCCAAGTATAGCGAATTGGGGAGTTTTGCATCATAGTGTATCTTTATATTAGCGTCTCTTTACCGTAGCCACCGCCGCTGACAGCGCCATCTGTCGCATAAAAGACAAACTAATTTGAGCAGAGAATGCTTGCTCATTATCAGTTTGATTGAGCATTCTCTCAAAAGGGGGCGCCTGTATATGCTATGTTTTCTGGACCGGGACAGTTGAAAAAATTGTCACAGTTCATATCATTAAAATACATTGAATACATTCTTTATCTTTGAAAAATCATGTCATACTAGTATCATTTTATCTTACCAGTTCATCAGTTCTTATTTGGCATTTGTTACAAATGTAACAGTGTAGATTTAAATTCTGTAAAATTTATTAATTTCAATCAGTTTAAATTATGTTAAAAGTTAAAGTATTTAAAGGTCACAGTCCAGGTTGACCAAAGCCAGAATACTGAGCTCTTAATCTAATTCTGCCAGAATGAAGCAACCAGATGGACTTTCTAAATTTGGCATTTGTTTGTGTGTAAACAGGGCCGCCAGAACAATAGCTGGGCACCTATCCTTCTGGTTGCTATGTGCAACACTCACTCAGTATTCTGGCTTCTCATTTTCAACCTGGACTGGGACTTTTAAATACTGTAACTTTTAACATCATTTAAAGCTAGATTTTAAACACTTATCAAAATGAATATAGGCAAGAAAACACAAAAAGGGCTACGTATGCATATTGGTTCAAGGGCTACGTATGCCAGAATACTGAGCTCTTAATCTAATGCAGCCAGAGTGAAGCAACCAGATGGACTTTCTAAATTTGGCATTTGTTTGTGTGTAAACAGGGCCGCCGGAACAATTGCTGGGCACCTATCCTTCTGGTTGCTATGTGCAACACTCACTCAGTATTCTGGCTTCTCAGTGTCAACCTGGACTGGGACTTTTAGATACTGTAACTTTTAACATCATTTACAGCTAGATTTTAAACACTTTTATCAAAATGAATTTAGGCCAGAAAACACAAAAAAGGGCTACGTATGCGTATTGGTTCAAGAAGGGCTACGTATGCTTCATGTTTGTAATAGTGGCGCTAGGGTTTCAGCCAGGGCGTTACCCAGGATTTGGAAACAGGGGGTCAAAATTGAAGATTTTTAAAATTTAGGGGATCGAAAGTTAGTTACCCAATTTACAAGAATGATCATAACAACCTTATATATTGACTTAGCAAAACAAAATGTGCTTCTCTATGTCATTTAATGTACCTATTGTCTTCTAGGAGTGAAACTTTTGAAATATTTCCTTGGACTCAAACACATACAGGGTAAGTCCCTGGTTTCAGCAGAGCTACGTATCTTCTATTAGATTTACTAGTGGCGCTATCTAGCGGCCACCACTAAATCGAAAATTGACGTCAGCGTCACCAGTGGCTAAAAAAAATACAAAAGTACAGCGTTTTTATATATAGTGAAGCGGCACCAGACGTTAAGTACGCTATATATAAACACACGCGGAAATTTTGTGTTCTACAGTATATATATATATATATATATATATATATATATATATATATATATATATATATATATTATATATATATATATATATTCAGTAATATAATCGCGGCCAACCTTACAGGAAGATTTAAATCTGAAAATGAAATTACCCAGCATGATACATTTTTCAAAACATTTGACATTTGCTTCTTAATCAGTCTATTCATCAATAAGATGACTCAATTGTAATCTTTAGCTATAGAATTGTTGTGGTTAATACTATTCATAAGTAATAATGTACCTAGCATAGTGACATAACGCCCACACCAGTTGTTTATGGACTCAATTTTTTTTTTGCCAAGGTTTTTTCTCTTCACTTCTTTTTTTTTGACTATAAATTACTCTGCAGCCTCTACAAATTATGTATTGCCTGAGAGATCTTCTGAGGGCGAATACATTATGCATCACAAAAGTATCCTCAGAGCAGTAAGCAAGGGTATGAGACGTAAAAACACCTTAAATCAGGGACCATCAAATTTAACAAACTTGGAGAATTAAATGCAGAAGGAAGAGTATCACATTCTTTTCAAAATTTTCCTGCAATCGAATTGTATAACCGTTGCTTTTGAAAGATACTATCAAAATATTCAGATTGCAAAACTTGCTAGTGCTGTGAACAAATTGACCGAAATCGATTTTAAACCCATTACTACTCACAATGGTCAGAAACAGCCCGATAATTACGGTACAATCAATCATCGAAGCTAATATAGGCGAACAGTCGGAAATACCTGAAGTAGAAATGTTATTCAGAATGTACTTCTTTTCAAAAAAATTCATAAAATTACATGTATTCTTAATTATCAAGTGATCGTCAAATGTATCGAAAAAAAATCCAGATGACAATTTTAATTTCAGGAGTAACTCTTAACATGGAGGGTGCTGCCTAACCTCAAGTTGCCAGTGACTTTGGGTTATGCAGTGGTTTTCGCCCAGTACTAGTATTCCGGTTTCTTCCACCAGTTGCAATTGGCTAGTCATGATCAGGTCCAATGTAGCAGAAAAAGTGACGAAAAATCAAAATTTGAAGTTCCAGGTTTAACTACGAAGGTCCTATAACTTGTAAATTCTCCCAGGAGTCTAACGCAGCCTGACAGTTTTAATGATATCGTTTAGGCAAATGCACAGATGGGAAGTATTTGAAGTAAAACGTTTATCATATTACCATAGCAACAACGTCCTTTTTATAATTTGTAGAATTATTCTTAATTCCAATGGGATTGTCAAAAGTACCATAGATCCAGACCACAATCTTTAGAAGAACTCTTATTAACCCTGCCAATGCTGAGGCTACTTTCAACAAAACACATGTATGCAAAGATTATTGAAAACCCTATCATGTTGGTATTCATTAAATAGCTCTCCCTGAGTACACTCGGTTGAGTACCATGTGCCAGTGTTTCAGTCATTTTTCAGGGTTTTTTGCATCATTTTGTATTGGCCAAATTAGCCACCAGCAGCATAAGGGTTAAAGCGTGAATGGGTTTATAGGACTAGAACCTTGCACTGGTTGCTGGGACCTTCTAAGCTGCGGCATCTGAGATAGCATCTACTGTTCGAACCTGTATTGCTTGAAAAAACTTTGTTGATGAACACACGAAGCACCACACATATACACTTCCAGCAGGGTATAAAATGATATATATATATATATATATATATATATATATATATATATATATATATATATATATATATATATATATATATATATATTTGGGGGGGGGGGGGTTAAACCTTGGAAAAAACACCCAGAATGCTTTCTAACGGAGCTCCTGTCCACAATTGTGAACTGGGGACCATAAATACGGAGAAAATATGACTACGGGGGGGGGGGGGGGGGGGGGGGGGGGGGAGGGAACATGTTTTGGCGAAATCCAACATGGATAAAATAGCCAAAATGTTTCCTGTCTGTGGGCAACCGTACGTGAGGTACTGAGATGTTTAGTCTCTTGCTCTGCTCGGCGATGGTCGAGACAGTCAAAGTTATTTTGATTATGAGCATGAGGGTGTAGGATCTCAAAAATATGTAAAAAATTTCAAATCTCTATTCAGGAATTAAGCCATCTCAAAGTGGATAGTAGTTCATCTGAAATATACGTTTT
The DNA here is from genome assembly GCA_963942565.1 of Maea johnstoni. Taxonomy (NCBI): domain Eukaryota; kingdom Metazoa; phylum Annelida; class Polychaeta; order Spionida; family Magelonidae; genus Maea; species Maea johnstoni. The sequence goes on along the minus strand of OZ012696.1, from coordinate 5,650,975 downwards.
GGGGGCTCGACGTTTCTGTCCAGATTTGATTTTTCACCTTTTTTAACTTTCACCCCACGAAGCTTGAGATATACGATGGTGCAAGTGTGAAGGCAGAAAAAAAATTAATTTTTTTCTCCACCGTTTTTAAAAAAAAGCAGAATTTATTTTTCTGCTGTTTTTGGAAAAACGGTGGAAGAAAAATCTCAAAAAAAAATTCTGCTGTTTTTGAAAAACGGTGGAGAAAAAAAAATGTTTTTTTTTCTGCCTTCACACTTGCACCATCGTATGAGACAAGACCAACAGTATTGAAAATAACCAGCAAGACGTCTAATTCATTGGACTAAGTGGATAGTAAACCGAGGCGTACGCAGCTATACGGGTCGCCCTGATAGCCAAGGGGACTAATGGCGTTGCAATATTGACTGATTGCTGTACGTCACCAATGTCAAAAGTACTGGTTTCCTGAAGTTAACATCATAATGATAAATTCACTTGCTTTGCTAGAGTAAATCCTAGAGGAGTTTAAAGTGTGACAAAGTATGTTCATTTTGAGGGGGTTTCACTTATCAGGGGCTTTTCCTGACACATCGGAATAAAACTGAACTGGGAAATTGTGTTCATGATAAAAGGTTTTCATGTCCCAAAGGCTTTCACAGATATAGAAGGATAAAACGGGACCGGGGATATGTGTTCACAACAGTAAGTGTCTATATATCAGAGGTTTTCACTGATATAGCTGAATGAGAGATATAGATTAAGGTATTGAACTCCCTGGGCTGAATACAATGGGGCGGGTAAATTGCTTGAAAGTAGATGTTCATATGTATGAGGTTTCCGCTGATATAGCAGGATACAATGTGACAGGTAAATTGGCTTAACAATAGATGTTCAAATCTGAGAGGTTTTCACTGATACAGCAGGATACAATGGGACGGTGAAAATGGGTTCACAATAGATATTTTATTTAAAGTTTTCACTGATATAGAGGATACAATGTGAAAGGGAAATTGGTTGAAAATAGATGTTCAAATTTGAGAGGTTTTCACTAATATAGCAGGATATAATGTGACAGGTAAATTGGCTTAACAATAGATGTTCATATTTAAGAGGTTTTCACTGATACAGGAAAATACAATGTGATGTGGAAAGTGGTTGAACATAGATGTTCAGATCTAAGAAGTTTCACTGATATAGCAGGGCACATTGTAATGGATAAATTGGTTAAAAAAATATATGTTCAGATCTAAGAGTTTCTTTTTTATTAATATAGCAGGATAAAGTGGGACGGTGAGGTTATATTGATATCACGGCAAGAAGTGTTCACGTTCACAAGCCGAGAAATCACTGCTGCGCTATATTCGCGTTTGCCAAAATATCACGCGGTCGCGTGAGAGTTCGCATAGGTTATGAATATTTTACCCCTAATGGCTTGATAATTAACCTACAGTGATGGACGAGCAGTTTCCACAAACAGTAGGAAAACACAAGAAAACACCCAAATTGTGACTTTATAGCAATACAAACAACAAAAATACGAATTCAGCTTTTTGAAGTTTTTAAATTAATCATATGGAGTCATGACATATGTTTTGCATTATTTTTTGTTCACGGATAGTCTCGTTTAAGACCAAAATGTGAATAGAAAATTACGATTTCGTGTTGCTGAGAGAACGGGGCGGGGTGTGGGTATAAGAATGAGCTTCTCTAGGGATTTCCCATGGCATATGTGCATGTGTAGCATCTTTAACTTTGAAAAGTCAACCCAGTTTGGCAAAGGTTAGGTTTTTGGAAACTCATCCGGTTTCCTGTGGAGACGGAGGGTTACAATGTAATATACTAGCGGAGTCCTATAACGTCACGACACAGGTTTTGAAACGTGTGAAAGGCCAAATTCTGTAGTCCATAAATGCTCGCATCGGCCAAAAACAGCGTGATAATTTTTTGGAAAATCCTTCAGACAAAAGTAGAGTTGGGAAATATCAGAAGGCGATATTTTCATACGAACATTACCAACAACTGTCCTTCAAATATGTTGTCAATCTATTCTTGAAGCCAAGTTATAGTCAAACGTAGCATAGGTCCTCACGACAATTTCTACGGAGACATTTTACCCTAATGCTGTTTGTGGCTAATTTGGCCAAAAACCTTGAAACATGGCTGAAACCATGGCAAATGGGTACTCATCTGAGAGCACTCACAAGACCTATCCAATGAATACCAACACGACAGGGTTTAGATGATTTTCAAGATTTTTTGTTTCCTTGTGCTTTGGACGAAAGTAGCCTCAGCATTGGAAGGGTTAAGCAATGATGGGTTAGGCTCTGACTAACTGCAAACTATCGCGCATCACCTGGGGAATTTTTAAACCATTTAATTTGTCACACATCGGTTACCGAATAATGCAATGCTCCAGGACTATTGAAGCCACCCATATTCATGATGATTCAATGAATATACCATTGGCAAAGGCTGAAAAATCAACAAAAATATTAAATACTCATTCATTTGCAACGCATTATTTGGGTCTCAAGAAATCTCTGATGAAAGTATACTGATGTGATGAAATTCAAAATGAAAATAAGTAAGGACAATTGTTTTTTGGCAGGTTGGTGACAACTTTTAACCCTGCCCCCAAATGTTGGAACATTCCTGAATGGTTTTCCCCGGTCGCAGGTTTTGATGCCTGTCGCGCACTGTTGCGACATTGCGACAGTTGTCCACCAAATAAAATGCGTGATCGGTTTCCAGGACAATTTAGCCCATCAATGCTCTCCGCGGCCAAAAGCAGCCGGACATTTTTGATGAAATCGTTTATGAATACCCATAGTCCGAAAAATATTGGAAGGAGAAATATCATTCATAACATCACCAACAACTATCGTTAAAATATCTTGTAAAAGCAATCTTAATTTCAAAGTTATTGCCGAAAGTATCATAAATCCATACGACGATTTCTAGATGAACTCTGAAGTATTGATGGGTTAAGCAAGTGACACATTCTAGGAAGAAAGTAGCCTTTTGAAGACCATATTTGGCTTGTTTAGGGCTCCTATTCAGTCTGTTAGAAAGTCTGCACGATAGGGGCCTTCTCAAAGTTTTCCATGAAGAATTTTCAATTTTGACTTTTTGGGGGTAAAAACCAACTACAAGTGAACTTGGATATGACGGACCACTGTATGACGGATTTTTGCATGTGACGGACAACTTGCTTGGTCCCAGTCCGATGCATATCAAGTATTTGTCATATGTATATGACGGATTTTGCATATGACGGACCAATTTCATTAAGCCACTTGATACCTGGTTTAAAGTTGAACCAGGTCACAACTTGAAGATAGACCAGGTCTCAAAGTTAGTCCAATTTCATTAAGCATTTAGTACCTGGTCTAAAGTTGAACCAGGTCACAAATATGGGACTAACTTTAGACCAGGGGAGGGGTGGTTTATCTCCTAGTAGGGCCTAGTCTAAATATTTATATGGCTGATATATAGGCTATTTTGGAGTATATAAACTGCACTTAGCATATACATAGCCATTTCATGATTATTCTGGTACAATCATAACTAAATCACATGGGTTTTTTTCAGAAAAAAAATCATGCTTTTAAATTTGCATATATTATGTGATGCAGACGAATCTAACACACATTAATGCTAATAAAGCAGTACAGATGGCTTAAATGTCACGTTTCCAAAAAATTGCTTTTTGTCATAGATTTGTCAACAAAAATGTCAGTTACCTCTCTCTTTAAAAAATCTCAAATACAAAGAAAAAAATAACACAGTTTAGGAGCAAACTAAGGAACTTGTCTTAGTAGTAAAATAAATCACTGGCATTTGCATTTTAAAGATATCTTGCTTATACACTTACATTTTGATATTCATAGATAGTTTGAATGGTGCTGATACATTTCTTTGCAGAGTGCAGCATTCGAAGCTTCTGACACATAAGTCAGAATAAATATCAAATCAATTAAAATTGGCAATGGTAAATATTGCATGTATCAACTTTATTTTATGTTCCATACTTTTAATTAGCATTTTACATCATAATTTTATACAATACTTAATACATGTATTTTTCATTCCAAAGAAATAATACTCTACACTGGTCATCCACTATAGATGCAATAGGCTTTGTTGAGGGAGTGAAGGTTTCTATTCTCTCAACATGGGGGCCTCTACTCATAGCCTTTGTTATACTGACCAAAAGCCCTTGCCAATGCCCAAAATAGAGCAAAAACCAAGGCCTAGATAGTTGAGACTAGGTTTGGTTGTTACCTGGTACTAACTCATTTGATGAAATTGGACTAAAGTTAGGCTGGTTTAACTTCTAGACTAGGTAACAGCCGGACCAGGTATCAAAGTTGACACCTAGTCTATGTTGGGTGGGTTTAGCTCACCTTAATGAAATTGGCCCACTGAGTCTGTCATATCCAAGTTCACCTGTACTTTCCTAAGAAACCATTTTCTATGACGTGGCTGAATTGTAAATTTTCCTTTTTGTCAAAATAGGCTATAAAATGTAGTTGGTTATAGGGATTTAAAGTAAATGAGTAGCTAAAGCAGCTTTGGACAGGGTTGTCCAAGAATAGAAGTTCTTGCGCACAGACGATCAGACGCGGAATGCAGCAACAATATAAATAGTGCGACAGGTGGACAACCCTGAGGACTTATGGTCTGACTGACCAAAGCTTGGCTGACCGTTTTTCCTCTTTTTTGTTACATAAAGTTCGTATTTCTTTTTTCAGACTTGGCGAATATATATATATATATATATATATATATATATATATATATATATATATATATATATATATATATATATATATATATATATATATATATATATATATACATATAAATATATATATATATATATATATATATATATATATATTTATATATATATATATATATATATATATATATATATATATATATATATATATACATATATATATATATATATATATATATATATATATTTATATATATATATATATATATATATATATATATATATATATATATATATATATACATATATATATATATATACATATATATATATATATATATATATATATATATATATATATATATATATATATATATATTATTATTATTATTATTCTTTCTCAAATCCTTAAAATGTTGATTTAGCTCGTAATTTGCCCATTGTAAAATTCCACGCAAGAGGGCACACGTTTGTATCATTTGCAATGGGCAAATTTTACTATGAGACCTAATGAGCAAAATTAATAATTTACGGAGTCAAGACAGAAGGTAGGTATGAACATAGAGAAGTTAGTGCTCCAAAGAGGTTTGCCAAGTTTGGATGACAAACACGCATTTTTTGTCACAAAATGACGAAAACAGTTAGCCAAGCTCGGGTTATGCCAGTCGACCGGGTGCCTACCAGTGATTGGTTGTAAGGAACACCCAATGAATAACATGTACATTAATGACCAACGTAGCTCGCAAATAAAAGCTACGTTCAGCTGTGAGCAAGGCCACGAACTTGTTGTTGAATCCATGCCCAGGAAACGAGGTGGGAATTGGGCATTGCGTTCGTGCACGATGCCCACGCAAAAAGTGCAGGAATTAAATGTCGGCACTGTAACGTGCACACATCAGCTGGATAGTTCGGGCAACAGTTGCAAGGTTCAATATTGTTGTGACCAGCTGTTGACGATCAAAGTGCTGTAATATACACGTACCTATTGATTATTGATAAATGGGGAATCACACCCAATGAACACAGACATATTGGACAGAGACTGGAGTTAACCCCTTCCTGCCTGGCTCTGGAAAAACTGAGAGAAAGGTACGAGCACCAATGTCACGGATTTTCACCACCATTCTTCATACCTTGGTACCTTGGTACGTGTGTTCAGTGCCTGCTAGGGGAGGAAGGTCGTGTGAGCGCTTCGGTGGATACAAGACTATAAACCGAAAACCTTTACGAAAAAGTACCCTTCTTTTAGAGATCGCGGATATGCGGAGGTCTTGTAAAAGACCCCTTCTTTCGTGAAATCTATAACACGGGTGTGCAACCCTCTGTACCTGACAGCCTCCGTGGGGAGTCCATCACGAAATGCAACCAGCAGATCTCGCTCAACGGCCTCGGCACAACTCCTACCTTAGGTATTGATGACAACTTGAGGGGAGTTCTGAGCATATGCGTGGGCAACTTACTCTATAACGTAACAAATATGAGAGACCTCATTGGTCTTTGTCTCCTTGTGACATCACACTGAGATTGAGTTCGACGAGGTTAGGTGTGTCCAGGGCTTTATATTGGGTCCTATAGTAATTGGTCTGTGGCGACCAATCCATGTATTGTACATCTAAGATGCGAGGGAATGGCAGCCTATTAGCATACAATCACATTAGGCCCTGAGCGCAGTAGTCAAGTTTTAATGTTTTCAAGCACAAGACTAAAACCATTAATGCTCACAGGAGCCAAAAGCAGCCTGACAATTTTGGTGAAAACTTTACGGCAAAAGCATGATTGAGAAGTTACATTCAAATAATTGAGGTTCCTCAAACAGTTACTGGCCCTGTAGGACCAGTAACACCTAGGATCTACTGGTCCTGCAAAATCTTTACTGGTCCTACATTTTTTTCATTTGAATGTCTATTATTTACATTTTGATTGAGATGGAGACACTGCTGAATAAAAACATAATACAGAAAAACAACAGTTAATTTGTAAGTTTTTTTTATTACATAACATAATACATAGCATTTCACAGATTCAGGAATGTGTACTTGTATGATGAGGAATGTCGCATACATGGAATCCCAATATTCACTGTAAGTTTCAGATGCACATTGATACCAGTACAACAGAAACATATTTACCATTCTTATCTAAAAAAGTACCCCAGGTGCTTAGAATTCATTTAGTACTCAATTGAACCCTTTTATTAAGCACACCAAAAATTTCAGAATACTGTAGAACACACATATGACGCGTGTCCCAAATATAGTGAATTGGGGAGTTTTCGCATCATAGCGTTTCTTTATGTTAGCGACGGTAGCCGCCACTGACAGCGCCAGTACAGTAAGAAGAAAGTACAGCGTTTTAATATATAGCGAAGCAGAACCACACGCTATGTACGCTATATATAAACAGACGCGTACATTGTGTGTTCTACAGTACACTCAAAATTTGTCTAGTACTCAGTTGAACCCTTTTACTGCTTAACCCATTATGTCCGCAATGGAAAGATGGAGGAAACAAAGGTTACACGGGAAATGACTGCCCAAAACCCCAAGTCATTGGCAACATTTTCACATGCCTCAAGTCAGATTTGTAATGGTTAGTAACGCGAGACAGTAAGATTAGAAGATATGGAAAAACTTGCTGATATCATTTTAAGTTATCAATCAAACTTTTTTCACAGAGAGCACTAACAAGATAGGTCATGGCTTACCATCACTTTTATGCAATATTGAGGCTAAGCTATGACTGCTATTTCTGCTATAGGTATGAATGGGTTAGCTACATAATATTAGCATAGATTTCCAAGTAGCTGGGCATGACATAGCATAGATTAGTAGTCCTACCTGTTATGAAACAAACAACTTTAGAATGTTATCCACGGTAACACAAAAACATATTAAAGAATATAACAATTTCCATAAATTGAAATAAAAATTGAGGATGGTTTGTTTTAGTAAATTTACTATTTCCTAATTTAAATTGGCTACCTTACCACCTAAATTCCATCTGAGGATATGCTTATCTCTTAGATTCAACAAATGTTAGATAAAATTGATTGTCAAATTAACAGTTTCCCTGTGATTAATTTACCACCACATGTTCATACAAGATTAAAAGCACCCTAGTGAGGGAAACAAAATACACATTAACTTAACCCTAGTGGCAAATTTAGTCAGTACAAAATGATGCAAAAATCCTGAAAAATGGGTGAAACCCTGGCACGTGGGGAATCATCTGAAATTACTCAGCGAGAGCTTTCCAATGAATACCAACATGACAGGGTTTAGATGGTTATTAAAAATCTTTGCATCCTTGTGCTTTAGCCTCAGCATTGGAAGGGTTAAAATGTTTGATAAAACCATGAAATAACTCATTTCTTACTAATCACATTCACATTCCAACAGGTCACTAGAACAGGTGTTAGTTTCATGAAACTCCCAAGCTAGGAATGTCCTTAATATAGATCTAGTACTTGGTTCATTTCATTTCATCAAAACATTCCTTGGTTAATGTACATTCTTTAGCATGTCAATTACATTATGCTTTGGAATGATGAAAACACACATTGGTAACATACATTTGGCTAACACACATTCTTTTTCAGGTCACTTACACTATACGTCTGAATGACGAAAACACACTTAACCCTTTCAATGCTGCAGCTATTTTTACACAAGAAATAAAACCACTAAAATGTTTGAAATCCATCTAAACCCTTTCTTGTTGGTATTCATTGGAAAGCTTTTGCTGAGCTCTATCAGATGAGTACCAATTTTCCAGGGTTTCGGTCATTTTTTGGCTTTTTTCACATTATTTGCTCTTACCAAATTAGCCACCAGCAGTATAAGGGTTAAGGTAACATGCATTTGGCTAACACACATTCTTTTTCAGGTCAATTACATTATGCTTTGGAATGATGAAAAGTGCATTTTGAATGTCAACTCTATAAATAAATCACCA
>OZ012696.1:5507298-5637298 GCA_963942565.1 Maea johnstoni | reverse complement strand
ATTAAAATACATGCCAGTTAAGTGTATACCTGAAAATATATGAGAGCATTTTAAACTTATAACAAACAAAAAGACAGACATTAAACTACATGCCAGTTGAGTGTATACCTGAAAACATAAAGACAGACACCCGGGTCTTAGCCAGGATTTAGAAACTGGATGCCAAATATTGGCAATTGTAAAACTTTTGGGCATCCTATTTTCCAATGGAGATCACAAGATATTAAGATTACAACCATAAACATGTATTTACTTATTAGAGTAAGGCATAATATCCTTATGCAATATCATGGGAATAATTGAGGGCGAAAAACCTCTATTTCATGCTTGAAATGGACATTTTAAGAAATTTGGGTGTCATGAGAGGCGATTTTTGACAGATTGGGTGTCCAAAATGACATATTTTACAGCATACAGATATATACTACATAATTTCTAAGTTATTTCCAAAAGTATTACAGATTCAGACAATGTTTACCCCATTAAACTCAGAGGTCTCCTTTAAAAGTGTGTACTGAATGCTTGATACTAAATTTAACCCATCCATGCCTGTAGCAGAGAAAAATGGTCTTACCAAGTTGGTATCATTTGTTTACTAGATCAGTTTTCTGAAAATATCTAAATGAGATATGCTGATCAGAAAATTATTAACATCTTCATTTTAATCATTTTGTGAATTATTCTAATTATGTTTAATACCACCAAAATTATTTTCAAAAGTACCACACATTTAGTTGACACTTGTAGAAGTCTTCATAAATCAATGGGTTAAATTTACTTGAAAATAAAGAACAGTCTGACAAAGTATATAAATGAGGGTTTTTGGATTAAGGTAACTTGTAAATAAAGAACTGACTAACAAATAATTTGAATGAGGTTTTTAAACTCCTTCAAATACTATCTAATGATAAGGCCTAAAAAAACTATTTGTTTCCTATAACCCTACGCTAACAAGTTTTTATTCAAACAATAAAAACCGACCTCTCTAACCTATATTTTTCAGTTTAATTACAGGAAACAAACAATATTTTTTTCTTGGCCAGATTATGTCAGAAAGATATCATATGTATAACATAGTCACTGACAAATGGGTTAAACCATTTGACAAGAGGAGTTTATATGTTATTGTGAGGTAATGACATTGGTTGCTAGGCAATGTGAGTTGTCTCTGATGTCAGAGGAAGTTGATTGTCTGCAGCCGGTGGTAGCATCCGTTGATGTGTATGAATTATGACCTTACATCCCTTGAGAATATTAATACTTGATTAGGGGACTAAGGGGGGGGGGGGGGGGGGGGGTAAGGGATATGAAGAGATTCCACAGCAATGATTGCTGTGAGAAAGTTAACCCTTTCATGGTTAAGAGATCCTCCGTATGTGCTGGGAGTAGTATACAGGGAGTGGGCACTGTGCATGCGTCATCAAATTTCGCTGCCTCCGACTATATGAGACATAGATAACCTGTGTACCGCAGGATTGGCTGCCTGCTGCCTGCTGAAAAAAATCACGTGACCAATTCTTCCCCAGGCAACACCGCGTAACCCGAGGCGCACATCACCTAGGTACTAGCATGCTGTGCCTATGGGGTTGCGGATCAAGGGGATGTATTTCTCTGGTATGTGCCACAGAATTTGGACATTTTTCCTGAATTCACTGATAGGTTAAAGACCCGTAGTACAAAGAATACATGCATACAATGAGACTTAGGAATCGCCCATGAGTGTTCAATGTAGGCAGGTTGTATTCTATATCACGGTCTTAGTCCGCAGGGCACCCGGGTGTCTTTTTGGACACCCAAACCCTTAAAAAGCACCCAACAGGACACCCAAAATATTTTGAGAGCAATTTCTTAAAATGTCTATCAAAAGCATATATTAAACTAAGTTTTTCTCATCTCCATATATTTCCAATAACATTGTATAAGGATATCATACCTTATTTTGATAAATTTATACATGCTTGTGGTTAAAATCGGAGTATGTTGTGATCCCCCTTTAAAATTTAGACGCCCCAAAATTTTACAATTGCCAATTTTGGGCACCCAGTTTCTAAATCCTGGCTAAGACTCTGCTCTATATACATTGATGCAGATCAGTAGATTGTCAGGCTTCTTTTGGCCTCTGTGAGCGCAAATAGGTTAACCCTTAGAATGCTGATGGTGGCTAATTTGGCCATTACAAAATGATGCAAAAACACTGAAAAATGACTGAAACCCTGGCACACATCTGAGAGTACTCAGTGAGACCTAAATATCTAATGAATACAAACATGACAGGGATAAGACAGTTTTCAAAGACCTTTGCGTCATTGTGCTTTGGATTAAAGTAGCCTTAGCATTGGAGGGGTTAAAGACCCTTAGTAAGTAAGTACAGAGATTACCTGCATACACTGAGACTTAGGGATCGCCCATGAGTGTTCAATGTGGGCAGGTTTTACTCTATATACACTGGTCCAGTTCTGCAATGGTCAGACTGCTTTAGGCCTCTGTGATCAGTAATAGGTTAAGGACCCTTTAAGGGCAACTAACGGCTCACATATAGTAGCTTATATGAAAGTAATACACTTCAAGAATAGGATGCTGTCCTCCTTTTTCTCTCAGTGATTCCATGAGGGGAGAATTTTGCTTATTGCCATCAGCCTCTGTGATCACTAATAGCTAGGTTAAGGACCCTTAAAGGGGAACTAAAGGCTCACATACATAGTAGCTTATATGAAAGTAATACACTTCAAGAATAGGATGCTGTCCTCCTTTTTCTCTCAGTGATCCCATGAGGGGAGAATTTTGCTTATTGCCATCAGCCTCTGTGATCACTAATAGCTAGGTTAAGGACCCTTAAAGGGGAACTAAAGGCTCACATACATAGTAGCTTATATGAAAGTAATACACTTCAAGAATAGGATGCTGTCCTCCTTTTTCTCTCAGTGATCCCATGAGGGGAGAATTTTGCTTATTGCCATCAGCCTCTGTGATCACTAATAGCTAGGTTAAGGACCCTTAAAGGGGAACTAAAGGCTCACATACATAGTAGCTTATATGAAAGTAATACACTTCAAGAATAGGATGCTGTCCTCCTTTTTCTCTCAGTGATCCCATGAGGGGAGAATTTTGTTTATTGCCATCAGCCTCTGTGATCACTAATAGCTAGGTTAAGGACCCTTAAAGGGGAACTAAAGGCTCACATACATAGTAGCTTATATGAAAGTAATACACTTCAAGAATAGGATGCTGTCCTCCTTTTTCTCTCAGTGATCCCATGAGGGGAGAATTTTGCTTATTGCCATCAGCCTCTGTGATCACTAATAGCTAGGTTAAGGACCCTTAAAGGGGAACTAAAGGCTCACATACATAGTAGCTTATATGAAAGTAATACACTTCAAGAAAAGGATGCTGTCCTCCTTTTTCTCTCAGTGATCCCATGAGGGGAGAATTTTGCTTATTGCCATCAGCCTCTGTGATCACTAATAGCTAGGTTAAGGACCCTTAAAGGGGAACTAAAGGCTCACATACATAGTAGCTTATATGAAAGTAATACACTTCAAGAATAGGATGCTGTCCTCCTTTTTCTCTCAGTGATCCCATGAGAGGAAAATTTTGTGTATTGCCATCAGCCTGTCCAGCCCCTAGCAGCCCCTCAGTAGCAGCTCATATGTATTTGAGCCTTTAGTTCCCCTTTAATAAAGAGATCACCTTCATACACTGCGAATTAGGTATAACCCATGAGTGTTCAATGTGAGGGCAGGTTGCAGTTGTACTCTATATACATTGACCCAGATCTGACGGAATGTAATCAATAGGGAACTAAATGATAATCAATCAGCTGTTGTTGTGATCCTAAACAGCTGCTCCCTGCTCCAGCATACTCACATTACCTATATACAGCAGGGTCGCAGCCAGGATTTAGGTTAGGAACTGGGTGCCCAAAATTGGCAATTCTAGAATTTTGGGGCGCCCAAATTTTTAAGGGGGACCACAATACATCAGACATCAACCATAAACATGTATAAATTTATCAAAATAAGGCACGATATCCTTACACAATGTCATTGGAAATATATGGAGATGGAAAAGTTCAAATATATGCTTGAGATCGACATTTTAAGAAATTCCTAACAAAAAATATGGGTGTCCTGAGGGGTGAATTTTAGAGGTTTGGGTGTCCAAAAAGACACCCAGACGCCCTGCTGGCTAAGACCATGCTATACAGGGCTCAACAGTACCTGACCAACCCAGGTAGTCAGGCGGGGCAAGTTGGACCCAAGACCATACACATACACGCCTTAGTGCTCCTAAGATGTTTACTAATTTTGGATTTCAAACACAAACTGCTTGTAACAAAAAACAGGACAAAACGGTCAGCCAAGCTTGGGTGAGACAGACTATAGATGCCCCCTCCAAGAAAGGCCTAGCCAGAATGGTGTCTGGGCATTATTTTGACACTCAAATCCTTCAAAATCACAACACATGATCGAAAGCATTGCCATTAACTGCCAGCTGTATGTCTCTCTGTACTGTCTGGGTTCGAATCTGGCTGGGCATGTAAGAAAGTTGCCAGTGACTTGGGTTTTAGTGGTGCTTTTCACGGGGTACTACAGACTCCTCCCCCACATACAACTGGCTAAACTCAATTTAGCCTATACCTGGCAGAAAACGTGACAATAATCAAAATTGTAGTTCCAATTTAAAAATCAGTTCAGAAGAGGAATCACTACAGAAAAATCTGAATCACTTGATGGCTAGGCCGTATGCGGCTAGAAGATGCCCTCTTTCTATGTGGCTGTCAATAATTGATGACAGATTTATGGTGCAAGGCAAGTTTACAAGGCACTCTCACATTACTCAGATCATGCCAGCCCAATGCCTAGGAAAACATAGTTAGGTCAGTCCAAGTCGATTCTTTGTCTTACAGAATCGCTGACAGATTTTTGGGGAAATTCAAAAAAATTGAAACTCCAGAATTTCTAAAAATTATTTTTTAAATTTCGCAACAACGAAATTCTGACAATCCTTTATGAAATACCTACCGACCTACCCACAAAAATTCCTGGCCTAACTATTTTTTTAATTTCGCAACAACAAAATTCTGACAATCCTTTATGAAATACCTACCGACCTTCCCGCAAAAATTCCTTGCTTTTTAGTTTTTCAGGCCACGATATTTAAAGAAAACAATCAAAATAAACTTAATTATACAATATCGGTCTATTGCATATATCGTTAAGTTATATACAGATACAGATAACAACCATAGTCCAAAATTCACTTATTTAGAAAAGGTATAACAACCTCATAAGGCATAATATCCTTGTGTAATGTAATAGGAAGTATACTTCGATATAAATATTCAATTATTTGCTTAAAATTGATGAAATATTTTGGGGTACTGTTTTGTGGTTTTGAGAGTATCAAAGAATCAGATGATAATTTCAAGAGTTTGTATTAGAAAATGCTTAAACTTCATTTATTGATACCAACTATTGATTGGTCTAGGTATTTATCATTTTTGCTAAGAAGGCTGATATGGTACCGTAGTGTCATCTGGTGACTGAATTTAAAAGAAAGAAATACATCCCCTTGAACCGCAACACCATAGGTACTGCATGCCAGCCTCTACGGCATATGCGCCTCGGGTTACGCGCTGTAGCCTGGGGTTGTATTGGTCACGTGATCTGTGCACTGCTGGTTGACTGGCTGGCTGGGAGCTGTTATGCTATCTAGGTCAGATAGTGAGAGGCAGCGAAATTTGATGATTCATGACCAGCGCCCACTCCCTGTCTACTTCTCTCAGCCCCCACCAAAGATTACTTTGCTCCAGGGCCAATTGCCTTGTAACAAAAAACACTACAAAACGGTCAGCCAAGTTTGGAGGAGACAGACTTTAGATGTTGCCTCCAAGAAAGGCTTAGCCAGAATGGTGTCTGGGCATAATTTTGAAGCTCAAACCCTTCAAAATCACAACACAGGATCAAAGGCCAATTGCCTGTGCTCCAAGACATCAAAATTTTGACACCCCTGAATGATATTCAACAAGTTTGAAATCAATTGATAGATGACCATGAAAAAATCTTTCCCACGATAAGGCCACAAAAAAAATATTGTTTCTTTCCTGTAACGGTCTGAAAAAAATAGGGTAGGTAGGTCGGTAAAAAAAATTTTTTTTGCATTCTTTTTTTGGTCAAAAATGTGCATTTTATGCATGTTTTATGTTGATAGGGAGTTGGGAGGGCTGAAAAAACTTTAGGGTAGGGAATTTTTTGAATAAAAACTTGTTAGGGTAGGGTTACAGGAAACAAACAACTTTTTTTTTAGGCCGAAGTATGATACTGGTGAATTCTACATACCTGCTAGCGTTATGGCTATCCCAACGACGGAATGGAAGAACTGCTCAAACTTCTCTAGGTTGATGAAGGTTATTTTACACATAAACTTGTCCGTGAAACTGGCTAAGAACTCCAGCATGAAACCAATCGGTACCGCCACCTTTAGGTCCGAAAAGCACTCGATCATGGAGTACCGCTGGGCGTGCCCGTTACACAGCTCCAGATACCAGAAGAAGCGGGCGTATCGGTACGCCGTCAGCCCGCCCAGCATCTGTAGAGTCATCTTCAGCAGAGTCGAGAAAAATCGCGCTCGACCCTCGATGAAATGCATCCAATTCCCGCACGGATTTCCGCTCGTCAACGGCGGCCATGTCCATTGGAACCAAAATGCGAGAACAAACGACTGGACGCAGTACGCGATTTTTCCGTAATATCGTTTGGTGATGGAGTTCTCGAGACTACATGAACAGCCCTGCCAGGCGTTGATGAAAGCGTGGAAGTAAATCTGGAGGTTCGTCGGGATGTAGCGTTTGACGACCCATCGGAGCGTCCGTGCGATGAACATGATGAGACTGAGGTAGAAAACCGTGGCCACGATAGGGACATCTCGCGGCGGGTACTTCTTGTGCGGGTAAAACAAATCCCAGAAACGCGTCCAAAATGGTGCCTGCAAAACAACCGAAAATCAAAATTATTAAAAACATCATCTATTTTTACTTGTGCACTGCATAAAATATCTTCAGATTGCAGAAAATCAAAATTAAACCATCATCTATTTTCACCTACACACTGGGCCCTATAGCATAAAATATCTTCAGGTTACAGAAACAGAATTAAACCAGCATCTATTTTCACCTCTATACTGGGCCCTATAGCATGAAATATATTCAGGTTACAGAAAATCAAAATCAAACCATAAGCTATTTTCACCTATACACTAGGCCAGCCCTATAGCATGAAATATCTTCAGGTTACAGAAAATCAATATTAAACCATCATCTTTTTTCACCTCTAAACTGGGCCCTATTGTATAAAATATCTTCAGATTACAGAAAATCAAAATTAATCCATCATCTATTTTCACCCGTACACTGGGCCCTATTGCATAATTGGATATATCTTCAGTCTAGAAATTGTTATGAATTTTCTTAAAGCCAAGATTTCCTATGATTTGGAAAACATTTTAAGGAGTTGAGACAGAAAGTAGGTATATGTATATATATTAGATAAAGCACTGTGTAAAACAACAGAAAATCAAAATTAAACCATCTTTTTTCATCAGTACACTGGGCCCTATTGCATAAAATATCTTCAGGTTAAAAATTGTTACGGGTTTCCTATTTATAAGGCCAAGAATTCCTAAGATTTGGAAAACATTTTAAGGAGTTGAGACAGAAAGTAGGTATATAGATAAGGATTTAGTGTTCCTAAGAGATTTGCTAGGATTTGAAACACAAACTTATTGTAACAAAAAAAGAGACACAAAAGGTCAGCCAAGTTTGGCTCAGACAGACTACATATTACTTAGCCCTTCCAATGCTGAGGCTACATTCAACAAAAGCACAAGAACGCAAAGAACTTTTTCAATAACCATCTAAACCCATGTTGGTATTCATTGGATACCTCTCGCTGAGTACTGTCAAATGAGTACCTATGAGCCAGGGTTTCAGTCATTTTTTCCGGGTTTTTCTGCATCTTTTTGTATTGGTCAAATTGGTTACCAGCAGCATAAGGTTAAAGATAATTGGTTGAGAACTGAAACCACACCTTCTGAAAAACATGTAGGTGAACCATCTCTAAAAGATTATGATGATATTTTGAGAATTTAACCTTACCTCGGTATAGATAATTGGTTCCGCCATCTCTCATAGATGATGTTGTTTTGCGGGGGGATTAAACCCTACAATCTACGTATACAAGTATCTCACCATCAATGGATGATTCTGTCTATACCATTACATACTGTACTAGGAGACACAGCTGTGTGCAGATACCTAGGCCACTAGCTTTTGATCTATCAGATTGAAAATTGACAGGTCTATCAGATTGTGTTATCGCCATAGCAACAGCTGCTGCATCCAGACAATAACAAATGTACTGTAAGTCTCAAACAAACAACACAGAAATTCTGATGTGCCGAGAAATTCTTGATTTCAATCTTTATAAGACACCTTGACAATAGCTTTTTGAATGCATCGTTTCCTAATCAATCTTTTTATGGCATGCAGTTAGTACATAAAATATCTTCAAAATAACCAGAGGTTAAGCAACTTACCCCATGCTTGGTATAATACACACACGGCACACATTAACTCCAAACACACATTAACCCTTATGCTGCTGGTGGCTACTTTTGCCAATAAAAAGTGATGCAAAAAAGCTGAAAAATGATTGAAGCCTTAGCAAATGGGTACTCATATGAGAGAACTCAGTGAAAGCTATCTAACGGATACCAATAAGACAGGGTTTAGATGGTTTTCAAAAATCTTGGCATCCTTGTTTTTCCTATGGATGAAAGTAGCGTTAGCAGTGGATGGGTTAACTCCCACAAACACATTACCACACACATACTTTTCTATTTGCTGGAAAACATTATCATGGTGTTTAGCACGCAGTTTACACAAATAAAGAACATATTAACTTTTAATTCAGAAAGATAATGTAACAAACATACAGGGCTCGACATTAAGGCTAGCCCCATAGCCCCAGGCTAGTTGTTGAGAGTCAGGGCTAGTAAATTCTAACTGTGAGTAGCTCCAAGGGGCTAGATAGAATATCAGCACTTAAAAAAGTATGAAGCCCTCCTTTGGCTCTGCATACCTGGATGATAATAAAACTTTAATTCAACACAATACACTGCATTCTTTTCATGTTATCAATTGAGGCTATGGGGTTGGTCACTATTTGAACATTTTTATTATTAATATCAGGGCTAGCAAAAATATTTCAGGGCTAGTAAACATTACGGTAACTAGCCCTGCTGGGCTTGTAAAGTTTTTTCTTAATGTTGAGCCCTGACATATTAGGCCTAAAAAAAACGGTTGTCTGTTTCCTGTAACCCTACCCGAAAAAGTTTTTATTCAAAAGAATTCCTACCCTAAAAATTGTTTTGCCCTCCCAATTCCCAATCATCTTAAAACATTCTTAAAAAAAAATGCATTTTTGACCAAACTGACCTACCTACCCTATTTTTTTCGGACCGTTACAGGAAACTTTTTTTTTTCTAGGCCTATAAATTTGACAAAGAGCAGATGGTAATTAACTCAACATAAAATATGTGAATATGAGATATTAGTGACAGGATACCCTCGGATGATTAGTAATGTAATTACATAGTTATTTCATGGCCAGAAAAAAAGTCATTACTAAATGATAAATAACAAGATAGACGCCAGTGGCGTCAAGAGGTTGATTCCATGTATGTCTTTTTGTAGTTAATCATTTGCAATTTTTTGTTTTTTTAATATTTTGCTATTTTGAAATTTTTCTGATTTTTGTGTTTTTTCGTTAGTGGTTACAGACTGATACACACTTGTAATGCTGCTGATGATACTTACAGACTTTTTAATCAAAAACCAAGTTTGTGAATAGACATTAATATCAGTTTGGAGCACTATAAAACATTTTCCTTTTTTATGAAATTCTTTATCTTTTTATCATACCTAATAGTGCCAAAAAATACATCTGAAACACATATCTTTCAAATTTTTCGTAAGATTTCTATCTAAAACCCTCCCTCAAATATTTTCCAAAACTATAACCCACTTCTAGCTATCCAGAAACTCACCACCCACCATCACCTATCCAGTAGATCACCAAACATGAACGGGAAAAGCCCACATCCTGCACTGCAAATGACAGTCAACAAAACCCCACCAATAGCATGCTTGCCACAACTTACTTAATGCTGCCTGAAGAACTTTAGTCCGTGACTTACCCTTACATGAAAATGGCCAAACACTGCCAGAATGCAAACATGCACAGGGATCAACCTTATGGTCCCTTAAAGGGCATATGCCCCTGAACCATGTGATTTTGCTACCAGATGATGAATTATAGGAGCCAAGTTTGTGAACGGACATTAAATATCAGCTTAAAGCATTTTAAAAACTTTTCCTTTTTTTGAAATTCTTTATCTTTTCATCATACCTAATAGTGCCAAAAAATACAGCTGAAACACAAACCTTTCAAACTTTTCCCTGGGAGCATGCCCCAAGATCCCCAAACCTGGACAATGCACCCCTGGCAAAACCATACCGTCGTGGTGGCCGCACAGGAATTTAATAGCCCCTAAACTTAAAATCCTGGGAGCCAAATCTGCTCCTGTCTGAAAATGTTAAAGTCAATCACTGATGCATGTAACAAACTGACTGGCTGCCTGCAAATAACACCACATCAAAATCAAACATGTTGCCAACAGCCAAAAATCCACTCCCCCTTAACAGAGGCTTGTGACTCTCCCCCACAACACAAAATGTTAACACATAAGCTAAGTATATACCACAAAGCCCATGCATTAAAATAAGTGCCGGCTCTCAAATATTAAAAAAGACCAACAGTTAAACAGCGAATAAAAAATTTCATCATAACCTAAAATTCAGCACGCATAAATAAAATGCAACTTTTGACAAACTAAACTAATCACTAAGCCTATCCGCCAAATATAAACATGAACATTTTAACACACATACTTCAGAAAAAGAGAGCGATGGGGGGCGGGGTTAAAAATTTGACATCTGACATATCATCAAAGTAACACAAAACATTTACATGAAGATGGCCAAACACTGCCTAAAAGCAAACATGAACAGGGATCAACCTTATGTACCCTTTAGGGGCATATGCCCCTGGTTCATGTGATATTGCAACCAGATGAAAAAATATACGAGCCAACTTTGTGAAAGGACATTAAATATATGTTTGGAGCATTTTAAAACATTTTCCTTTTTCCTTAAATTCTTTATCTTTCTATCATACCTAATAGTGCCAAAAAATACATCTGAAACACATATCCTACAATTTTTTCATAAGAATTCTATCTAAAACCCTCCCCCAAATATTTCCCAAAATTATAACCCACTTCTAGCTATCCAAGAAACTATGACAAACCCACCATCACTCATCCAGTAGATCACCAAACATGAATGGGAAAAGCCCACATCCTGCACTGCAAATGAGAGTCAACAAAACCCCACCAATAGCATGCTTGCCACAACTTACCTGCTGCTGCCTGAAGAACATTAGTCCGTGACTTACCTTTACATGAAAATGACCAAACACTGCCTGAGTGCAAACATGCACAAGGATCAACCTTATGGTCCCTTAAGGGGCATATGTTCCTGGATTATGTGATTTTGCTACCTGATGATGAACTATAAGAGCCAAGCTTGTGAATGGACATTAAATATCAGCTTAGAACATTTTAAAAAAAATTCAACTTTCTTGAACTTCTTTATCTTTTTATCATACCTAATAGTGCCAATAAATACATCAGAAACACAAACTATTCAATTTTTTCCCTGGAAAAATGCTCCAAAACCCCCAAACCTGGACAGTTAAAACATTTCCCTTCCACTGAAATTCTTTATCTTTTTATCATACCTAATAGTGCCAAAAAATACAACTGAAACACATATCCCTCAATTTTTTCAAAAGAATTCTATCTAAAACCCTCCCTCAAATATTTTCGAAAACTATAACCCACTCCTAGCTATCCAAGAAACTATGGCAAACTCACCACCACTAATCCAGTAGATCACCAAACATGAATGGGAAAAGCCTACAACCAGCACTGCAAATGACAGCCAACAAAACCCCACCAGCAGCATGCTTGCCACAACTAATATGCTGCTGCCTGAAGAACTTTAGTCCGTGACTTACCTTTACATGAAAATGGCCAAACACTGCCTGAATGCAAACATGCACAAATATCAACCATATGGCCCCTTAAGGGACATATGCCCCTGGCCATGATCTTCCGCCACTAAAGCAGGTCCAGCACTACCAGAAACCCAATATGCATGCAATAACTTTGTACTTAAACCTAAAATAGACTGATACACACTTGTAATGCTGCTGATGATACTTACAGACTTTTTAATCAAAAACCAAGTTTGTGAATAGACATTAATATCAGTTTGGAGCAATTTAAAACAATTTCCTTTTATTTGAACTTCTTTATCTTTTTATCACACCTAATAGTGCCAAAAAATACATCTGAAACACATATCTTCCAAACTTTTCATAAGATTTCTATCTAAATCCGCACTTAAAAAAACTTCCCTATTTTTGAATTTCTTTATCTTTTTATCACACCTAATAGTGCCAAGAAATACAACTATAAGAGCCAGTTTGTGAATGTACATTAAATATCAGTCTAGAACAATTTCAAAAAAAATTCCCATTCTTTGAACTTCTTTATCTTTCTATCATACCTAATAGTGTTAAAAAATACATCAGAAACACAAACTTTGTAATTTTCCCTTTATTTTGATCAGTATTTTCGTTTGTTTTGCATCTTGGGCGATACAAATGCAGGGAGATGCTGCTTGGGCCCGAGCACTGGGTTGAAGGGGTATGGGACCGGCATCGGCATCAAAGGGTAGAAGCCTGCATACTTCAGGTCTGCTACTTCACCTACACCATGCAACCTGAAAAAATAATCATACATACCATCAAAGCAACACAAAAATATCAACACAAAACATATCTCACCAAATGCAATCTTATATTATCACACCGACACAATATCTTCTTTAAACAGTAATTGTTTTGTTTGAGGGACAGTGAAGATTTGCATGGTTTCTATATTTTGTGTATGTGTTTTTATAAAATTGTATATTGAGTGATAGTTTTGTATTGATACTTTTGTATTTATTTCAATTTAATGTATGCTTACTATTTTGGGTTGTCAGGTAAATCAAGTTCCTATGATGCTCTTTGGTGTAGATGCAGTATGATGTCGAAGCCAGTTTCTATGACAGTACACACTTTTCCTGTCACCCAAAACAATTAAAATCATATCTTTATCTAAAATACAACAACAGTGAGAACGGAAGGGATGGCAGGGTTAAAGGTCTGCTAACTTCAGGACTGCATACTACACTCATGGTGAGAAGGGTATATATACTGACTGCTGAAATCGCGATAAAAATATTTACTACTTCCGTTTTTTTCAAAGTTGTTTTTTTACGATTGTGGGGAACAAAAAAAATCCACAAATGGGCAGGATGGATTATTTAGAGTCATACATACCATCAAAGCAACACAAAAATATCAACACAAAACATATCTCACCAAATGCAATCTTATATTATCACACCGACACAATATCTTCTTTAAACAGTAATTGTTTTGTTTGAGGGACAGTGAAGATTTGCATGGTTTCTATATTTTGTGGATGTGTTTTTATAAAATTGTATATTGAGTGATAGTTTTGTATTGATACTTTTGTATTTATTTCAATTTAATGTATGCTTACTATTTTGGGTTGTCAGGTGAATCAAGTTCCTATGATGCTCTTTGGTGTAGATGCAGTATGATGTCGAAGCCAGTTTCTATGAGTGCTGCCTGCAGTTATGTCCCTTGACACCCTTCTCACCATGAGTGAAAATGCAATCCTGAAGTATGCAGACCATTAACCCTGCCATCCCATGCATTCGCATTACATGCTCTTTGGGCTTATAAGTTTGTGACCAATAAATTATAACAGTACACACTTTTCCTGTCACCCAAAACAATTAAAATCATATCTTTATCTAAAATACAACAACAGTGAGAACGGAAGGGATGGCAGGATTAAAGGTCTGCTAACTTCAGGACTGCATACTACACTCATGGTGAGAAGGGTATATATACTGACTGCTGAAATCGCGATAAAAATATTTACTACTTCCGTTTTTTTCAAAGTTGTTTTCTTACGATTGTGGGGATCAAAGAAAATCCACAAATGGGCAGGATGGATTATTTAGAGTCTGTTTTCTTGAAGTTGAAACTTTTTTTCCGGTTTTAGTGGCGAAATTAATAAGTAAATTTAGAATTTCGCCAGGGTTCCTAAATCAACATTCCAAAAAGCCGTTTTTGCCGTTTTTTTCCGAAGTCGCCATTTTTTTTCAAAAATTACAAATATAAGCAACAAGTTATGATAATAGGGTAAAAGCCCTATTTGTTGCGAACACTTTGATGGGCCATTTGTAAATTTTGACCCAGAAACGGCGACGTGACAATTTATTGAAAAAAGTATGTTTTTTGTGTGAAATGCACACAATGCATATCAATGCCCTAATCTTGCTATATCAAAAAAATCAACTTCCGGTTGTAGCGAAAAGCTATTTTTTCGCTTCCAACCTGAAGTTGAATTAAAAAAATGATTGAATCAGATAGATGAGGATCTCATCTATCCAGGTAGGTAGTCATATTGTGATCGGGGGGAGATAGCTTGATGAAATTGACAGGAATCGGCGAGGTACCATTGAGAATGTACTAATCGCCGTGGTCAATACGCCACCATCGATGCGTGTTGACAAATATCTCAAAATATTTTCGATTTTCCGAAACCAAAAGAATTAATCTTAATAATATAGATACTTGGCTTGTTAATTCTTTTGGTTTCAGAATTTTAGAGTTAGAGATGGCCACAAACGAAAGCTTTGAAATCGGGGTGCAAATTTCGTCAAACCCGACCCATCGCCATGTTCACGCCACCATCGATGCGTGTTGACAAATATCTCAAAATATTTTCGATTTTCCGAAACCAAAAGAATTAATCTTAATAATATAGATACTTGGCTTGTTAATTCTTTTGGTTTCAGAATTTTAGAGTTAGAGATGGCCACAAACGAAAGCTTTGAAATCGGGGTGCAAATTTCGGCAAAACCGATATTCAAAATGGCGGAGGGTAACCTAGCCAATGTAAAAAATACGTGAATGAACACGTAAGTAAAATAGTACAAAGAGAAATACAAATAGCCGCTCATTGGTTAATAAACCGCGGGAAAGAGTACCACGTGGTGTGACGGTGAGGCAGTGAGACCGCTCATTGGATAATTCACCAGAGACAAACCATGTGGTGCTGTCACGTGATTAGCCGATCGCAGAAAAGTATGTTTTTTGTGTGAAATGCACACAATGCATATCAATGCCCTAATCTCGCTATATCAAAAAAATCAACTTCCGGTTGTAGCGAAAAGCTATTTTTTCGCTTCCAACCTGAAGTTGAATTAAAAAAATGATTGAATCAGATAGATGAGGATCTCATCTATCCAGGTAGGTAGTCATATTGTGATCGGGGGGAGATAGCTTGATGAAATTGACAGGAATCGGCGAGGTACCATTGAGAATGTACTAATCGCCGTGGTCAACACGCCACCATCGATGCGTGTTGACAAATATCTCAAAATATTTTCGATTTTCCGAAACCAAAAGAATTAATCTTAATAATATAGATACTTGGCTTGTTAATTCTTTTGGTTTCAGAATTTTAGAGTTAGAGATGGCCACAAACGAAAGCTTTGAAATCGGGGTGCAAATTTCGTCAAACCCGACCCATCGCCATGTTCACGCCACCATCGATGCGTGTTGACAAATATCTCAAAATATTTTCGATTTTCCGAAACCAAAAGAATTAATCTTAATAATATAGATACTTGGCTTGTTAATTCTTTTGGTTTCAGAATTTTAGAGTTAGAGATGGCCACAAACGAAAGCTTTGAAATCGGGGTGCAAATTTCGGCAAAACCGATATTCAAAATGGCGGAGGGTAACCTAGCCAATGTAAGAAATACGTGAATGAACACGTAAGTAAAATAGTACAAAAAGAAATACAAATAGCCGCTCATTGGTTAATAAACCGCGGGAAAGAGTACCACGTGGTGTGACGGTGAGGCAGTGAGACCGCTCATTGGATAATTCACCAGAGACAAACCACGTGGTGCTGTCACGTGATTAGCCGATCGCATTAAATATGCAGAAAACCCACGCATGCGCATCCACCCACGCATGCGCATCCAACGGCCGCCCCACCAGACCAGACGCGCTACAGAATCGTATTGGAGTGAAGAAAACGTAATGTATAAACACGTAAAAATCCACCAAAAAAAAACTAGGCAACCCACAGAAACAATGAAACAAACTCTATAAACTACACACCCAACTCTAACAGAAACATTAAACAAAACGACCCCACCACACCCCACTCTCCAGATCATTCGCCTAGAATTTTCCAAAAATGCCATGTAAGACAACATAGGGAAAATGCATCAACCAGCTCCCAGGACCCCCCCAGGGAATGCAAGACAACAAAAGCGAACTGAATATAGGTTGTTGTTTGTACAACAACCTCTAAAAACATGACTGCAGTCACTTTTTAATATTTCATGAACACTAGAGCACCTGTTTAGCGTACTGTGTATGAGGAACTAGCCTACTCTACTATCAACCCTGAGGCTACTTTCTTCCAGTACAATGACGCAAAGATTTTTGAAAACCATCATAACCCTGTCATGTTGGTATTCACTGGATAGCTCTCGCTGAGTACTCTCCTATGAGTACCCATATAGCAGGAAAAAACACCCCTAGAGGATTATAATGCTTTTTGAAAACTTAACCCTCACAATGCTGAGGCTACTTTCGTCCAAAGCACAAGTATCTTAACCATCTAAACCCTGCCACGTTGGTTTTCATTGGAAAGCTCTCGCATAGTTCTCTCAGATGAGTACCCATGTGCCAGGGTTTTCATTAATTTTTCAGTTTTTTTGCATCATTTTGTATTGGCTAAATTAGCCAACAGCAGCATTAGGGTTAAAAATCTGTAAAACTGGCAGACAGCCCTAGATGGCTTAACCAGGGCATGAAGAAATGAACTCAACAGACCGTTACTCTCAACTGTGATTCAGATAACTCCACCAACACAGGTATTCCGACGTCAAGACATTCATGCCTATGGCGACCAAAACTGTCTGATCAATTTGATGATATCTCAGCAGTTTTCAGAAAATATTTGAAGGAGAAATTTTGATCAAAATCCAAATCACAACTCTCCCTCAAATATGTTCGGATGTTATGATTAATTCCAATGTTATTTTCAAAAGTATCCATGGTCCAGACAACTCATGGCTAGAAAATATCCAGGCATGAAAGGGTTAAGTAAAGACATCTTCCTATTTAACCCTTTCATACCTAAACAAATTATTCTTAGTTACTCCAGATACTGTTAGCAGGATCTATGACACTTTCGATAATAACTTTTGATAAAACACATTTAATTATATATTTTTGATACTTCTATATCTTTGATACTTCTGACTCATAACTCTAGAAATAAAAGTGCTTTTGCAATATATATGAAGGAGTGAAGGAGAGTTGTTGGTGGTGTTCTAATCAACATATCTCCTTCAAAATATTTTCCCACTAGGCTCTCACCTGTAAGAATTCGTCAAAATTGTCAGACTACTTTTGGCCACTCTGGGCATAAAAGGGTTAAGGCAGGTGGATTACACATTCCCCTTTGAGGGTTCAAAGGTCAACACAGTGGCAGGTGCAAGCTGAGAAGACAAACAGACAGACGATAGGCATTCCAACACTGACCGTTAGCGTTAGCATTAACCCTTATGCCGCTGGTGGCTAATTTTGCAAACACAATATGATGCACAAAAGCTGAATAAAGTGAAGGAAACCCTGGCTTACAAGTACTCATCTGAGAGTACTCAGCGAGAGCCATCTAATGAATACCAATATGACAGGGTTAAGATGGTTTTCGAAATGTTCCTTTTCCTGATGCTTTGAATGAAAGTAGCCACAGCATTGAAAGGGTTAACCTGTTCATGCCTGCAACAGCCAAAAACTGCCCGACAATTATAGTAATACCTTTGTGAAACAAAGATATTTCAGACAATATCTGAAGAGGAACCTAATACACATCTCTCCTTCAAAAACATGTGGAATTGTGTTATCTTTGTTGTAATCGGAATATATTATGACTTCCCATGAAAAATAGGATGCCCAAATATTTGAACTTTGCCAAATGATGGATGTCCAAATGACGCCCAGACACGTACACCACTGGCTAAGGCCATCATGTGCATTGAACCATTGTATTTAGCAACATGCTAACATGCAAGCTTGTAAAAAATATATATATATATGAGGATAAGGAGCTGCTATTCTTATCAAGGTTTGAAAGTTGACAGATTCCTTAAGAGATTTTTATAATATGTTGATACTTCTCACTGTGTCAGACCATTGTCTTATCCTAAAGGAAACCAATTGAAAAGCCCTTATGTTAACCTATATGGCAGGGACTTAGCCAGGATTTTCATAACAGGGTGTCCAAATTGGGATAATAAGAATTTAGGGTGTCCAAAATCCCTGATTGAAAAAGTAAAAATCATTACACTGATTATGTACGTTTACAAATAAAGTAAGTATATGCTTAATTCTTCAAGAAATGTCTAATTAGTTATTATTTTGAAGTTTAACTTTTTTAGAAATTTAACTTGGAATTAGTATTTATAAAAAACACACATACCAAAATCTAAGGTGTCTTTTTACTTAAAATCAGGTATTTTTCCTGAACCAGGTAGTCCAAAAGACACCCAGACACCCTGCTGGCTAAGACCCTGCTATATGGTACAGCATACAATCATATTAGTATTGTATTATTCTTGTTTTATTTGTATTCATTCACATGCAATCATGCATAACTGGTGAGTAGGTTTTAGTTTTCAGACTGGGCAATGATAAATTGTGTATATGATGTGAACTTTCCTCACATTATTTTAAGATCCCTTTTGGAGAATTCAGTTTAAGTGTCCCACTTGAAGTTTTATTGCATATGAATTATATTCAAATACAGGAATCAAATATTCTATCCATCTATATTATAGTTGAAATAAAAGAAAATAATTCATATTTTAAACATTAAATCATTCTGATAAGTAACTTATGAAATACCCACTTTTAATGTCTTACTGCGCTGGATTATTACATAGTACATTTCATAAAAAATCTTAGATTATGTTGCATTTCAAATGATATTGTGTTTGGGTAGTTTCTAACTTTGTTCAAATATTTAAAAATCATAATAAAATGTGTTTAAACTGAAAAATAAAAATGCTCCTTGTAAAATCATGAGTAGTCGTAAATAATTTAAAAATAATAAGTTAACGAATATTTTTGTAGGGCCCCCTTTCGAAATCCTGAAATCAATGTGGAATGTGGTTGATTAGTTGTGTTTCACACGAGTTACGATTATGCACGGCACACAAGGTCAAGGTCATAAGGTCAAACCTGAGGCGTCACGTAAAGATAGACGGTTGGCTCGGCCATTTTGTTTTTCGAGCGGCAAATGGAAGGTTCCAAAAATCCTGTATCAGTTATCAAAATATCAGCAGCTCACTGTGGAGAGAAAAAACAAAATCCAAAAATAGTGCATGCAAAATTCACCGAAGCCTTAAGAAAACCCTTACCTAAATATATTTGTATATATCACATTGAAATTCTTTTCTGAAAATAGCAACTAAACCCAGAAGCAGGTAGGACGCAGAATTATATAACACAAGCTGCATCCCAAAGTAAAACAAAATTCTAATCAAAGATTATAATTTTTCATTTCTGAAAAAAAGGCTGACACCACCACACCAATTGGAAGTTCTAGATACATATATGTTACAGTAAGAGTGTCAAACCAGGGATTTAGTCAAATCCCTAAAACTTTCAGGGAATCTGTCAAATTCCTGCTTCACTCAAGGATTCGGTCCCTAAATGTCTACGGATATGACTAAACCCCTAAAAATAGGTGGGTCATTTTTGACTTGTTTACTGGATACCTTTCAGAGGGATTGTTGAATGACAATTACCTTTGTTTTATGCTTAGTTGAGCGCTACTTATGATTCCTGATTATCAAAGTAATGAGGTACAAAGTAATGCTGAATAATCAATGCTCAGCCAAAAATTATTGCTTGATGATGATGATAATTAGTATCTCAGTCAACGTTTATCAATTTCATCATTCTGACCCTCCTATTTTCAAGGATTAAGTCAAATGTCTAGACATTTAGGGACCAAATCCGTGAGTGAAACAAGAATTTGACAGATTCCCTGAAAGTTTTAGGGATTTGACTAAATCCCTGGTTTGACACTCTTACTGTAACATATACACGTTCATACAAACGCAGACACGCAACCACATGTATACATTTAATAAGGTATCTATTATGGGTGTTAGGAATCATTTGAAAATTATGCTAAGCCAATCGACAAGTTTGATTTTATTTCAAGCATCAGTGACTGTTTTATGCCAATCAGAATGGCAGAATATGAAACTAGAATACTACGATACATGTCAGGGTCTTAGGATTTTGAAAGTTGAATTTGGCTTGTTGCACATTCTGAAACCTCTCTCGCACACATGATAATCAGACACTATTGTTTGCTTTAATTTTATTGCTTGGTGACTTCAATGTTCTGCTTGTTAAGTAAAAACTAAAATCTTCTTGTGAATTCTCAAGTTGATCCTAAAAAGTATGTTTTACCTGAAAATGTCCGAAAGAAAGAAAGAATATGACATGGAGATGTATCTGATACATGTAGAGATATGCCACAATTGGTGACAAAATTTCTTAATGAACAATTTAGGCGTTATCTCTCTCACAAAGCAATATTCAAAAATATCTGGAAGGGAACTGTTCATCAGAGCTCTATACCTACCTACAACTCTCCTTCAGGACTTTGCGAATTCATGTTTTGCTTCATAGTTACTTTCAAAAGTACGACAGATCCAGATCCAGACACCTTTCCAATGCTGAGGCTACTTTCGTCCAAAGCACATGGATGCACAGATTTTTTTGAAAATCATCTAAACCCTATCATGTTGGTATTCATTGGAAAGCTCTCACATAGTACTCTCGAATGAGTACCCATGTGCCAGGGTTTCAGTCAATCTCAAGGCATGAATGGGTTTATGGATTCTTAGGTAAGAAATGATAAGGCATTGATCTCTCAGTATTCTGGGTATTTCCTTTGATGTCCTTTGGTTGCCACTCCCTGGTTCGATTTCTCTGATCCAGACGGATCTTTCAGTGACAGAGCAACACTGCTTATTGCGTTTCAATAAATACTGAATTGAAAATATCCAAAGGTGAAAATACAAAAAAGCGTGTGCCCTGGAATTTTGCCTAATCACATTATATAGATGGAGATGTGTATGACATATATGTCATAACAAATGAAGGCAAGATAGGTGTGCATGAGGTTCAGTACTTAAAACCTAATAACCTAATCACCTTATAAGATAAACATGTGAATCTCTCAGGCTCGGTCTGGGTACTCCACCTTATCTTTTCAGATAATAAAGATTAGGAAGAAAATGGATTGAGAATTTTGTTTATCATCACCTTTTCTGACAATCGTGACTAGCCAGTCGTGGGTGGGTGGGGGAAACCTAAGTGCACAGCAAAAAAACACAGCCTTGCCTTAAGTCACTGAAAACTTTCCCAAATACCCCAACCAAAATTTGAAGCCAGACAGTGGTGAGAGACAGTTAGCAGCCTGTGGCAATACCCTAGACCACTAAGCTATCAGGGCAGGCCCTTATAAAGAAAATGAATACAGACTTAAATGTATGGGGGCCTGTCTTCACTAATTCAGTAGCTTAAAACTAACTTTTCCATATGAGATACAAGAGCTTCACAGTTTTTAAGTATGCCATAACTTCCCAAATTATCTTAAAGCAAGGGATTGGATTATACTGGGTATCTATTGTCCTCTTGGACCAAATGCATGAGAAAATTAGTAGATTTGGGGTAAATTTCCTAAAATTGTATGTCAACACTCAACACACAACACAACAAGAGAATTTTATTTCAGAATTAGCATAGGCCCAGACTACACACCCAAGGGAATTCTCCAGGCATAAATATGTTAATCATTGCCTGACAAGGGATCTTATAAAAAGAGCCAGCATTAATGCTCAGCCTAAGAGATGTGGAACACAACAGACTTATCATGTCTTGGAACTGGATGCATAAATTGCCAAGCAAACTGGACACAATGAACCCTCCTTCTACTTATAAAGTGTCACTTTTATTTAGTGTTGCTTACAAATAATGAGGTAGGTTTACCTCTTTGTTGAAAAAGAACCCTTGGGCCCCCTTCCCATCCATACAGGATGACCTCCCTCTAGAGAAACTCCTGGATTCACCTTTGGACATCCTGTTTATTACTATATCTAGATCAAATTACAGTAGCAGGTCTAATTGCAATTAGACCTTGATAGATAACATAATGGATTGGAAATGCCATGCCTTGCAGAAGTACTTACAGATGGCAAGGATATGGGACAGTAATATGGTCATTTTGTCACATTGACACCAAGGTTTTTAAGAAATGTGCTCAATGTTCAATTTCTACTCACCCACTATGGGACTAATCACAGTGCCTTTCTTTATCAAGACACATTTAGATCTATCCTAATAGATCATAACAAGGCACCTTTTCTATAGCATCAATTATATTAACATAAAAATTCCCCAAAAAGACAAGGAGTCCAGCTTACTAAAATGACACATTTTCCCAGGCGCCTTTCGATAACCCACACTGACCTACCTTTGAGAGGTTTCATACGTCCTAAATATCTACAGTATCTGTATTTTGCTGCTACCATCCTGCTCCTATGACCTTGTAGATGAGACTGAGTTGCACAGATGGCCAGGGGGGTTCTGTTTGTGACTGGATGGTCAGTGGGGTGTGACCCTGTGCCTGGACAGACAGCAGCATAGTCCTAGCTAGCCTAGATTTCTAGGCTGTCATATGTATTTTTCTGTTACCAAGCACCAAATAGTGTAGGTAGCCACAGTGGTCAATTTAGTTTACATTTATCTCACCAGGATTCAGTTTGAGTATGATCCTCTAGAGATAGGATGACCAGGTGGTGCCATCTATCTACCATACCTGGTACTACAACACACTGCTTGGTCAGCACATAAGGGAATGTCAACTCTTTAGGGACTAGGAAGTCCTAGCCAACAGGGCTCCTGGGTGTCATTTGGACATCCTTACTCTCATAAATCACCCCAAAAATGTTGTGAGGAATTTCTAAATGTCAATTTCAAGCATATGACTGAATATGTTTCACCTTAATTATAATTCCCATGGCATTATATATGGACGTTATCATTATGCATTAATTCATTGAGTAAATACATGTTCATGGAGGTAATCCGAGTATAGTGTGGTCTCTCTCTCAAAATAGGACGCCCAAAATTTGGGCACCTAAATTCAAGATCCTGGATTACCCTGGACAGCATCATCACTTCACTAAGCCTCTGAGCCAGAATAGGTAGCTGAGTAGACTAAAGAGTTGCCACTGACCGCTCACTGTCTCTAACCACTGCCCCAGATTTGAATCCTGCTCTGCCTCTGGGCAGAGACATTGATCAAAGTCACTGCTCTGGGCATGTGAGAAAGTTGCCAGTGACTTGGGGTAAGCTGGTGGTTTTCTGCAGTAACACTGGCATCTGCCACCATTTACAACTGGCTAGTCATGATAATAGGATTTAGCTAGAAAGTTGGGCATGAGAGAAAGTTGCCAGTGACTTCAGGGTAAGCTGGTGGTTTTCTGCGGAAACTCTGGGTTTCTTCAACCACTTACAACTAGCTTGTCATGATATGAGGTGTCTGGACAACCAAATCCTCAGAGCCACATCCAAGGTCCCCTAATTTTTTGTGAGGATTTCCTAAAAATGTCTGTTTAAACTTTAAAGCTTAGAATGTTTTCACCTCACTTTATTTTCCATGACATTGCATAAGAAAAGTAGAAGCATTTTCTCAGTCATTAAATATAAATCATGGTTGTTATTTCCAATTCATTCTGGTTTCCCTTGAAAAATAGTTAGAACAGCCTTGCCTAGTACTAGGAGTGGGTGATTATCTTTGGTAGTAAAATTTGAATTTAAAAAAAGTTTGAAGACATTGAGGAATGTAGAAAAATATATGAAATTAGAGCTTTATCTTATTTGTTTTTAGATTAAATCATACTCAGTTATAAAACATATGCATGTTTTCATGTGGTAAATGCAAAAAATGTGTAAAAAAACACTTATCATCTAACTATCAATGTGCAGCGTTGGAAGAACGTTGGAATGCATGTTTTCATGTGGTGAATGCAAAAATGTGTAGAAAAACCCTTATCAGAACTATCATTAGAGATACAGAGTTGGGAGGATGTACCCTAGCTGGTAACTGGTACGCATGTTTTTATGTGGTGAATGCAAAAATGTGTAGAAAAACACTTATCAGAACTATCATTAGAGATGCAGTGTTGGGAAGATCCTGGTACCTGGTATGCATGTTTTTCAAGGGGTGAATGCAATAATGTATAAAGAAACACTTATCACCTAACTATCATTAAAGATGCAGCGTAGGGAGGACCCTGTTACCTGGTACGCATGTTTTCATGTGGTGAATGCAAAAATGTGTAAAGAAGCACTTATCAGAACTATCATTAGAGATGCAGCATTGGGAGGACTCTGGTTGAGGGTTACTATATATATAATCACTGAAAGCACTGACCCAGAAAGCAGGTTACAAGGTCAAAACCCAGTTTAAATGTTATAAAGCACCAGTGATATAAGAAAACAAATACAGACAACCAGCATTTGGGCAATAAAATGTGAAGGGACTTTTATTATTACATAATGATTGTAATCAGTGTATTAATTACAGATAATTGGAATCTTGACACTACCAGAGACTAGAGCTCCTTCCCACCCCCCTTACTATACTAATGCCCTTCTGATTTCAGCAATGATGCCTGCCACTGGAGGCAAAGGCACCACAGGACCGCAACCACAGGGGAAACGCACTTGGTTTCTTATTCAATACCATAACCTGTGGGCGTAACATAGAGAGTTTTAGCATCAACATCTCTTTAATACAACAGTGACCATATAAGCCAGTTCAAATAATATACAGTAAGGTGTGCACCCTGCACACAAACACCACTCAGCCAAAACCATGGCTGCACAGAAAACATAATCTGGCTCGATCTACAAATATGCAGCTTAAAACTCAAAATCCTGAAAGGACTGTAACTACATCTACCATAATACAGGGTGAACAATTGGGCCTTTGTAACATAAACAAACAAAGGCATACAAGTACAGGCAACATAATAATAATGACAAGCATGGTAATAATAAAAGAGCACCCTGAGAAAAAAGAACCCACAACTGTAGCTGGTGGGCATATCACCTAGGGATGCCACAAAAAAGAACATTTTTGACATTGGAGAGGGTGGGTGGGTTTAAAGTTGTTCAGAGCTACCAGCACTTATTATAGAACACATCAGTGTGTGTAGTTGCTGGTAGCTGAGGCAGGAGCAGACTGATAGAACCTAAGGTAGGTTCTAAACAGGAAAACTCCTGTGACTCTTGTGGTCATGTATTCAGACCTACCTTTATTTGCACAAGGCGTAGAAACTGTACCTAAACCGGTAACTGTGATTACAGTTAGAGAGGGAGGGGAAGTTTAAAACAATAAATATCCCTGTGGTGATATGACCTCACAGCTTTAGTAGGAAATAGGACCACTTCTATTCCTACACTTAAGGGTGTTTCTACATTTAAAATAAGATAATTATATTATCTGATGCTTAAATGTTATAAAGCACCAGTGATATAAGAAAACAAATACAGACAACCAGCATTTGGGCAATAAAATGTGAAGGGACTTTTATTATTACATAATGATTGTAATCAGTGTATTAATTACAGATAATTGGAATCTTGACACTACCAGAGACTAGAGCTCCTTCCAAACCTCATTGCCCAAATACACACAAAACACTTATCAGAACTATCTCTAGCGATGCAGAGTTGGAAGGACCTTGGTTGAGGGTTACTATACATGATCACTGAAAGCACTGACCCAGAACCAGGTCATCAACCAGTATAAACCAGTAGTGACTGCCGGTCAGTCGGTCACTACTGACCATAAGTAATCAGTATTAGTCTAAGCTTGAGCAGAATTAATAGAATTGCATGTTACAAATTCTAAAGAAACAATGGTATTAGCCCAGTAAGGCCACTCCAATTTAATTACTTGTCTTTCAAGCTTTTTTTGGAAAAAAAATCCTGTCAGACTCCCAAAAAAAAAGAAAAAGAAAAGTCACCTTTGGTGTCTTACGGACGAAAGTGGTTTTGAAATTTTCTGTCAGACTCCAAAAAAAAAAACAGTGCAAGTTTTAAGAATATTCTTTATAAGGGTGATTCAATCAACTACAGGAAGCTATCATTGCTGTAGTAGAGCCTCAGACTTGAGGATGTACATAAATCTGCCACCCTTCAGGTTACAGGGATTAATTGATTGATTGATTTGATTTAGTTGAGAATAGGCTGGTAGAAACACATCCCTACCAGTCCTAGTCGGCAGACTCTAAAATAAATAAAAAAGTCACATTTTTCAACTTTTTTTTTATTCCAAAATGGCTCATTTCCTGCCTCCTGAGCTTGTAGGCAAGTAAATAAATTGGAGTGGCCTAATATAAATAGCAAAGTTTGACTTAACTAACCACTGATAGATGTTTGTTACTAGCACAAGTAATGTAACCACAAGCGAGGAAGTTGGATGATTCAATATTTCAAGCCAAAAAACAATCATTTTAGATGCAATTGCAAATGTGTACTTAAGGGTAAATGCAACTTATTAATTTTATTGTGACATAAAGAAACGGAGAAGTTGACCATGATTATCATTGTTTTTTGCTGGAAAAAAAACACAATAATGAATTTGATGAAGGGGTGAGGAGTATAATGCTGGGTATAAGCAAAATTTTAATGATCAGGCATTGAATTTATTAAAGGACATAAACATGTTTGCTTCAGACATCCTTTGATTGACCCTGTCTGTAAGCTACCTGCTGTGAGTTGTTTGAAATATTTCTAACAAGATATTCATGACCAATGATAAAAATAAAGATAAGAGAGAAGACTTTGAAATGAATAACACAAAATAGTATAAGGAGAAAATTTACAAATGAAATGTACAAACCCTTACATGTAAATATTGGTGCTGTGCATTCATGTGTAAGTGATAGGCAAAGATAGACACATACAATTAAATCATATTTGCTTTTAAAGTATAAATGAGACTAGAAATGAAATAAAAGATAATATTAAACACAGCTAATAACATTAAAACACACACAGTGAGACACAAATATGATATTGATAAATTATTTGCTCACTCACTTGGTCCCAAGTCCACATGTTTCTTGTGAATTCAGCAAATTCTTACAACAATATCTAATGTTCCTGCAGCTTGATGGATTTATCCGTATGTCAGGTTGCCCTGCATTCCCCTGCAGCAGATAAGGGTGCCTCCATAGACAGCGGTTTGCAAAAATCCCCACAAGCTTGAACCCAACCCACCCAGCAACCTGTGAACAACTCACCAACACTAGTTGCTTACATAGAAATAGTGACAGATGGTACTGTTGATCAAACATTTAAGAACCCGTTAGATCGAAATCGGTGCTTTGCAAACTGGTCGATAGAGGGCGTCTTAAAAAGCACGTGATTAAATTCTCACTCTTGATTGGCTGCATGGTCAATTTTGAAAACACATTCGCCGGGAGGACAAAAGTTGTGAAGTGGTCCGAAGTGATTGACAAAGATTATATTAATGGAAAACTAGATCACAAAATTTACAATCGAGTGCGATTTCCTTTATGGTGAGTACATTTCAACGTTTACTAGCGGAGAGCATAATTTTCCTTAAGGTTTCAAACCATGAGGTTAAACGTGGACATGAACTTGTCCTTTCATATCATTCATCAATCCAATGCAGAGAGATTGTGAATGAATTTGAACTTGGTCGTGTGGTAAGTGAACTTTCTTATCATTTCACTTGAGCTTTTTCCATACTAAATGATTTATTTTTTTCGAAGTGCTAATGAGCCAGTGCTTATAGCTGGTAACAGTAACTTAAGATTTGAAAATTGGTTGGTTGAAGGGGTGAACTATCTTTTTCAGTTTTGTTGATTTGTTTGTTTATTTGATAATTTTGAAAAGGATGTCCAGACCATCTTCAAGTCTGCTCAAAGTCAAACTGCTTCCTCTGTTTTTTTGGCATCTTAAGTTAAGTAACGAAGAAAGTGATCTATGATGAATTTGAAACCTGAATTGAAGGAAACTGTTTATTTAAGATCCAAATCATCCAATGAGAGTTTGAATCCAGCAAACATAACTTTGCAGTGAAAAAAGACAAGTTGAAGTTATTCACTAATGTCATTAGTGCTGGGACTCAGCCCAAAAAATGAACTTGAGCGCTCGTCAAATCTAGCGACCAAAACTCCATATCAAGTTTTCTGGCCACATTGACAAGATCTTAAGGCGAATGATTTTTAAAAACATTGCACCTCAGCATCTGCCGCCACATGCTAGGCACACATACAGTGTACCGCGGCAATTGAGAATCATGTTGATTTTGCCCATTAGTTTCCATTGTAAAATTTACCCATTGCCAACAATTGACAACAATACAAACATGCAAGATTGTACTGTTTGCAATGGACACATTTTACAATGGGACCTAATGAGCAAAAACAACATTTTGCAGAGTTGAGACAAAAAGTATGTTTTTACATACATGTACACGTAATAGTGCTCCAAAGAGGTTTGGATGGCAAACTCAAATGTTTTGTCCCCCAAAAAAAGGGGAAAAGCGGTTGCCAAACTCGAGTCAGACAGACTATACAATCTTGGTAAGTACATGTACCAGTTAACTATCAGAATTTCTCAACACATGCAGCTATTCTGTTATGTACTAAAATTGTACAATTCTGGTGTGAACCAGATTTGTCTGATTTATAATCTTGGTTCACTTAGAATGAAGAAACTAATTGTATTTGTTCTTGGGGTAATGGGAGCTGTATAATCCTGACATATCATATGCCTGTTCCTGAAAGTGGTTCTGCCTTGAAGCCATACACCTGATACAGTTTTTGCTATCAACGTAAGAGTGAAACCTTGTCAAATGGTTTGCCTGTTGTGCACGTGGTGAATCAGTTCACATTCTGCCAACAGCAGGAAGATAATTCACAAACAGTTCATATAGTCCAAGACAGTAATTCAAAAAGATCTGCCCATCCTGATTCAGCTACTTATCTACTTCAAATCCTTATACCAACTACATACCAACATCATTTTAGAATATAATTTGTTAGGAAATTGTTTTGTTTTGCCTGTCCAAAAAGGAGGTTTTCAGGAAACTGCCTGTCCTTCATGAGAAAATTTCCTGACCTTTGCCAATTGTTGACTGGTACAGAAGGGCCTTAGCCAGCATGATGTCTCTATGTCATTTAGAAACCAGGACCTTTGATAATTACTCGGTATGAAATAAAGGTTGTAAAAGAAAGTTATTTAAATGGCCACTCATTCACTGAATCAGCTATTAGTTTTCAGGGGCAAATGTATTTTACTTATTATCATTGATTTATAGCAACTCAAATATTTCATTCTAATCTGAAATGGTATTGGATGAATGATGTCAGAGTGACTTTAGATGAGATAAGTAGCACACTAAAATTCAAGTTAATCAAAGATAGCAATTGTACCTTGAGATATTTATGTGACAGCTTGACAAGTATGCTAGCGAAGTTTGCGACCTGTCTGAGTGGGTTCAGATGTTGAGAGAAGGGTTAACACCAGGGTCTTAGCCAGCAGGGTGTCTGGGTGTCTTTTGGACTCCCTGGTTCATGAAAAATACCTGATTTTAGGTAAAAAGACACCCTAGATTTTGTTATGTGTTTTTCTGAAAATATTAATTCAAGTTAAATTTCTAAAAAGTTTAACTTCAAAATAATAACAAAGACATTTCTTGAAGAATTAAGCATATACTTACATTAAAATAAATGTACATAATAAGTGTAGTGATTTTTACTTTTGTAATCAGGCATTTTGGACACCCTAAATTCTTGAAATCCCAATTTGAACACCCTGTTATGAAAATCCTGGCTAAGTCCCTGGTTAACACAACTGGATTAATGCTGCAGTCAAGTCAACTAAAAATGGATATCAAAGATACATTCTCAAAGGGCTCCATTTGCTAATTGATATGTCCATTCCAGGCTCCCATTATAAGTGAACGTCTGGTTGTAAAATGACATGTATGGACAGGATAGGGGCAAATGCTCCTAAATGACTAAATGTAATTAGGTAGCAATTCCCGTCTGCCACTTGTTTGCCGACATTTTGTCAGGATTGCACTTTAATTAAGTTTAATGAAACATTATTGCCGTTAAGTGTGCAGACATGGATTAGTTCTGCATTTTCTGTGATCAATTGCAATCAATGTTGATTGGTGTAATGCGTTGTTTGCCTCTGTGTTGATCACCACTTGTGCGTTGCATGTTGGTGACACTCCCCTCCTCCAAATGTTGTGTTAACTCAAGATGATGGTGTCCAGTAGGTTGAAACCACACAGACTTTGTTTACTCATCTCCTACATTTCTCTATTCCAGCTAGCAGCATGGCTGACTACAGACTCTCTATTGTGGCAGCATTTGATGACCTGTGTCGCAACAGTTCCATCCTATCTGCAGGAATAGAATCAGGTGAGTAGATTTAACACATTCATAGCTCACCCAAAAATGTACATGTCTATTTTGGTGATTTATTATTAGTGATGGGACGATGATCGACTGTAGTCGAAAGTCGTCAGCAAGTTAACAGTAACCAATTAATCGGCTGGAGACTTTACACCTAATTGTTAGTCGGTATAATAGCCCATTAAGCCGGCCCACATCCTCTAAGGTCAAAGGGTTCCTTGCCAGATATCCCACAGAGAAAGTAGCTTGTCTCACGTACTGACCTACTGGCCTGTTTATACCTTCTAAGAGCCAGCACTGTAATAGGTCTAGTATGGGTCATGCAAGTAGTAAGTAATAGCATACCAAGAAGTATACCTACTGACTCTGATAAAAACTGGGGTACTGAGCAAACTAGATATTTCAGATTCCTTCTAAATGTAGAAATATGAGTTGGATGAAATGTGTTCTATGATGTGTCTTTCATTATTTTTCTAAAGACATCTTTTAATGCCTTCATACATATTGTAAAAAGTATTTTGATTTATTAGAATACTGGTAATTTGTCTCTAAGTTACTGAATAAAAATAAGAAAGAAAACATACAAGTATATCTAACCTGCACTGTTTACATGTATAATCCTTCATAGCATAAATCAAAAACACTTGAGAAAGTTTGATGCCAAGATAGAATAGATAATTTGAAATAGTACAATATTATAATAAGTGTTAACATGCTAAACTTAAACTTTGACAAGCAAACATTCTCATGAAAGTGCGATGAACCGATTAATCGGTGATAATCGGTTGGCCTAGCTGACTGATGATCGGTTGGGAAAATTCAACTGACTCCCACCACTATTTATTATCTTAACCAGTTCTTTTTTTGTGTGTGTAAGGGGGGGGGGGGGGGGGAGGATATTTGAGTTAAACTGATGAATGTCACTATATTTACCACACTAACTTTGTTCATCCTCGCTAAATGTGTCAACATTCAGTAAAATTGTGTAGATTATAAGGGGACTTATCATTTGATATCACATTTATGCTGCTAATTGTTATTGTTTTTGTCTATTAATTCCATTTGTTTTTGGTATATAGTTAAGAATGAATTGGATTACTGAGAAACACGTGACTTATATGTAAATCATCTGATGACTTTTTTTTTTTCAGAATTTTTGTCTCATGTGAAGAATGCTGAGGACAATCGTAAGAAATGGCTGGCGGCTGAGACAGAGTTACACACCTACCACCAGGACAAGAGACGGCTGGAGGGAGAAATCAACGCTCTGGAGACCAAACTCAAACATGCCAGGTATGTACCAGGAGGCAGGAGGTGATGGGACAAATTCAGTGGGAGTAAGAAATTGGATTTCAAATCAAAGAGTTACCTGAATATTCGTAGGCATCAATTTTCAGTGGTTATATCATTTATATGTCTGGTTGATCAATTTTCAGTGATTACCGTAAATTCTCAGTATTTTGGGACACGTTTTAACAAGTACGATTTCCATGAGTTCTCTGAAAATACCTAAATGTTGTATCATTTACAGGTAGATACTTGGTGAAATGGCAACTGGCGAAAGATCTAGGGTTGCCCAGATTTCCCATTCATTATTTTGCAAAATAATTATAATGGCTCAAATTCCTAGGGTGGTCAAGAATATACCGTATATCATTAATATGTCTGGCTGATGAAATTGGGACATAAATATCCTAGCAGGGACTGCCAGACAGTATTGTAAATCTCATAAAGTCAATTTTCATATATAATCAGTCAGTGTTTTAGGCCTATGGAGCGACCAGGAAAAAATTATGATTTTGGGTGCTGGAAGTTTCTCATTCTTTGTTGTTTTCTTTGACCACCAGAGGGCAGATTGACCATGAGATGAAGCGTCGCATGAAGGCGGAGGCGGACCGGGATACGATGAGTCGCCAGCTAGATCTGATCCGAGAGCTGCTCATGAACGACAAGAACAACAAATCCATGTTGACAGACGCGGACCGGGAGAAACTGACCTTCCTCAATCGCTCCTTCCAGCACAAAGAACACAGGTCACCAAGACGGTAAGTCAGTATACTGAGCATGGTCTTAGCCAGCAGGGTTTTTCATGTAAAATGTCTGATTTTAGGTAAAGAGACACCCTAGATTTTGGTATGTGTTTTTTTTATAAATACTAATTCCAAGTTAATTTTCTAAAAGGTTTAACTTAAATGATTACAAAAACATTTCTTGAAGAAGTAAGCATATGATTACTTAAGTTGTTCATGTACATAATCAGTGTAATGATTTTTGCTTTTTCAATCAGGGATTTTGGACACCCTATATTCTTGAAATCCCAAATCAAAATTTAGCTACTCATCTGCTTTAAATCCTTA
Organism: Maea johnstoni; assembly: GCA_963942565.1. Classification (NCBI taxonomy): domain Eukaryota; kingdom Metazoa; phylum Annelida; class Polychaeta; order Spionida; family Magelonidae; genus Maea; species Maea johnstoni. Next base: position 5,604,022 of record OZ012696.1, on the reverse strand, counting down.
AAACAACTACATTTTATAGCCTTTATTGTCAAAAAAGGCAATCCTCACTTCAATAATGTCCTAGACGATTGGTTTGTTTGTAAAATACTTGGAAATAACCCCCAAAAAGTCAAAATTGAAAATTCTTCTGGACAGAAAAATTTGCCTTTCCAAGGAGTTTTTCAGGAAACTGGATTTTCCAAAATTGGCTGGACGGGTCCTGGCTAATTCCCTGGTGTAGACCGAGTTATGATGAACATTTCTTCTTAAAGCATTTCCATAAATTACTCAGGGATGTCTCTATTTCATTTTCTGTTTTTTTTTCTGTGCGTAGGTCGGCTGTGAACGAGACCGGTTCTCTACTCTCACCCTCAGACATCAGCTATGACAAGACGGAAGATGATCTGGACGAGATCTCCTACCTCAGGACCGGCAAGCGCTGGAAGCGACCGTCAGCGCCACCTCTTGAGGAGGAGGAGGAACTAACTCCGCCACACAAAAAGACAAGGGCAGGAATGGTAAGGAAACACTCTTGGTTCATCAAGTACAGGAAGCGAATATATTGTCATTCCATTTGTTTATGTACAGCTATAACTAGTGCTTGGACGGTATATATCGAAATATCATCAACTTGATTGTCGCGCCACGCTAGTAGCGCTATTGATAACCCTGGGAATTATAGATAATGCCTGATAATTTGCGTCAAAAAAAACAACGTAATGATCTGGATTTGTAAAAAAAAATGCAAGCAAAGTACTTACCACAATGTCACTGCTTATAGATCGATATACCATAGGTCAAGTCTGATTTCCTAGTAAATTTCCCCCTACATCCAAATATAATTATTTCACTCATCAACTGGTTGTTCACAATGTCGGGTATGTTTTGCGGGAGGATTTCAATATTTACTCGAAAATCGATCTTTTCGGTAAATGAAATGTATTTGAAGGAGATGTTTGATAAAACTCAACCTGCAATGTTTTCTGGAGTATTGTTTGAATTCCTGTTTACATCCAAGTTATTTTGAAAATGTCTGAGACGGTGATGACAGTTAAAGCGAAGCTCTCAAGCATGACTGGGTTACAACCTACAAGGTTTGGAAGGCTAGAGGACAGGCTCAAAAAGTGTGTGGTCAGTCAAATACCACACGCTGATGATGGAGGCTTGTGGTTGGTGAAAGGCAGCCAACTGCCATGCATGTCGAAAACAGAATCAAGTTTTTCCTTCTGCATTACATATGGGGACAAAGTAGCTCAGTTGGTTATGTGTCGGACCAGTAATCCGTAGGTCGCTGGTTCAATTTCCGGCCTGGGCACTTTGGTCTGTCCTTGGGCAAGACAGTTTATTCCATATTGCCTCAGTCCACCCATCTGAAAAATTGGTACCTAGCGTTAATAAGGCAGTGCTTAGAGCTTGTGCACTATATGCTGCCAGCTGCTCTGGAATATCCCTTGGGGGATTGATATGGTTTCCGTGTGTACAGTGCCTACTAGGGGAGGAAGGTTGTGTGAACATTTTGGTGGATACAAGACTATAAACCGAATACCTTTACATTTCAGACAGTGGATGGCAAAAAGAACACATCCATCGTTGCGACAACTACGGTGACGGTGGACAGACAAGGTGGTCCCATGATGGCGGAGTCGGAGATCAGAGCCGTCCCCAACAACAAAACCAGCCCCAACAAACACAAGAGGAGGTCCTCAAAGCGCAGACAGCAACAGCAGCAAGGTAAACCAGTTAGGGATCCTCTCAATGGAATGTCAACATTCACTGTATACTTATGGATACTGTAGAATAGGAAATTATTCCGAGTGGTTCATTCTGCCGAACATTTCCGAGTGGGGTCAAAGTTGGAAATATTGTACTATACATTTACAGTATTATTCCTGTCATTAGAATATTAACCTTCAATATCGGCTTTTCGGAATAAAAAATCTTGTAAAAATCCAAACTCACAAATTCGGTTAATTTGCACCTCAGATTATTTTCCTATTCTACAGTATTGCAGATTACCCGACATATAAACTTATATATGCAAAAGTTGATATATTCATACACTTCTGTGAAGACCTGATCTGGGAAGATTTAGAGGTTGGTTCTTTATTTCCTTTTGAATTTTCTGCAGAATTTTCCTCTTTTGAAGAGGTAAATCTCACTTTTTAGACAGTCTTACTAGAAAATTTGACTTTTGAGCATATTTGACTTCATTCTCTCTCTTTCATGAACAATTTTTTTATACAGATTTCACAATATTTCCCTCAAATTGTTCTTGTAGATTTAGTAACGTAAATAAAATTCAAGATGTGTTAGCAAAATAAATTTAGCTAAACCGAGCACTCACAAAGATTGAAACAAAGTGACCAAAATATGTATTTCTAGAATTATTCAAGAGGATTTCAGGAAACTGCCTGTCCAAAAGTCAGGCAAGACATGTCCTGGCTAAGTCCCTGTGTGGATGCCACTATGGTTCTTGCAGACTCACACTTGTCTACCAGAGTAAAGAACCATGACAGCATGGTCTTAGCCAGCAGGCCGTCTGGGTGCCTTTTTTGGACACCCAAACCCTTAAAAAGCCCCCCTCAGGACACCTAATTTTTTCTGTGAGAAATTTCTTAAAATGTCAATCTAAAGCATATAATTGATTTTTGACATCTCCATGTAATTCCAATGAGACTGTATAAGGATATCATGCCTTATTTTGATAAATTTATACATGTATATGGTTAAAATCTGAGTATATGGTGGCCCCCCCCCCTTAAAAATTTGGATGCCCAAAAATTTAACAATTGCCAATTCTGGGCACCCAGTTTCTAAATCCTGGCTAAGTCCCTGCATGACAGTGCCACCGAGGCTTATGGAGGGGAGAGCAAATATATTAACCCATTCACACTTAGAGCGACCAAAAGAGGCCTGACAATTTTGATAATATTTTTCAAACCAAAGCATTTTTTGGAAAATATTTGCAGGAGAAATCTTCATCAAACACCAAACAACAACTCTCCTTCAAATATTTTGTGAACTTTTCCTTCATTCCAAAGTTATTTTCAAAAGTATGAGAGTAGCAGACGATAATTTCTGGAGGAGTGTGAATGGGTTAACACATTCATGCCTGGAGATCTCCTTGACATATGATGTATGGACCTATGACCTTTTTCTGAATTGGAATGATATTTGAAACTTAGTTACTAGTTTATTTCTGATGAATATTTCATTTTCAAATATTTTCTGAAAATTGCTTTTGTTAAAAAGAAATCACCGAAATAGTCACGCGGCTTTGGATACTACAAGCATGAATTGGTTCATTATATACTGTCTAATTTTGACTTCCTTCTAAAGGCGTGTTTTGATGGTCTAGATTCTGCTTTCAACAACTCTAAATGCCCCTGACTTTTCCCATCCTGCAGAGAGTTTTGAAACGACAGCGGGAACAATCTACAGCTACTACGGGAGTCCCTCCGTAGTCACTGATCAGACCGATCTTCATCGCGACAACACCACCACCACCTCCCCCTGTACCACAACCTACAATACGTAAGTCCTGCTCTCTCTGTGTGTCCCTGTCCCCGGCGTCGCATTTATTTTAGGTATAACCAGCGTAGAGTCTTTCTAGATGGAGGAGATGTTGCCATGGAGACATGGTTGCCTAGGAGATGCAGTTGCCATGGAGAAGCGGCAGTCACCATGGAGACGATACCAACTTTTGATAATGATGGCAACTTCTCTTCTAACTTTGCCTAAAGATAGAATAAGCTTGCTTCTTGCTACATCAACCTACCTATTATTCGTCCCAACAAAGGGTTAAAATTATGATTTGTTTGACCATTAATCTGTGAAATCCTTGTTGGGACACTGTCTCTTCCATTCTAAGGAATTATCTGGTTCTGATATTGATTTCCAGATTAATTCTGTATGGAACTTGAATACAGTGCGATTATCCATTCTATTTAAATTATTGGAGTAAATTTAAAAAAAATACAATTTAGGATATTTTTTTTGGTTGTGTAAAAGGATGCAAGCATTCATATCTTTAGGTTTGACTACTTGCTACATCTATGCCAGGTTCTTGTGTTCTGATTAGTGTAGAGAGGATGGTAGGTATCGCAACTTATGCATACTCTTGATATGTGGTCCCAGGTTTCTTCCTTCATACACTACGCCCTCTATTGGGCAAGGCACACAACACCACCATTGTCGTTCCCCATCGCTCTAGGTGGGCCTGGTATACGTGTAGCACCTAGTCCTCCTCTAACCCCGCCACCTAGTGGCCTACACCACCACCAGCAGTGGCGCCACCCACTGGTATTGCAACATGAACGTTGGCCTATTTTAGATGAGGACACCGATTCAGGGCCGAATTATAACTGCCAAACCAACAACCACAACAACAACCGCGCTCAGAGCTCTCAGCAGCTTAAGGGCATCCTCAAGGACAGTAACACGCCCTCAACACCCACAGACATAGAGTAAGTCTCGTAGCCATGCTTCGGGTGCAAATGGGGGGCTGTCGGGGGGGGGGGGGGGGGGGGGGGGGCATATTGCTTGAACGTGCACACTGAATGCGCAATAGGAAAATCAATTGTCGATATGCATTAGGCCAGTATCAGAGCTAGTTTTGTCTATATGTAAACAAAAATTTACCTGGGCAAGTAGAATTTTTAGGCAACTAGCCCTACTGGGCCAAAAGAACCTTACTTAATTTGTGCATATGGCTTGTATCGATGCTAGTTTTACCTACATGTAAAGACAAATTTACCCGGTGTTCATAGAATTTTCAGCAACTAGCCCTGATTAAAGAAAATAAATGCTTTGCTTGTTGCTTTCCAGTTTTAAGCTTTTATAGATTAGCAAAAAAAATAAAGGTTTCGGGATGTTTAGAGGCATGTATCTTGCTTGATGCTAGTTTCTAAAATTTTGTAGAATTTGAGCCTAAAGAGATTCATCTGGTAATGGATGAAATTTAGATTCCTTATGGGGCATTACATGGTGTCTAGTGGTGGCTTTATGGGCCAACTTTTCGATTTTCCTAGCTTTTATTTTTAGTGAAAAATCATGTTTTGATGATAAAAATCACTAGGGTTAATGTTGATCCCGGAATAATTGAAAGAGGATTTTTTATGTATTAAAAAAATTCTTCCTCTTTAAATTACGTGAAAAATATGGGATTTGCTTGATTAATGGGTAGAAAAAATGAGACAGTAAATGAAATAACAAATTTCTCTACTCCTTTCTCCTCCAATGGGTGTTTCCTCTTCTTGACTATTCATCTGGCTTCATATGACAACATATTCCTTCCTTATCTTCCCTAAGACTGTCATCCTTTATATTTATGTATATATATATATATATATATATATATATATATATATATATATATATATATATATATATATATATATATATATATATATATATATATATATATATATATATATATATGTATTTATATACTTATTTTCTTTATGGAGGATATGTCTCTTAGAGCCAATAGCCAATATCTGTGTGCAATACTAGTGGTTAATCTAGAAACTATTCTGTATGTTGTCATAACCTATATAATGTCTAGTGTTAGAATGTTATAATATTGTGTAGAACTAGTCTTACTAATAATAGAAGTAGTAGTAGTAAGGTAGGACTTGATGCTAGATGTAGTAGTGGAAGAAGTTGTAGTTTACTCCATTTCAATTGATATAAAGTAGAACAATGCATTCACAAATATTTTATAAAAACTGTTTATTCTGTTATATCTTTAAATTTGAACAAGTATTATTATTGTCATTTCTTTAATCAAATTAGATATATCCCCTTTCACTTTTTCAAAACTGAAAAAAGGAAGCATAAAACCCATTCAAAACCCACTGATTAGTTTGATGTTATCTCCCTGGCTAAAGATTTTTTTGAAAAAGTAGTTGAAGAAGAAATACTTTATAGATATCAACTAAAATACAATTTAACCCTTATCCTGCTAACTACAACAACAATTGTCGTGGTGTGCAGCAGTGCTCATAGGTTTCACAGCAGGATAAGGGTAAGTATATGTTGTTAAATCTTGCATTGTTACTAAGATATCTTCATAAGTATCATAGACTTAATTTTTTCGATACAATATCAGTAGTTCCTTAACGATACAATACCTTAACAATATTTCATACGATACTGCCCGTCTCCCAGGGGCCTAATTTTGTTAAATTTAGCACTGTTAGCTTTGGAAATCGTGCTTATAAAATGCAAACTGGCAAATCTCATCGAAGCAATACAAAACTTTAACTTTTTCAATACCATACCTTTCCCCCATCAATGCCCTTATTTGGAATTAAGTGTGGGTACCGGTTCTTATCCCTATTCACGTTGTATGCTCTCTTCTAGATCTCCAGGTCTCCGCCACTTCAACTCAGCTGGTAAGGGTCTCAACAGACAGCATACCTTTGTCTCCAAAACGGTCATCAGGCCTGAGACATGTATACCGGTAAGTTCAAAGGAGGGGCTTCAGATTTTCAATTTATAAATCAAAGCAACCATGATTTTAAAAAAACTGGGTGCCCGACATTGCCAATTGTAAAATTTTCAGGTGTCTTATTTTCTAAGGGACACCACAATATAAATCAAGTTCATGCTTGTATTTCATTTTCGGTGTCATGAGGAGTGATTTTTGAGAGTTTGGGTGTCCAAATGATGTCTAGATGCCCTGCTGGCGATCTTATCGTCAAAGACCACTTTCACATAAGTTTACATGTGGTTCACCTTTTCTGAAATTTTAATATAAGCTCTCTAGAAATCTATGTCCAATCACTCACTATTTGCATGAGTGAGAGAGAGGCCGACAGCCGACTGGCTTGAAAAACAATCTCGTCATCTGAAGCACTATTTTGGATTTCAAGCTAGTATCTCATAGATAGGCAGTCAATTACAGATGTCCTTTGCGAAGAAACTAAATGTTTGAAAACCTATCTAGAGAACATTGAAAGAACAACTTTTTTGGGGATCTTTTTTTTTTTTACTGATTGCTACTCTTTTTTGCATACTGTTAAGTTCGAAATATTGACGCGAACATAATATTAGCGACTTTAACGAGTGGGTCCGATTCGCTAATATCACGATCCGTTAATATTTGTTCTTTTTTGTATTCAAAATGTGTATCTAGTCACAATTACACATGGTCAGTTGATGACCATAAGTAGATACATCGCCACATGTACGTGCGTGCTGTGATATATAAATGTCTCACAGTGTGCTACCAAATTTGGATCATGTGCATAATCACTGTGGATTTTAGTTCCTTAATTGCAATATACCAATCAGGACAGACCTTCAATGACACGTGAGTTCGATAAACAGCAGCGTGGCAATGCGAGTTTAGCGCATAAAATCTGTGCGTTTCCAAGAAATTATGATTGCAATAGACACATTTTGACGATCACTCGTACCATTCAGATATCTTGAACCCTTAATTTACCTTGTTAGGTGGTTGCGTCGTAATGAAACATGGTCTAGTCAGTATCGTCGGGCATGAATGGTAGATAGGTACATGAATTAGAATACAACTACTCACATGGTTCACACGTACATGCGAATATCACGAACTCTGTAATGGATAGACTCGAACTTTACAGTAATGCATCCAACAAATGATTTTTTTTTTCAGTGTGGAAAACGTGTGAAATTCGGGAAAGTTGCAATGAAATGTAAAGGTATGTACAAAAAGACTTAAAGAACCAGAACGTATATATTTTAGTAGCCTGTTTCCATGTGTGTTTACCTTCACAGCACTACAATTTTGGGGGAATCTTTCAGACAAAAGCATTATTCAACAACAACGTTTGAAGGAGAAATGTTAAATTTTAATAGAAAATTAACGAAATTCCTCCTTTGAATAATTTATAAAATCATTCATACATAGTTGTCAAAAGTATAGTAGATCCGCAAAAACAAATCATGAGAAACTTAGGCATTACTGGGTGAAACAAGACCCCATATCACCTTCGATCTGTATGTATTTATTTATTTATATATATGTATGTATGTGTCATGTCCTAGTCCTAGAAAAGCTCTGTGACACTATGCCCTAGCATTGTGGGTACATGTGCTGTCTGTTGCTGTGCCTTGTAGCGTTATTGACACATGTTTATGTTGCCGTGTGATTCAGACTGTAAGGCCACATGCCACCCTGACTGTAAGGAACAGGTGCCCCTCCCGTGTGTACCCTCAAACACCACACCGGGCACCGCCAAGACGTCCGGGGGCTACATTGCCGACTACACCCCCCTAGAGGCTCCCATGATCCCAGCCATTGTGGTAAGTCCTGGCCTGGTACTTTTGGTCCAGTTAAGGTAGCTTATGGGTTTAATTTATCTGACTCGTTTTTTCCCCATATTCTGCTTTTATTTGGTTATTTATATTTAGCCTTTGCTAAGTCTATATTGCCAGGAAGGTCTTACGATGAAAAACACATGGAGCATTAATGTACCCTCACGGCAGGGTTTGAATTTTTGGGGTGATAAACTGACAAAAAACTAAACATGCATAGCGTTTTCAAACTGTTTTAGACTTGGGAAATTGAATTTTATAAATGTGGAGAATAGATCATTAAGAGGGAAGGGTATCACATGATCTTTAATTTTTTTATTTCTTTTTTTGAATTTTTGCTCTTCAAATTTTATGATTATCTCTTGAATTTTTTGTCAAAAATGAGAAATATGTGTATTTGTCTTAGCTATTCATGTACTAAATTTCAAGCAAATTGTCAACAGTTTAAAACAAAAATGCTTGTATGGTATTTTGTTGTATCAACAAGTTGTTCTTTTAACCTATTAATGCTCACAGTGGCCAAAAGCAGCCTAACTAATTTGATGAAATCTTGCAGAGAAAAACAAAGTTGGAAAAACGTTTAAAGGAGAAATGTTATTCAAAACACTACAAACAACTTTCCTTCAAATATTTTTAAAAAATCATTCTTAGTTGGAAAGTCATTATCAAAAGTATCATAGATGCAGACAACAATTTCTAGAGGTACTCTTAAGCGTTAATGAGTTAACCCATTAATACTCACAGCAGCCTGACAATTTTTGTGAAATCTCTCAAACAAAAGCATAGTTGGGAAAATATTCGATGGAGAAATATTATTCAGGACATTACCAGCAACTCTTCTTCAAATAATTTGTGAAACCAGTCTTACTTCCAAAGTTATTATCAAAAGTATCAAAGATCCAGACGACAATTTCAAGTGTAACTTGGGTTAATGATATGGCTATTCTGTTTTGCTAGGTGCACTGCGTGAATGAGATTGAGACGCGCGGCATGTCGGAGGTGGGCATCTACCGCGTCCCAGGCGCTGACCGGTCAGTGAAGGACCTCAAGGAGAGATTCCTCCGTGGAAAGGGAACCCCTAACCTGGTGAGTCTTCAACATAACACAATCAGGCAGTCAACCTATGAGCAACTGACACTGCAGGAACAGAGCATAGGTAGCAGGGTCTTAGCCAGGATTTTAGAAACTGGGTACCCATAATTGGCACTTGTAAAATTTTGGGGCGTCCTAACTTTCAAGGGAACCCATAATATACTCAACTACAACTCGAATATACGCGACTACAACCGTAAACATGTATTTACTAATTGAAATAAGGCAAAATGTACATATATTGTGCTATAGAAGTTATATTGAGATGGAAAAAATAGTAGGTGTTCTCATTTCAGGTGTCTTTTTGCAATATATTAGATACAAATTCTGTTCACACTATTTTTTATTTATCTTTTTTTTTAGGTTTAAACCAATTATTGATCTTATCATTTTCCTTTATTATTATTTATCATTAATATGATGATGGTGATCTTTATTATCAATATTATTGTCATTTTGATCATAAATATTTCATTTCTTATTTTTTTTAAATCTTCTGTAAATACATATTTGTTATTTACTGACTTCATGTATATTTCATTTTTTTTTTTCAGTCAGCCATTGATGACATCCACGTTCTGTGCGGCTGTGTGAAGGATTTCCTGCGGGGATTGAAGGAGCCGCTCTGCACCTTCACACAGTGGAGAGATTTCGTCCAATCCTCGGAGCTCGTGGACCACGACGAGAAATTCAGCTCGCTGTACCAGGCCATCACGCAGCTCCCTCAACCCAACAGGGACACCCTGGCCTTCATCATCTTGCATCTACAAAGGTACTGTGTCAATAAAGGTCTTAGCCAGCATGGCGTCTGAATGTCACCCAAACAAACCCTTAAAAGCAACCCTCTTTGCTAGGATTTCAAAAATGCCTGTCCAAAACAGCAATTTCATGAATTATTTTGCAAAATAATTCTAGTGGCCCAAAATCTAAATTTCCGAAAAATTTATGGTTTATGGTTTTCCTCTCACTTATTTTCTCCTCCTTGCAAAATACTTATTGTGGCCCACTTCCAGGGGGTGCCGGTGGTCTAAATTTCCGAGAATTTACAGTATATGTTTTTCCTCTCTCACTGATTTCCTCCTCCTTGCAAAATGATTATAGTGGCACAAATTCCAATGTTGGTCTAAATTTCCGAGAACTTCGATATATGTTTTTCGTCTCACTGATTTCCTCTTCTCCTCCTTGCAGAGTGTCGGAGAGTGAAGAGTGTAAGATGCCGCTCACTAACCTGGCCAAGGTCTTCGGTCCGACCATCGTCGGCTACTCCACACCCGAGCCTGAACCCATGCAGATGATCAGCGAGACTCGCAAACAAGCTCAGGTAAAATCATCAGTGTAATTTGTATTTTTCACAGGTATTTTCTATTTCACAGTTTTCACAGTCCCCGTGATAGCGCCAAAATAACGTCCTTCAAATAAATATCCTACATTGTATCTTTGCTCTGCTAAGAGCTTTGAAGCGCGAGTTCAAAGTAGCAAAAGTACTCTCCAGCAGGGCTGTAAAGCAAATTGTTTAGCTCTCCAAATAAAAGTAGTATACAGTATTCACTTTAAGTTGTTGCATTGATATATAGGAGATATGTTAGTTACATTAACCAGGGCTTAAAATTATCTTTTTTTCCAGGGAGCCCAATTGCATCTTCAAAAGATTCTTAAAGGTGTTGCGCATATAAAACTACATTTATGGGCTCCCAGCAGAATTTTGAGGTAGCCTCAGGGGAATTCAAGGGAGCCCTGGCCTCCTGGCTACAGCTAATTTCGAGGCCTGTAAACTAACAAATAACATAATGTTTTAATTTAACTTGTTGAGTTAGTGTTGATAAGTGTCACCTAGGGGTTGAAATTCAGCTTTTCCTAAAGGAAAATTTATTGAACCGCTGTTTTTCAAGAACGCGGGCCATTGTGCTTTTTACGATAAAAAGCTTATGAAATATTTTTTCTCTCTTGCGTGCAGGTGATGGAGAGTCTGATCTCCATTCCGACCGAGTACTGGAGCCACTTCCTGAACGTGGACCTAGACAGCATGTACCCGCTGGAGTCAATGACGCCCCAGACCCCCGACGGTCGCCCGCCCCTCAACAGCATGCTGGGACCCATCACCACGCCCGGCCGCAACGAACACAAGAACATCGGATCCACACAGATGACGCCAAGGTCAATACGCACTCTAATACACTCTAGCCACTTTTCTTTTCTTTTTCTTTTTCTTTTTCAATTTTTAGTTTGAAAAAAATATAAAGACGGATGGGTTTGGTTTCGATCAACATTTAAAAAAAATATATGTATATATATCTGGTCACAAAAATATAACTAAAATATTCAAAATCCAGTAAAACCATTCTATTACATGCTTGAAATTGACATATTTCGAAATGCCTTACTGCAACATTTGGTTCCACTTGTGGTAATTGACAGGTTGTCCAAATGAAGCCTGACATCATAAGTAGGGATTGGGACCTTTGAAATTTTTGCAGGAGGATACAATATCAATATTTCCCAAAAAATATGATACCTAAAAAATATTTTAAAACTATCCTGTCTACCAGAGACATAATTTTATTAAACTTAGGACCGTAAACTTCTTAAACTTCGCTAATAAATCGCAAACTGGCTTTGTAGGGAGATGTCCAGGTAGCAATTAAGTCAATTTTATAGACATTTTAAAACAATATGATATTGTACTTAACTATTTCGATACGATACTTATATCTATTCAAAAATCTGTGTTTGGTATCATATCGAGTACTGGTACATACTCATAAGTCCCTTTCCTATGTCTCTTTAATGAAGAGCTTGTTTTTGAATGTGCTAATTTCTCTTTACAGATACGGCAGCAAGAGCAAACACCCGAACAAGAAACCAACACATTTTTTCTCCTCGCCCATGCTGAAATAGACTAGAGCTTGCGTGAAAGCAGAGGCCTCCTATAATCCCCTCACTGCTGACGGAACATGGACCAGCTTTGGTACCTAGGGCCGACTGATCAAAGAATCTGAAGTCAAAAACTAACTTGATTGCTATTGTAATTTTTGATGTAAGATTTTCGTTTGTTGAAGACAGACACTTACCTGAGATTTGACTCAAGATTCCTTGTGCGGTCGGCCCCTGGGGATGGTTGGTTAGGCCAGGGCAGGTGCCATTAGATATGAAACTGTAAATACTAAATAGGACCTATATACTCCCACGAGCTGAACAAAATAGACTGGTGCTGAAGGAAATGTTTCAAACGGATTGGAGCTCTAAGGGTCAACGACTCCCGCAGGACAATTTGGAATTAGGTCAGGAATCATTCCAGGAATTGGGTCAGGTCAGCATGTAGAAAAACGGAAATCTCTACCATAAATCTGAACATTTTTAAGTGCCTAATCATGAACAAGAAACATTGCGCAATCATTTCTTACATGTATTATACAACAACATCTTGCATTATCTTAATTTTCAGAAAAAAATGTTAAATGACTTTTCTCACTGCAAAATTGTGTAAAATGCCAAAAAAAATAACTTGCTTTCATCATTATCCTCAGTTATCAAATGATAGGTGCACTAGATTTATAATAAACAAATTTCTAGACTTTTTATAATTTTCTGTAAAAATGTCTGTGGTCTTTTCTCACCACAAAATTGGGTATTAAGGTACCAATAACACAATTTGCTTCCATCATCATCCTCAGTATTCAAATGATTGGTGCTCTTGATTGGAATATATTAAAATTTCTAGAACGATGATAATCTGCTCAGCAATGTTTCCTGTTCATGGACTTTCGTTTTCGTTATCATCCACATTTCCTGTCTGAGTAGCAGATGCTGATACTCCAGAGTAGGGTTGGATACCGTTAAGAGGTACTGGTACTGGTATTGTTTCAAAAGGTGCCGTATTGTACTGTTTCATTCCTCAAAGGTACTCTTAAACAATAGTAACCGCTGTGAAGTTATCATCTATTAGGGATTGTCCAGGACCCTGAATATGACTATTCACAATAAAAGTTAAAAGGAAATATTGCAATACAGTACTTTTATCACTACCGTTAAAATAATGTACTGTTTTGTTAGGTAACCATACCGTACCGTACTGTTTCGTTCTTAGAGGTATCCATCCCTACTCGGGAGGGTGGATGAATGTGGCACTTTTAATGTTTACTGTATGCCTTTGTTTTACCCCTAGTCTATGCTGGGATCACCATTTGTGTATAAAGATATGTATACAGATGTATAGTAGCAAAGAAATTTTCCTGCCTCCATTTTACACTGCACACAATAAGCATTTAAGATGAAACTTTCTAGCTGATTGGTAAGATAAGTTTATAGAATAAAATTGCAATCAGTCCATTCTGAGGCTGGTAGTATTTTGTATTCAAACACCCTGTTTTAAGAGCCAATCCATAGCATGCTCGGTAGTACATGCAGCATGGAATTTAGACCTCTATTGAGTTTGGCATTTTTTGATATAGATATTGAGCTCTGTATTTTAGATGAGTATATATGTACAGCATTATTCAATTTGTATATTTCCTACGCTCTTATTTTCTTTACTGGAAGCTTCTTTGGGTTTTGCCTCCCTGAACAACCAACCGATCAAACAAAATGAACAAATACTACAAAGTACTATAGAATGGAATTTATTTCTGGGTCATATTGTATATTGGCATCGGTCAAGCAAAATTGATTAAGCCTATTCATGCCTGTAGTAGCCAAAAATGTCTGTCAATTTTGGTTATATCGGTCTTAAAAAAGCAATATTTATGAAATATTTGAAGGAGAATTATCAACTTAAAATTATAACTTAATTATCAACTCTCCTTCAAATAATCTGGGAATTTATGCTTTATTCTTAAAAGTATGACAGGTCCAGACGACAACGGTCAAGTAGATCTCCAGACATGAATGGGTTAACACCTAGTTTGTTGTTATGTCTCTAGATAAGACTTCAATGAGGAATTTCCCCTGGTGGGTACTACTATGTTTACTCATTCATTCAGTTGACAATTTTTGCAGAAATTGAAATAAACAAATATTATGCTGTATCTTAAAAACAACAAAGATAATCATACTTTTGATGCTTTTGAAAAGCATGCTTGAACTGATTTTCAATAACTTTTCAAAGTTGTCATCTGGATTATCTGACGACCCCTTTTGCTGCTGATGGCTAATTTGGCCAATACAAAATGATGCAAAAACATGAAAAATGATTGAAACCATGGCAAATGGGTACTCATCTAAGAGTACTCAGCGAGAGCTTTCCAATGAATACCAACATATCAGTGTTTAAATGTTTTTCAAAAATCTGTGCACCCTTGTGCTTTGGATGAATTAGCCGCAGCATTTTTGATCTGAACAAACTCTTCTCTCTTCCTTTCTTTCTTTACTCTTGTATATAGCTGTTGTAGGTGGAGGGCGGGGACAATGCAATTATACCTTTGGAAAACCTGAAGTTGGCTAAATCTATTGTTAAAGTGTTTTTTCTCCAACAATGTAATATGAAAAAAACACACTGGCAAATTTACACAACTTCTGGTATGCAGGAATAGATATTGTTAATTTGTTTTTGGAGGGGATGGAGTCAAACATATTTGATTTTTTATATTGGGGGAAGGGGGGGTTATACCCTAGTAGCGTTCTGATCAACCTTATTTGTGGCACTGTACAAAGGGGGCTTTCGGGGGTAAGGGGGGGGGGGGTAATGCTGCTTTTACTATGTTGAATAGGCATTTTTATTTGTTTCTACTTTCTATGATTTGAATCATGGAATTGATCAAATGTATTTATTTAATTTGCTTGTATACATAGCAGCTTTATCCAAGCCATTTGAAGTAGTTATACTTGTACAACTGTCTTACTACCCACTATACTGAACAAAATGTTATTTTATACTCAATGTGTAGGTTTTAGTGTACATTCCTGTAAATTGGCATTGATTTTCCTTGTGAAAAGAGGGAAAACTGTTCAATTTCAATACAAACAGATACTTCAGTGTGAATAATTCAGTTTTAATCTTTATTTTTTTTCATTGATAACCTACAACCATCATGATATCTCTCACAATTACTGAAATGAAAAATTACAAATGCAACACACATTCATAAGAAAGCCATGTACACATTTCTGTATTTTATGCAATAAATCTTTTGTTATAATAAACTTGCGTCATGTTTTGCTAAATTCTATTACATACATACTACCATGCACATGTCGGCATTAAAGTGAGACTTATCCATGTCTAGCTTTTTAATTTGTCCTTGTGTTTTAAAAGTAGAAGTAGTTATGATGATAATGACAATAATTACGGAACACAATAGTTATTTTGGATTTGTTCAACTAATTTTCTCGTCCGGTCCTTCCACCATCATAAAATGTACATATATAGGTGGTCATTCCTAATATACCTATTTTCCTGTCTTATTTAGACTTGTACTGCCCAATTGTTAATGTATAAGGAAACTGGGAAAAACCAGCGCTTAATCACAGTCAATAGCAACTATCTTAAACACCCTTAATTAAATATGAATGTCGGCAATAGTGGGACAAATTAGCAATGCCTCGGACCACAAGGCTATCGGAGCAGGCCTCAACTAATAAGTTGAATAACTTCCTCTGCACCTTGTCTGATGCCCTATAAGCTAAATACAAAATCAGAACTTGTCAGATGTTATACCAAAATTCAGGTATTTTGATTAAAGTACCCTCACAGCAGGTTGTAAAAAAAGCATGCACAGTTATTTCAAAAAGAGCTCCTAGCCACGATAATTAACTGTAAACCTTTCACAAATTTCGCAATGTAGAGGAAAATCAGAACTTGTCAGATGTATACCAAAATTAAACAAATATTTTGATTAAAGTACCCTCACAGCAGGTTGTAAAAAAAGAATGAAAAAGCATGCACAGTTATTTCAAAAAGAGCTCCTAGCCACGATAATAGGATGTTCTAGGAACTATTCCGCTGAGCGGCGCTTCACGCCGGATGCGGACCAAAGTGGGTCAGCCGGTATAGCGTGCGCTCTGCCTGGCAGTCACATACATACATGGCAAAGGGAAGCCTTCAAACCACGCGTTTAAAAGTCGCTTATAAAAACGTTTTACACGCGATTCACTTTCCCCTCTATCTTGGAATAATATACATGAATTGCTTTTATTCATCTAAGACTACTGGACGGCGCATTTGACTGCTGGTTCTGAGAAATCAATAGAAACTCCTTAGGCATACTGTATTGGGTTATTCGACAAGGTGACAGTGACATCTAAACTTAAAGTCCATTTAAAGATCATTGTCAGATCTCCTTTGAAAATCTCAAAAAGTGGGGCCGTATAGGTGGCATCCGAAGTGCCACCTTATACATTTGCATATTTCATGTCCAAAATTGAAAGTTCATTATACCGTTATGCTGCTGGTGGATAATTTATCCAATACAAGGGGATGTGAAAAGTTACTGAACCCTTGGCACATTGGTACTCATCTGAGAGTACACACGAGAGCTATCCAATGAATACCAACATGGCAGGGTTCAGATGGTTTTCAAAACGAAAGAAGTCTCAGCATAGAAAGGGTTAAACTACATCACCATTAGAATTTTCTCATACCTTGTTTAAGCTTTCATTGTCAGGTTCAATATCTAGAATAAAAAAGGGGGGGGGGGGTCACCAGTCATGCCGTCCATATAGGTGGCGCCAAAGTGGCAAACAAATTTCATTAAGGGATGAGAAATAATGTATAACAAAGTAAGGATAGTCTAACATTTTTGATATACATAAATATATAGTGGTGCCACAACTACTGACTCTATTAATGAAATCGTATGATCGATTATTAAACTGTCACTTTTGAAAGAGTCAGTACGGACATAGAGAGAGGCACACAGACACACATATATGTATGTATGTATGTATATATATATATATATATATATATATATTTATATATATATATATATATATATATATATATATATATATATATATATATATATATTCATGCATATATACACGAATAATACATCAACAAGCTTGTGTCGCATAGGCTATAGTTTAGTTTAATGGATGCATGGGTGTGATTAGTTTAATGATATTGAACCTTACTATATGCAACGATATCTTATTGTGGATGTTCTGTGTGGCACATGTAAGGTTCAATGCCATCATTTAACTGTAGCAGGGATGGTTTTGCAAAAAAAAAAACAATAAACGGAGCCCAATGTCAGGCAGCTTTGTCTTGAAAGTGTCATTAATCAATACCAATATGATATGCCTTCTCCCAGCAAATATTCTGGATGATTCGTAATAGAAAAAATATATACTATTTAGGTTAACAATAGATTTGTTGCATTTGCGCTAATCCAAAATTTAAAATTACATCCATTCCGTAAATATTTCCGACCTTTACAAAATCAATATGGTGGACATTTACAACTTATTCAACTCGATCGCTGGTTGGAGATTGAAAAAAGTCTGATTAAGTCTAATTTAAACGTGACTGAAAAGAGGGAAAATACGTTTCCCAACCCATTGTACGTGTCCGGAGCATAGCAAAATGCTTCTGACTTGGTTTTGGTCGGAAGCCTGCTGACCTTAGATAAATAAAAAAAACAAGTGGATATGATACCAGCCGGTCAACCTCAACAGGCTAGCCTCAGCCAATAGTCTCAAAGTCGAGCTCTGAGCATGCTCAGATGATGCTGGCGCACAGGGTTCTCTGTAAAGTAAATTATACGAGAGCCTTGATTGGTCCTTGTTTCCTCGTAACCCCACCCTGATGCCAGATCAGAAACCCCTCACTCAGGTACAGAGGGGGGCCGCACCTTCGTTACGTATTTCGCGGAAGAAGGGGTCTTTTTTTAAGACCTCCGCATGTCCGCGATTTTGTAAAAGAAGGGTACTTTTTTGTACCCAGGTACGAAGTATGGGGGTCAAAATCCCCTTACAATCCACGAAATATCCGCAGCTCTGACGCCGAGTGACTCCCGAAGTGACTGGGCTTCCGAGTTTGCTGCAGCCACTTGCTGCCGCTAAACACGCAGAGGATAATAAAATCTTAAGTTAAAATACGTGTTCCCGTTCATCCAAAGTCAGTATTTTGATAAAAGAAGGGGTGTTTATTTAATGGAAAAAATCAGCGTTTTATTAAAATGAGGGTGCTTCTTTGGCCAGAAATCAGTGCTTTAGGGGTATTTTTTAATTTTGATAACGAACGTATGCACCCCCCTAAATACCCATGTGCCCCCCCCCCCCCCCCCCGGACCCCTGACGTGTCCAACCCTTCACTATAGCGCATATAATAATTAGTCTCTCGCTACATATCCATTCTTTTCTTCATCTAAGCTGATAATATAGTTTATGGGAGACGACACTAAACCCTAGTCCCGCTATATAACACCAGAAATCAATACAAGGGTGCTAGCCCGGTTTCGGTACTGAACCAGGGTTATTTCAATAATAGTGAACCTTACCATATGCAACGACTGTGGATGTTCTGTGTTCCACATGTAAGGTTCAATGCCATCATCTAACTTAATGTTAGCAGGGACGGTTTGCCAAATTGGCATAAAACACATAAACGGAACCAATGCTAGGCTTCTTGGTCCTTAAAGTGTCCTTAACTATCATAGTGTATGTCTAGTTCCAGCAAATATGGTGGACATTTTGAAATAGAAACAATACGTACTATTTAGGTTAAAAATATACTTGTTGCATTCGCGCTACTCCACATTTCTAATTAAATCCGTTCTGTAAATAATTCCGGCTTTCACAAAAACTTTATGCTGGACATTTACAACTTGTCCCGATTGATAGCCGGCTGGAGTTGAAAAGAGTCTGATATAGTCCGAGAGGCTGATATAGTTAAGTTTACAAAGTTTTTGAAATAAACATACTGATGTCCTTAGATGTGTTAAATGTGGGTAAAGCGCTTAAGTATCACACACATCAAGAACATAAGCATTTTCCTCAGTTTTGATTAATTTCTGGCTCCCGTTGCCATGGCCACCACTAAAACTACCAAAAAAACACATGAATGAACTCCTACGGTTGAGAGCTTGATTCTGATACCCAAATTTGGAATGATGTCACACTGATCTAAAATAAATTATGCAAATTAACGTATAAAACGTGCCAGAGTCATCCAAGAATGCTGATTAAGAGGTAGTAACACTGAAAAATAAGCTTGGTATCTGTCATTCTCAGAATTAGTGCCCTGATATTGGGTAGAATTACCGGATACAGACTTTAAACAAAAAATGCTTCATTAGGTAACTTTTTCTGGAATTTGCGCCTGACTGATATTTACTCGAAAGGCTTTTTGCAATGAGCATGCTGCCACGCAAATGTTCTTATATACTGGTCGTCTTGTAATATATATATACATGTATATATATATATATATATATATATATATATATATATATATATATATATATATATATATATATATATATATATATATATATATATATATATATATATATATACCTTGTGACGCATAGGCTATGCTAAGTTTTAGGGTTACGCAATGAGCATGCTGCCACGCAAATGTTCTTATATACTGGTCGTCTTGTAATATATATATATATATATATATATATATATATATATATATATATATATATATATATATATATATATATATATATATATATATATATATATATATATATATATATATATATATACATTGCCCGCCACAACCCACTGCCCGCCACCAGCAATGTTTCGCCACTTCTTATTGCTTTATAGATATTACAGCATGTTGCCATAGTATTATTTATACATTTTTCCTACCCTCATTCATTGTCCTCGCACGGTGTCATGGCAACTATATGTAAACAACTTTTAAAATGGCCTTGGTTCATCAATTAAATGCACTTTTCCCACGAATTAAAAAAAATATATATAGTATATTGCCACAGCAATGTATAGACATTATTTTCTGCCACACAGTGCAACTATGACAGGATTAAAGTGTTTTCTGGCCTCATTTTTTGCCCGCGTGCGCTGTCAAGGCAACCACATGTAAACAACATTTTAAAGAGGCCTTGTTTTCACAAATTACAGGCTTTTTGAGCAGAAAACAATATTTTCCATGCTCTAATAGTAGCCAATAAGACCTCGCCAGGCTGCTGAGTTAGAAACCCTAAGACCTCAGGAGGTCAGGTGCATCTAACAGACTCTGGCCTGAGCCCCTCGGCTCTGAGATACATCAGACCACCCTTAGTCTTGGGTTTTCCAACACGACAGCCTGGCTGGTACTTTACCCCTATAATAGTTTACACGCGATCCAGACATGATGGGAATGTCGTTTGCACGTAAAATGCATCAATATACGCGCGTAAATGCGAAGATATATGGAAAGTAAAGAAACCATCATTGCCTACAGCTATTCCGATTGGAAAAATAATCAAGCGCGCATCTGTAGTTTTGTAGATATTGTATAAAACATATGTTATCATACGCGAACAGTGTTTGAAGGCATTCGCTTGCCTTAGTATGTCACAGACACACTCTATAAATACCCGCACTCTTCAGCGAGTGGTCCGCATGCGAGTGGCGCCATCTATTAGCGGTGAGCGCGGGAAGAACATCCTAATGACTGTAAACCTTTCACAAATTTCGCAATGTAGAGGAAAATCATTACAGAGGGAAGGGTATCGCAGATTTTCAATTTTCTACTCAGTTCAAATTTCATAACCAATTCATTCAGAATGTTTTTTGAAAATGGGAAAAAGACTTATTCAACTATCAGATTCCACAACTTTTAAATTGTCAAAATTGTGAAAACTGTTATACCGTCACCTCTGAAATACCCTTTGCTATAACTATGCCAAATATCAAGACAATCCGTTAACATATGATACACAAAATGCATGTCTGATGTGACCACGTTTTGGTAAAATTCTATAAGGGGGAAAGGCCTAAAAGAACTTTTTATAAACTATGCCAAATATTAAGCAAATCCGTAAACATTTGATACCCAAAATGCATGTCTGATGTGACCACGTTTTGGTAAAATTCGATATGGGGGGAAAGGCCTTAAATAGCTTTTTATAAACTATGCACAATATTAAGCAAATTCGTAAACATTTTATACCAAAAATGCATGTTTAAATTGACCCCGTTTTGGTGAAATTTGAAATGGGGAAAGGCCTAGAAAAATAGTTCCAGCTTGTGTGCAGGCATAGGGGATCATTTGTAATAAATGGTCTCCCGATCAATGATTTCCTAGACATTCGTAATTGATTGTATGTAGATGAACTAAGGGTACTTTTCCCTAAAAATTATACTAATAAGTGTATTTCTTCAGGCCATTAAGCCTTCACCGCCTAGGTTGCGGCCTTCGGCTCTGAGATGCACTAGACCTCCCTAGGATTTGAGTTTTTCAACACAGCTGCGTGGCTCGATCTTGATACCTATCACCACTAGTGGTGATGGTTACTAATTTGCAACATTAATTGGATAATGGAAAATTAACCCTTGTTATCAGCTTGATCATTATAATCTTTGATACACAAATTAATAAACCACACTTTGTTCTACAGCTACGGTGCCGACATTTAATTCCTGCACTAAATGCGTGGGCAGTCCGGGCATACAACACAACTGCACGGCCGATTGACACCCAGTTTCATGGACATGGATTGCATCCAAATTGAACGTAGATTTTATTAGCAAGCCACGTAAAGGTCATTGATGTGCTTGGATCATTTTTTGACATGTGATCCATGGGGTTTGTACAACCAGGTACTGGCACACTTCCGGTCGACTGGTGCAGGAATTAAATGTCTGTACTGCATTTTCATAGCATGACTAAAACGACAGAAAAGGGTATAGCTGAACCACAATAATGGATGCATGGACTATTAATTTTGGAATCGTGAATGTGTATCAATTTTGAACAATTAAGAGAGAGTCTAGAGTCTCTAGAGTCGCTCACAGGAATGGGGTACTATTTCATTTACGTTTTTTTTTAACTTAATGAATTTTCATATTTTTGCGACCTTCAAATGTATGCTATTGTGCGTAATTCTAAATTTGCCGAAAAATAAAGAAATGGCCTCTTTATATATCAAGTAAAATATTGCCTTATTATACATATTCAACAAATAAATGCATACTTCTAAAGCATATACTAACGAAGATTCGCATGCTGGTGGCATGTTTAACAATCTAGATATCTGGACAGCACTTTTCCAAATAAACACAGTAGATGGCGCTGCATCCAAAGGTAGTACTGATACTAATGCTAACTTAGACGTTTGAAAGTTACAATTTGACAAAAAAGACTGTCAAAATGGTACCGTTAGATGTGAATGCGCACCTCATAGTCTTAGCCAACAGGGCGTCTGGGTGCCTTTTGGACACCCAAACCCTCAAAAATCACCCCTCACGGCACCCAAAATTGTTTGTGAGAAATTTCTCAATATGTCAATTTCAAGCATACAATTGGATTTTTTCAACTCTATATAATTCCAATGACATTGCTATAAGAATATCATGTCTTATTTCAATAAGTAAATATATGTGTATGGTTGCAATCTGAGTATTTTGTGGTCTCCCTTGAAAAAGAGAACACCCAGATACTTTGTAATTGCAAATTTTAAGCACCCAGTTTCGATATCCTGGCTAAGACCCTGGTGCACCTTTATCCTTATATTAAGGTGGCTTATGCCGTGTATCGGAATCTCGGGTAGTGGATAGCCCTCTATTGCGGACACCCTCACTATGGTGGACCAGAGATATCTATTCTTCTTGATTGGACACGTTCTTGATCCCAAACATTTCCCCTCATGCATTGTGTATAATGCAGCCTGTCCATTATGGAAATCCCGCTAACTCTAAAGAAGACATATTTACGGTCCCAAATCCACGTTTTAATCTCAATAAAGTTGGCACCCCCTTACTCTGCACACTTAGTTGTGGTTGTCAAAATAAGATGATGGGATGGGATCAGAACCTCTCATTCAAGAAATATACATACATTTGTTTCCAGCTTACATTCTCTGACTTCAAAGCATCAAATGACTGGTAAGATCTTCAATGTAGTGAAAAAGTGTGTCTTCTATGACCCTCTCATATTTTGAACAGAGGGTCATAGCAGCCCCTCTATTATGGACACCCTCTAGCGCACACTTTGGCCTGGTCCGATGGGTGCCCATCCAAAGAGGGGTACCAATATCATTTATGTATATATCGATTCATTTTGAGATTTTCACATATGCGAAAACATTTCCTCATAGTCAGACCCTTTTCCTCATAATCAGACCAACTGCGACTGTGCGGCCGTCTCACTGAGAAAGATAAAGGATAGAAAATTACAGAACCTTACACGATGGTGCAGGTGTAGATGGCAGAACGAAAAACAATCCGCTGTTTTTCTGGAAACCGACCGGGAAAAAAAGAAACCAGAAGAAACCAGAGGCAAATTACCTTACAATCACATTGGGCCCAACGCATAATCGACGCATACGGGCTCAGCGTGAATAACACATGGGTCATTTATACGATGGTGCATGTGTGAACGGCAGAAAAAAATGTATTTTTTCTGTCGTTTCCAGAAAAACAGCGGAATTGTTTCTGCCGTTCACACCTGCACCATCATACATTTAACAAAAATACAGAAAATACAATTTTTTTTAAAGAATAAAATAAAATGAAAATACAGCTCGCCTATTAGCTGCAAGCATGGTATATCAGTAAATTCCCTGCTGTGCCCCGTACCCACCTCACGTGCGAGATCTGCTGGCTTCATATCGAGATTATATCAATCTAAGGTACAGTGCCGACATTTAATTCCTGCAGTAAATGCCCGGGCAGCCTGGTCATAATACGCGTCTGCATGCCCGATTGCCACACAGTTTCCTGGGCATGGATGCATGGATGACCTCACAAACGAAAGTAGCTTTGATTCGAAAGGTACGTGGGTCATTGATGTGCTTGGCTTATTTTTTCTGACTTGTTATTCATTGGAGTTTCACAACCAGGCACTGGCAGACGTGCGGTCGACTAGTTCAGGAATTAAATGTCTGTACTGTAATACCCTCCCCTCCATATTGTTCCGTTTTAAAACATTGTATGTTTAGAGAGATACATACTGGGGTGCAGCAAGGGGCCAATAACCTATCATGCGTAGTGCATAAGCATCAATTACGGATGTTTAAAACACTTATTAACGGGTCTGCAGTGTAATCAGTGCAGAACTTGCACAATTTAAGACTAGGTCTCCAACATACAGCTTTCTAATTGGCTACAAGCAGAGTATATCAGTCAACTCACTGTTCAGCTGTGACCCCATAGCCCAGGTCACGTGCAAGATCTGGTGGCTGCAAATCCACTGGGTTTTTAACCATTTTTTGCTCAGAAACTATTTCGATGAACCGTCATTTTCTTAATGTCTTCTAGGTTAAGAATATTGTGAAGGTTGTTAAGACAAATCTTGTTGAAAACTAAACTCGGTCATTCTGTCTTAAATTGATTTTTGGATAAAATGTGTTTCTTAAAATCCTTTTTTTCCCCCAATATTGCTAAATAGCAGCAAAACCTGCTTCATCATAAAAGAACAGTTTTTTAAAGCAGTGAGGATATCTCTGAAGGGATAAAAGTCGCAAAGAAAGAAACCAATTTTGGAGAACAATATGTTCATATCATACATTAGCATATTTTCAAAAATATCTGTGATAAAAAGTCGATGACACCAGGAAAAAAAGTTCTTTTGAAGACAACTGAGTTTTTGTCTTTATTCTTGCTAAGTTTCGGTAAAATGAAACCAAAATTGCCTGAAGTGGCATTAGGTTTGGGCTTGAATAATCAAATAAAAGCAGGATGGGAGGAAAACTGAGATAAAAAAAAAAACTTTCACAAATCATCAATTCTTTCTCTCTGGCACGACTTCATTTCATGCTCGTAGATTCTGTTTTCACAGTGTTTCAGTGATCAGAATTCTATAAGGACTATATGTGAAGTGGGAGTAAATATTGTATCAGACAAGCAGTCTCTGGTACTACAGGGTTTATCATTTATGTAAGGTGCTGCCCTCTTTCGTTTAACACAGGAACTAAATATCTGGGGTGCTTGCAAACCACGTGACCTTCATTAACCAATAGAATCATTTCAGCACGCCATCTTGATTGACACTCTTCCTGTAATCCACCCATCCCAATTTTGAAGTCTCAGGTGCAGTTTTCTAACTAAGCCAGGATGATATTGTTAGAAATTAAAAATAGGATCATAGAGGAGACTCTAACGGTGAAGTTTGAGAACGCTTTAGCAGGGTAAGTGTTTGTATACCTTGGGAAATTGCGAATATTGGGGGGTGTTGGTCGCCGGTAATTTAGGTCATATGTGATGGAACTCAGAAATGCGGAAGTTGTGGTGTTTGCCAAAATAATTGACAGATCGATTTCAATTACTGGGAAAATTATCATTTAAAGTAAAAGGTATCATTGGAAATGTGACGCCTTACTTACACGCTAACCTTTTCATGATACTATTCTCTAGTGACTTGTCTTGGTTGCTTCATGTGAATCTGTTTATGATACTCGATGATCAATGCCCATGATAAACTAAAACTTCCAGTTTGAGGACAACTAAAACTATTTTAGCAAGTTTGAAGTTAAGACTAAAAAATCACTTTTTGAAGCCTGCAATAAAGTGATTTGTGAAATACTGTCAGGCAAAGCGTAGTCCGTGGAAGGCCCATCAGCTTAAGCTTTTTCATGTGCTGCCACTAGTTCAAGTTAACCCTCAAACTTCATCCTTACACTAAAATCACTGTTGATATTTTAGGTGCAATGAGATCATTGTGTGGTTCAAAATCAAAAAAGTTGATCCTAGTGTGTACGGTCAAAATCGCCGATTCCAAAATCGCTGATTCCAAAATCGCTGTTTGCAAAAAGGCTGATGGTTAAAAGGGCCCTATTTATTAGAAATCAATTAGGCCTAGTCGTCCGTGTATAAGAGTGTGGAAGGTGATTTATAAGAATATTATATTGCTTTAACATGGATTTTAATAGAATGATTAATATTAGATCTGATCTACTCACACAAAATAAGTCATGTGAATCATCTGCCGTGAAGCCATTAGTGATAGGACTCGTTCAAAGTTTCTTACTCGAGCGCTCGGCCAAATTTTCACCCGAGCGCTCGAGGTTTTCTGAGCTTTGCCGGTACATGACTCATAAATATAGCTGGTCCCAGACGTGCACACATGTAGATGCAAATTGGCTTCAGTCACATGGAAGGAGTATGTTATGATTTTGCATTGCACAACAACGCTTTTATTTCATTATTTATCATATTATATGACATCAATAAAGGATAAATAACAACAGATGACAGACAAGCAATGTACATAAAACTTTATTTCAGAAACGAGCGTGGTTTCAACAATTTCTGAGCGCTCGTCATAATTTGAGTTTAAGTTTTTTGACTCGTGCGCTCGGTTACTCGATTACTCGAGCTTTCAAGCAATCGTATCATCACTAGAAGCCATTGCTGCCATTTTTATGGTCCTCATTACATACTATGAAACTACAGCCTGTCAATTCGTTTTTACGAGCATGACAACTGATGCAGAGAATAGAAGTTGATGTAATGTCATGTTTACCATTAAACAGATTTTGGATATTTCAAGAAGAAAAGTCAGCTCAGCTAGGTGAAGAGGTCTTGGGACGTAAATACATCTAGAATTAACATTCTGAATTAAACATTATAACAAATCACAAAAAAAATGTACAATAATGTTTAGAACTTATAACACTGAAAAAAAAGTTGAAATGTGGGGAATGTGAAGGTTAATTTCAGGAGGGCCCAATAAGACATTGGCTGTTTTTGCGACCAGTCATTTAGGCAGTCGGCGATTTTTGGATTGACGATTTTGACCGACATTCGATCCCAGAAAGGCTGATTGCCATAATTATCAGTGTTGCTATAATTATCAGTGTTGAGGTAGAGTCAAGTTCTTCACTAACGGTTGTCACTCTTTCACATAAAAACCCTACAAAATGATCATTCCTATCAAATCATTTATACTTGAAATAAACTAATGAGATGTTGCTTTTATAAATTTTGTATTGATTAAAATGGCCAGTATGGCTACAACAACCACTGCAAAAACCTGTCTCTACCAGCGCTGACACTGACAGGTGGTCCTGGATTGAATTTACAGCTTAAACATTTATTTCCAACAAGCAACCATTTTTGGATTAAATGTAAGTACTATGTTGTCCTGCAGCATGTCATAAAATTTAATTTCAATACTTAACACCAAAACCCTTGAATCTGTTTTCAATGTTTTGCTCTGCTAGTTGCAAACACACTTAATATAGAACTATATTTCTGTATTATTTTCAGGGGAAAACCTGACACGGTAGACATAACAATAGCTGATTTTGATGGAGTACTGTATCATATATCTAACTTGGATGGAGATAAAACAAAAATAAGGGTAAGTACTATACACATAGCTTGATATAAACCATGCTCAATAGTCTAAGACGCCCCTGACCTATGCCAGGGAAGTTAACCACTGGACTACTTGATTCTCTGGGTGTGGGGTGCAAGGCACAAATTTGCCAAGTAGGGCAGGTAAACTTTTAAAATTTCTACCTGCCTGACACAAATTTGACCTGCCCTGCAAAAGGTGAGATAGAATGAACATGAAAGTGACCTTTCCATACATACTATTAGGGTTCGGATGCGAAGAGATTTTTGGGTATCAATTGATCGAAAAATATTTCGAACAATTAATCGATTCAAGTTTTACGGCCACATTGCCGTAATTCTAAGGCAAACGATTTTGAACATTATTGTGCCGCGGCATACGCCGGCACAGGCCAGACACACATGCGGTGTACCGTGGCACTTGGTGAATCGGTGCACCAAATATGGCGCAATAGATTTGTTTACACTTAAGCGTTGACACGGAACCGTTCCGTGTCACTTAACCGAAAGTTCTATTGTTTTTGTTTGTTTTGGCCATGCAATTCCACAAAATTCATTCAGAAATTTCACATTTGAAATAATCGATTATTTCAAATGCCGTTCGAATGGGTTGAGTCGGCCTCACCTCAACCAAATGATGAGTTTTCGCTTAATCGTCCGATCACTACATACTATATACTAGTGCTCGGACGATAAATCAAAATATCGGCTTATTGATCGTTGCGCCACGATAGTAACGCTATCGATAACTCAAGGAATTATCGATAATGAACGATAATTCGCCCTCGAAACATCCGGTGGCACCCTCAAATGTCTGCAGGGAGCCCTAAGATGTGCTGTTTACATAATACCTTTATGAAGCTTATGAAGATGCAGTTAGGCTCCCTGGAATTCTTTTACAGAATTTATAGGAGAAAAGGTTTGGAAACAACTGTTTTCACGGATTGGTGTGGCAACCTGTTTTATGGATCCAACTTTCCCTGCTGGATGACACGATTATTTAGGTTGCTCTTGAACCCTGCTAGCATAACTGATGAATTCAAACTGGTAAATAAATGGTGAAAATTGTTGTGCAGGGCTCGACGCTAAGGGTGAACCTATGGCCCCAGGCCAGTAAAAATTCCCAAAATCAGCTTCGGGCCAGTAAAAAAAGACCTCAACTGGTCCTACAGGGCCAGTAAACATTTGGAGACATTCTTGTTAAATAGTTTCCGCCGAGAATGTCCCCAGATGTTTTTAAAATAAATGAAGATAAATTTTTTAAAGATAGATGTTGTGGTGAATCTTATGCAATGTGCTTTCTTGTTATGTTAAAGAAAAAATGTAGGACCAGTAAACAATTTGCAGGACCAGTAGATGCTAGGTGTTACTGGTCCTACAGGGCCAGTATCATTTTGAGTTAGCGTTGAGGCCTGTTGTGCTCTGGTAATTTCTCAAAATGTCATTTTCAACAATGAAATTGATTCCGGCCCTCACCACCAAATGTAAATCCCTTTACATTGTATCATGATACAATGCCTAATTACAATAAGTAAATACAGGTTCATGGTTGTTATCTGGGTATATTATTGTCTCCTATTAAAAATGACGCCCAACAAGGTTACAAGGTTGTTAAATATGAAGAACTTGATACTGGATTTTGGTTGACTGGCCAATAATCTCCATTACTATTTGGCATCCGACATTTGTGGTTAGAATAACAATTTGGACCCCCAAGAGGGTTAATCAATTCTGGGTAATCTGCTGTTGATAACATATAGGCCAATCACTATTTATGTTATTTCGGTACACTTGTATTAACAGTTCTGTCCATGCACAAGCGAGACTTTATGGCATAAAAAATTAATTCTTGGAACAGTGAGTCATCTCATGTACCAGTAGGTCTGCAAATCTCTCAACTTAGGTCACTGCGCAGCCATCAAGTTGCATGAACTGTTTGTGTTGTCAGCAATCTTTTTTTCCCTCACCATGGCCTTCTATAATTCCTATTAGACAAACATCAACTTTCTTTAAAATAAATAACGTTTCTGGAAAATGATTTTTCTCAGAAATTGTAAAATCATAGCTTTAGGAATAGAATACTGTAGATTTAAAAAGATTGTGTAGAGTAAATTTTGTGAATTTACAGAAAATCGATTTTTGCGTTTTTTAATTTTGCGAATTGGCCGCAACATGGAGTGCCAGCTATACACTTAAAGTGGCAGCACTAATCATTACAACTTTTAATTTTGTGCCAAGGTTAAATGCAAAAAAACGCAAAAAATAAATTAACGCAATCTTTTCCGAATTTACAGTATTGATCGAACACCAAATCTCTGCAAGGAGAGAAAAAGTATGCTTGGACAGGGATTTTAAAAACCCTTGCTAATAATACCCTGTTTTCAGTAGTATAGCATTGTGTGTGCAAGCAGTCCCTTGCTCATAGCAGGGCTCAACAGCACCCAGCCAACCGAGGTAGCCATCAGATAATCCCGTCCAGCGATCAGGTTGCCCGGCCAATTGGATGCCCAAAATGTTTCCTATTGATAATTCTGGGCACCTAGTTTCTTAATCCTGGTTAAGCCCCTGCTTGTCAGTCGTTTAGATATGTTGGAATGAAAAAATCAATAGCAAGTTTCAGATCTAATATTTATACAGGTTTTGTTAATGTTTGTCCAGCTCTTGCAGGTGAAGTTTTAGTCATCTGATGTGGAAAAATTGATTAAGGAACTGTGGCAGGGTCAGATGATTGTAAGCTAATGTCATGTATGATAATGTCTTGTTTTAGAAGATGGCTAGTTAGTAAAATCATTGCTTATTACCACCTACAACTGCAAGCCAAAATTGAATATTCTTCATAGAGGTTTTTGCCTGTCAAAAAGGAGGTTTTCTGGAAACGACCTGTCCAAAAGGTAGATAGGACGGGTCCTGGCTAAGCTCTTGAACTGTGGTGAGATGAGGGTTAGAAACCCCTTATATTCATCATCAGCAGGCCTCAACGCTTACTCAAAATCAAAAAGATATGGGCCAAGTAGGAACAGGAACACCTACGATCTACGGGTCCTGCAACATTTTTACTGGTCCTATTACTCCTATAGCTTTTTCTTAAACATAACAAGAAAAATATTGCCTAAAATTCACAGGAAACATTTTTTTATTTGTTTTCTCATCATTTATTTCAAAGGTATTTGGGGGTTTCTTGAGGAAAAACCTGTTTTGAGCATTAAAACAAAAGAGTGTGCCCAAATGTTACTGGCCCTATAGCATGTATAAGACTATCTAGAGACAACAAATAAAACACTTGTAAATAAATAGCTTGTAACAATAGTACAACAAGGTAGGTACTAGGTAGCTGGGACAATTACACAATGACTTGCAGTAATCACTTGATTGATTAGTTACAATTAACTCTGTTCCTGCCAGGTCTGGATAAAGTCAGACCGTAAGATCTGGGGCTCAGCTGCCAGGTCTGACTTTATCCTGACCTCCCACAGAAGCACAAGAAAAGACTGGCTTACCAGTCTAAATTACCCTCTTTCCCCCCCCCCCCCCCCCCCCCCCCCCATCATCAGCAGGCCTCAACGCTTACTCAAAATCAAAAAGATATGGGCCAAGTAGGAACAGGAACACCTACGATCTACGGGTCCTGCAACATTTTTACTGGTCCTATTACTCCTATAGCTTTTTCTTAAACATAACAAGAAAAATATTGCCTAAAATTCACAGGAAACATTTTTTTATTTGTTTTCTCATCATTTATTTCAAAGGTATTTGGGGGTTTCTTGAGGAAAATCCTGTTTTTAGCATTAAAACAAAAGAGTGTGCCCAAATGTTACTGGCCCTATAGGACCAGTTAAGGCCTTTTTTTACTGGCCCAAAGCTGTTATGGGGGATTTTTACTGACAGAGAGCAGGGTCTTAGCTGATATTTGGAAACAGGGTGTCCAAATAGAGGTTTCATAGAGAAATAGACTTTTGCGTGTCCAAAGTGTGGTACAAAGTATATACTACTAATGAAATAAACCCTATATATTTACAGATTTTGCTTTTTTAGGCCAGTAATTGCTTTGTGTGTCTTATAAAAGTGACACTGCAGCTTTTACATCATCGATCTTCTAAGAAAAGTCATCATCAGCAAATTCTGACATAAATTTTTGGGTGTCCAAACTGTCCAAATACAGTGTTCTTGGTGTCCAAATGACACGCTGGACACATAGGTGGCTAAGCCCCTGTAGCGTCCATCCCCGATGATTCAGTTAGAGACAAAGTTGTGACAATCTAAAGGCTATTATGGACATTAGCTTATCAGCCTTGTTATATGTCAGGCTGTATTGAGTATAGACGCAAATATGGTAACTTGAACCCCCTAGCCTCCTGCAATACAAACGGTTTGTATTGTGCTCTTGAGTGAGCTGCTGCAATACAAACGGTTTGTATTGTCGGCCTGACTCAGATTTCTCAGGGCTTTGCAATACAAACGGTTTGTATTGTCGCTGTGAGTCAGCACTGCAATACAAACTGGATGTATTGTGATGTGACTGACTGGATGAAATATCATGTGTGGTAAATAAATAGACAAAATTAATTCAAATTCGATAATTTATTCAGATCATAATTCAAAACAATGAACATGGTTATAATGCTTTGAAACTTGTTTTACTTAGTGACTGGAGGATCATATAATGGTTAATTTATTAACCGACACTTCCTGTATTTAAGTCATAGCATGTATAAGACTATCTAGAGACAACAAATAAAACACTTGTAAATAAATAGCTTGTAACAATAGTACAACAAGGTAGGTACTAGGTAGCTGGGACAATTACACAATGACTTGCAGTAATCACTTGATTGATTAGTTACAATTAACTCTGCTCCTGCCAGGTCTGGATAAAGTCGGACCGTAAGATCTGGGGCTCAGCTGCCAGGTCTGACTTTATCCTGACCTCCCACAGAAGCACAAGAAAAGACTGGCTTACCAGTCTAAATTACCCTCTCTCCCCCCCCCCCCCCCCCCCCCCCCCCCCCCCCCCCCCCCAGGGACCAGCTTCAGCAAGCAGGCCGGGCAAGAAGTGTGCGTGCTATCCAAGAACGCATAGATGTCCAACACATCAGCAACCAGGTTGAGAACTATCAAGTCCCTGATAGGCAAAGTGACTGCCTGGTCGACATGGTTTTGGAAACAGTTGACAAGGCTATCAGAGAAAAAATTCCTAGCCGCAACTAATACATGTATCAGTCATACATATACCCCCAACGGCTCTTTTCAGAGCCACCACATCCTCACAAAAGAGCTAAATACTCACAAGTGATAGTTTTAATATCATAATAAAGTACATATATAGTTTTATAATCATAATAGATATACACCTGAAAAAGTATTTCCTAAGCCTTCTTAATAATTGACCAAGTTATATAATTTGTAAATATGCACTGTACCTTTCACCATCTTCCATTCAAGGTACTTATGCCATCAAAGTAATGAGTGCTACAAATGCCTACAATACAAACCGTTTGTATTGAACCACTCAATTTCAGCAATACATACGGTTTGTATTGCAGGGGGTTCAAGTTACCATAGACAATACAAACCGTTTGTATTGCAGGTGGTTCAAGTTACCACCCACAATACAAACGGTTTGTATTGTCATCGACAATACAAACCGTTTGTATTGTAGTTGGCTTGCAATACAAACTGTTTGTATTGTAGTTGGCTTGCAATACAAACTGTTTGTATTGTCAGCTCCACAATACAAACCGTTTGTATTGTCAAGTATGCAATACAAACTGTTTGTATTGCAGCTGAGGGCTACAATACAAACGGTTTGTATTGCAGGGGGTTCAAGTTACCATACTTGCAGTATAGACCCCATGTGTGTTATCATGTGTGGAGATATGAAGCTCTCTATTTGCTGTGTAGCCAGTGTTAGCATTGGAGCGCCCCCCCCCCCCCCCCTGCTGCCCTGATAGCCTATTTGTGTTAAGGCATTGCCATCTCTTAGACTCTCATCTCTGGCATGTTTGAATTCTGCATCAGGGTTTGACTTAAGTGGGTGTCCGGGCGGTATTCACGCCCTGAAATTTGTCCGGCCGACCCAAGACTGACTATCATTTATCATATGAGATCGCCCGTAAACCAACCAGAAAAAATTTCTTAAGTCAATCCCTGTGCATAATAGAAGCCCCTTACCAAATGAAGCTTGGAATACTCAGGAAATTCTGGGATAATGCATGGAAAATGCTGGGCTCTCCTGAGATGTCCCAACCATAGTCTTGGGTGTCTTTTTGTACACCCAAACGGGCCAAACCCTTAAAAACCAACACTCAGGACACCCAATTTTTTTTAGTAATTTCTTAAAATGTCAGTCTCAAGCATATAATTGAATTTTTTCATCTCCATGCAGTTCCCATGACATTGTATAAGAATACAATTTGGTTGCTCAAGGGACGGACTGTTATCAGACATTCAAATTCCCTGGTTCTACACTAGGAGGGCTTGAAATGAGCTGGAGCCGGTAGCCCAGGGCTCCCTAGAATTCTCCTGCAGCTCCCTCTAATTTCTGCAGGGAGCCCAAAGATGTACTGCTTTCTATACACAAAACCTTTAAGTAGCATTTAAAGATGTAAATGGGCAGCCTAGAAAAAAAGTAATTTCGAGCCCTGTTCTATTATCAGCTCTTTATGTCTCTGTAGTTATATGTAGGCCAGCTTCAGTCAACATGGCGGAGGCAGGAAGTTATCAGTGCCCAACATGTCACTATGATAATCAGACTATTAACCCTTATGCGGCTGGTGGCTAATTTGGCCAATACAAAATGATGCAAAAATCCTGAAAAATGATTGAAACCATGGCATATGGGTACTCATCTGAGAGTACTCGGCAAGAGTGCCCTAATGAATACCATCATGACAGGGTTTAGATGGTAGCCTCAGTGTTGGAAGGGTTAACCCAATAGTGCTTAAGCCTCCTTACCAAAATTGTCAACTGGATCTATGATCAAGGAAGTAAAGCATATATTATAAGATATTTGAGAGGTAACTTTTTGGTCTAGTTCTGATGAAAATTCCCCTTAAAATATTTCTGAAATATGCAAGTTTTTGTTAGAGGGGCATCTCTAACCCATTCATGCCTGCAGCTCTTTTGACAAATGTCGTCTATAGTGGTGGGGCGAGTAATCGGATGCTCGAGCTTTCGGTCGCTGGGGCCTCCGATCCGAGCGCTCGAGTCCAAAATTTTATCGCTCGGAAATTACGAGCTGATGACATTTTGATAGCAACACATGCTTCTGATGCATGTGTGGCCTAGCTACGGCCCAAACTCCCCAATTTGCACCAGATTTCCTGAAATAAAAAGTGTTTTCTTAGGTCTCCGTGTCAGATACATATTACACCATTTTCTGGTGCACCGATTCTCAATGCTGCGGTACACCGTACGTGTGCCAGCGTATGCCGAGGCACAATGTTGTTTTAAATCATTCGCCTTTAGATCTTGTCAATGTGGCCGTAAAACTCAATATGGACTCGAGTTTTGGTCGCTATATTTGCCGATGCGCTCGAGTTTGTTTTTTGGCCCGTGTCCCAGCACTAGTCGTCTAGACCAATGACTAGTGTTCGGAATCGATCACAATTTTCAAGATCGATCATCAGTCCATGTGAACGACCGATGATCGATTAATAATCGAAGTTGTATATGCGCAGTTTTCCTTTGGTAGTCTTGGCCTGTTCAAGGGTTCTTGGCTCCATTTTTGTAGGAGCTAATCTAACTCTCTTAAAATACCACTTGAACCCCTTAGTTTTACTTGTTACAGTACTGCTTGATATTAATTAAGATTGTGCAGGCTTAAGTGGTGTCTCTCACTTGAACAAAAGGCTGTGTCTAGATACAATTCATTTTTTCAAAAAGCTTTTAAAATAATCGATTTTATAAAATTGCAATCGATCATCAAAATCAGAGGTTGAATGAGCGATTAATCGGCATGTCCGATTAATCGGACGATCCCTACCAATGACACTTTTAAAAATTACTTCAATCAATCGAGAATCCACAAAATAATTTGAGGAGAGTCAGTAGCTAGCATGTAAATATTGAAGTTTTTCCACCTCAATATAAATCCCATGAGTTGATATTGTATAATGACATTATGCCTTATTTATAAATAAGTAAATACATGTTTATGGTTGTTACCTCAGTATATTTTTGTCTTCCTTGAAAATAGGATGCCCAATAATTTTACAATTGTCAATTTTGGAGACACAGCTTCTAAATCCTGGCTAAATCCCTGCTGGCCCTATATTAGAAAAATCAGGGGCCCAACGCGAAATTCAGGGCCTAAGGAGTTATTTGTATTAATATCAAGCAACTCATTCTATGTTTTATTTCATTTCAGGTCAGCATTTCACTTAAATTCTACCAAGACCTTCAGAAACATGGAGCTGATGAGGTGAGTTATTATTATTATTATTATTGTTGTTATTATTATTATTATTATTATTATTATTATTATTATTATTATTATTATTATTATTATTATTATTATCATTATTATTATCATTATTGTTATCATTATTAGTATTATTAGTATTATTAGTATTATTGCAAGTTTTAATTCAAAAAGAATCCCTACCCTAAAGTTTTTTCAGCCCTCCAAACTCCCAATCAATGGAAAACATGCATAAAAGACACATTTTTGACCAAAAAAATAATGCAAATGAACATTTTCACCCACCTACCTACCCTATTTTTTTTAATTTTTTTGAACCATTTAATTAATACAGGAAACAAACAAAAATCGGAATCATATCTCAATTTTGAGTGAAAGCATAGTTGGAACCATTTGAAAAGGACAAGTTCATCAAAACTATTCCAACAATCCCATTTCAAACATTGTTATGCCATAATCATTGTGGGATTCGAATATGGCAAAAAATTACTGCAAAACTACCATTGTTCGGAAAACCAATATTCTATATAATTTCATATTTTCTTCTTTTGCAGCTTATAAGTCGAGAATATGGTGACCATAGAACAGCTACAGAAGAGGGTATGTATCTTTTCTATGAAATATATATCTACAGGATTTTCTAAGAAATCTATGTAGACAAATATCTTTATTGCACTTTCCAATCCCAGCTGTGGCAAGTGAGAAAGTTGCCATTGACTTGGGGTCAGGCCAGGGTCTTTAAGCCAGGATTTTAAAAATGCCTGTCCAAAACACCCAATTCCAAAATTTCTGCCCGTCCAAAATTAGCTACTAATCTACTTCAAATCATTATACTAAATACATTTCATAGCCTTTTGTGTCAAAAAGAGCAATTTACATATCAGCCATGCCCTTGAAGATGGTTTATCAGGAAAATAGTTGGTTATTATGCCTTAAAATCCAAAATTCAAAATTCTTTATAGAAATCTTTGGCTGTCTAAAAAGGAGGCTTTCAGGAAAATACCTGTCCAAAAGACAGGTAGTACAG
The DNA here is from genome assembly GCA_963942565.1 of Maea johnstoni. Classification (NCBI taxonomy): domain Eukaryota; kingdom Metazoa; phylum Annelida; class Polychaeta; order Spionida; family Magelonidae; genus Maea; species Maea johnstoni. Next base: position 5,566,787 of record OZ012696.1, on the reverse strand, counting down.
GTCCCAGCTACTAGCTAAGTCTCTAGGTCAGGCACAGGCGGGGGTTTTCACTGGGTACTCCGCTTTCCTCAGCCACCTTCAACTGGCTCGTCACGAAATAGTGATGGACACAGAAATTCCAAATTCTAGTACTTGGGTTTCATACCCATTTTGAGTAACTTCATGTCAGGCTGTGCTTTTAGATACTAGGTACTCAAGTTTCCTCTGCCATAAATAAATGGCTAGTTATAATTCCTCTTGGATATTGCAAAAATGTAACAATAATCAAATTTCCAAATTCTAGTCAAGTGTTAGTCAAACAAGCAGATACTAGGACACTAAAATCATTCACTAAGAACTTATTGCAGATAACACGCATCAGGATCTTAGTCAGGATTTAGAAATTGGGTGCCCAAAATTGGCAATTGCGAAATCTTTGGGCATCCAAATCTTTAAGGGGTATCACAATATATTCAGATATCAACCATAAACATATATGAATTTATCAAAATAAGGCATGATATCCTTATACAATGTCATGGTAATTATATGGGGATGAAAGAATTCAAGTATATGCTTGAGATAAACATTTTCAAAAATTCCTCACAAAAAGATTTGGGTGTCCTGAGGGGTGCTTTTTAAGGGTTTGGGTGTCCAAAAAGACACCCAGACGCCCTGCTGGCTAAGACCATGCCACACACTAATCTGAAAAGGTTTGGTGACAAAGCCTCCTCTGCCTATGCACCACACCTTTGGAATGAGCTCCCTGACAACATCATTGCTATTTCGAAAGGAGTTTATTTGACTATATGGACCATAAACATCTGTCCACTGACTTCTTTAAAAAGTGCTTTTGAACACTATAAGTGAAAGGGCACTATATCAAATATCAATTATTATTATTATTATTACCTTATACTTCTTTCTAGGTTACAGTGTGTCACTTTTGTACGACCTCGAAAATCTCGTCAACCACAAAGAGCTCGTTACGAAAGCGGCGCTGCTGAAGAGAAACTGCTTCGCCTCCGTCTTCGAGAAATACTTCCAGTTCCAGGAGAGCGAGACAGAGGGGAGCGAACGGGCTGTGATCAATTATAGAGATGACGAGACTATGTAAGTTAGACCAAGAAATAAATAAAAAAAATATTTAAAAAAAATCAATTAAAAAAAAATAATTGAGAAAAATTAATTTAAAAAAAAAGAAAAAAAAGTCTTACCTTCAAGTTTTAAGCTGCGACCACTGAGTTATGTAAAACACGGGGTTTGATTTATCAAAGGGATGATGAGACTGTGTGAGTTTTACCATGAAACACATAAAAATATGAAAACATAAAAATGGGAACATGGAACTATTTTCTTCTTTAAATACTGTATATGCAAACAATCCATTCAGTATAACAATGAAATATATAATGATAAATCATGCTCTCATTTTCCCTTCCCATTGTTGTCCGATAATGATATATGTTCCCCAATCCCCATGTGTAGAGTTTCCATATTTTTCATTGTAAGAATCTCAAGGAAAATAACTAATTGCTTCATGTTGCAGGTATGTAGAAGCTAAAAAGGACCGAGTGACAGTCATCTTTAGTACAGTTTTTAAAGATGATGATGACGTCATCATTGGCAAAGTATTTATGCAGGTAAGGACTTGATTAATAATCGAGTCTACATATATTTACATGCTCTGTAGTTCGGCCACCTCTCATAGGTGTATAAGAAGAAAGGTTTTAATGAGGAACAAAAACATTTCACAAAACTATAGCTTTATTGTAAATAAATCTCCATATGTGTCAGAACATGCACTGTATGCCATGTTAATTTTGCGCGTATGAGCTTGGCAGGCTGCTGCCTTTGATGCGCTGCTTAGTTTTTTGGTAAGGCAGGGTATTGAATGACACACTTGTCAGCATGCTGTATGATAACCCCATAGGGAATGGATGCCCACTTAAATGGTGCACACGTTAACCCTTATGCTGCTGGTTGCCAATTTGGCCAATGCAAAAATCTGAAAAAATACTCAAACCTGGCACGTGGGTACTCATCTGAAAGTGCTCAGCGAGAGCTTTCCAATGAATACCAATATGACAGGGTTTAGATACTTTTCAAAAATATTTGCGTCATTGTGCTTTGGACGAAACTAGCACCAGCATTGGAAGGGTAAATAAATGTGGATTCCAGGGCTGCATTAAGTATGCATCAATCAAATTTAGGGATGGGGACCGGGGACCGGTTCATATGTGATACCGGCCTGAGCATTGCGGTTAACCAGTCTGAAACCGGACCTCCCTCTACACGGTTCGGTTTTCTATGCATGCACAGTGTTCCTGGAGGCGTAATAAAACTGTCAGCACCTACCTCCTCGCTGGCCCCACAATGTCTGCCAAGCGCGACGTTCAAACAGCCATTTCAAAATCTCTCAAGTCTGGTACCCTGCCCACTTTCACTATGCTCAGAAGCCTTCTGAGCGTAGAGAAAGTGGCCAGGGAGCTAGTATGTAGGAACTTTCCAGTTCAGGCAAGTTCAGCCACGCATTCCATTGCGTAGTTTCGTATCCAAGAAATGTCATTAATAAACCGTTTAGGAAACCGTGATAAAACCGAACCGTAGAAGCAAAACCGAGAACCGAACCTTAGAATTCTCAACGATCCCCATCCCTAATCAAATTGCCACAATATTAACGCAGAGAACAGTATTCACTCAAGATGATGATGGGATGCTTCAGTTTCTTCAACTGCGGGTAAACTGCCTATCCTACCAAAAACATTCTTCTTTGAGGATGAAATGCAGCCTAAGGTATATGACACTTTGTATATTTCAGCCTAAGGTATGTGATACTTCGTATATCTCAGCCTAAGGTATGTGATACTTCGTATATCTCAGCCTAAGGTATGTGATACTTCGTATATCTCAGCCTAAGGTATGTGATACTTCGTATATCTCAGCCTAAGGTATGTGATACTTTGTATATCTCAGCCTAAGGTATGTGATACTTTGTATATCTTAGCCTAAGGTATGTGATACTTTGTATATCTCAGCCTAAGGTATGTGATACTTTGTATATTTCAGGCTAAGGTATGTGATACTTTGTATATTTCAGGAATTCAAAGATAGTCGCAGGAACAACCAGCAGGCGCCACAGGTATTGTTCAGCCACAGAGAGCCCCCTCTTGAGCTCAAAAACACAGACGCCAGGACGGGAGACAATATCGGTTACATCACTTTTGGTACGCCAACTTTATTGCTTTCATGTATTTCAATAATGTCATTTTATCTCTAATACATTTAATTCAAGTGGTCAAAATTTACACCAGGAAGAAACACAGTGTGTTAGCCAGTAAAGTGCAGAAACAATGCCAAGTTATCAAAATCAGAATAATTCATAATTCATGTCAAAAACAAACCCCAAACCCTATTCGCAATGACAGTCCTTCTTAGATCTGTGTGGTAATTGTTATAGGTTACAATTAAATTAGTTGGAGCAGGGAGCCCAGGAGCCCCTTGAATTCTCCTGCGGCTCCCTCAAGTTTCTTTAGGGAGACCAACGATGTACTGTTTTCTATACACAACAACAAGACCTTTAAGCAGCAATTGGGCTCCCTGGAAAAAACACTTAATTTCATGCCATGGGTTCTTTGTATTTATTTACAGGTAAATATTTCAAAGAGGAGTGTGTTATCGTTGTATTTCTTCCATCTTTTCAGTACTGTTCCCACGCCATACACAAGCAGAGAAACGGGAAAACACCATCGACCTGATCCACACATTGAGGGACTACCTCCACTACCACATCAAGTGCTCAAAGGTCAGCCTCTAACACCAAATAAGGCAATGTTAACCAAATATGGGTGTGATAGCCAAATGTTGAAATGAATTCCAAATATGGAAATGTTATCCAAATATGGGTTTGATTGCCAAATGTGGAAATGAAATCAATATTCTTTTGTAATTCCTCACTCAGTAAATTTGGGTGTCCTGATATGGGATTGTTGAATGTTTTAGTCTCCAAACAACGCCCAGACATTCTGCTGGCTAAGAATTTGATTTCTGCTGTCTTCTGTAACTTTATACCTGTAAAAAATGGATCTTGGTTTATTATCACTTCGGTCTCATCACAGCTAAATATTGACTGGCCATTTTTTCATGTTATGGGAAATCAAAGTAGTAAGAGAAAACCACTACCTAAAACCAAGTCACTTTCAACTTTCACACGCGCTTCAGACCTTATGAAATACAGGCAAACTTGCATATGACGGACCACTGTACGCCAGACTTTTGGCTATGACAGACGATATGCTTGGTCCCAGTCCTATGCATATCAAGTATGTGTCATATGTATATGTCAGACTTTGCATATGATGGACCACTTTTCCTGGTCCAATTAAGTCTGTCATATGCAAGTTCGCCTGTACATACTTTTACGCATCTTATCAAGAAGTGGAGAGATTGATAAGTTTTTGTTGCTTGTAGGCCTACATTCATTCCCGCATGCGTGCCAAGACCAGCGAATTCCTCAAGGTACTCAACAGAGCCAGGCCAGACGTAGAGAAAACAGAGAAGAGAACAATTACGTAAGTAAATAAAAGATATCTCTCTCTCATCATTCAAGAAAATATACATTGAAGTACAATTTTCAACTCTGTGGCCTGAAGCATGAAAGCTATAATCCTTAAATCTGAGGGCAACAGCGAAAATCAAATCGCATATTTTACTGTGTTACCCTCATGAAATAAAGATCATTATTATCATTATTGTTATTATTATTATTATTATAAAAATATCAAGTAGTAACATGTTTGAATTCATTTGACATATGCATGAGATTTCATTTCAAGTCTCTTTTGCATCCTCTTATGGACCAGCCTTGTTCCTCTGCGTAAGTGTGGCATTTCGTAGGCTGTTTCTATACAACACATTAAAGACCCTTATGGACTGTCTATGTATTCAGGAATAGGAGTCCAATAGGTTACAGGTTCAAATAAAAAAGATAATGGTAAGGAACTGAATAGAAAAGAACCGAGACTCCTTGTAACTATCGGAAATGAGTAGGCATTATTCCCAGGTTGCTACATCATTGCGATATGACTTCACCCTTTCAATGCTGAGGCTACTTTCGTCTAAAGCACACGGATGAAAAGATTTTCGAAAGCCGTCTTAACCCTGTCATGTTGGTATTCATTGGATAGCTCTCGCTGAGTACTCTCAGATGAGTACCTATGTTCCAGGGTTTCAGTCATTTTCCAGCTTTTATGCAAAATTAGCCATCAGCAGCATAAGGGTTTAGCTGTTGAAAGCGATGTTAAAACAAATCCTCCCTTATGCTGTGTAAACAGTGTGATGGTGGACCGTAATATTACCTGCTTTACAATATTCCATCTCATGCTAACGTTTGTTTCTCATTTTTTCTTGCAGGGGAAGAACCTTCCAAACACGATAGGCCAAATTTAGGATAATAAAAAGGATTGAGAAGCTCGATAACAAGATAACTCTTCCAAGTGTCTCCTTGACAACTCCTCAATATAATGCATGTTCAGCATAGGGATTTTCATGATATCATACAGAATCGATATTTCCTTAACAATGCGATATCTTAACGATATTTTCAAAGATACTCCCTGCCTCTGAGCGACTTTAACATATATAGAAAATATTGCTGATGAGTAGCAAATTGCCTTCTTGTGGAGATGTCTAGGTAGCGGTTAAGTCAATATTGTATCGTTAAGCAGTATTGGCACAACAGATCTTAAATGATACAATACTTCTCCCAATGCAATATCAATATTTGGTATCATATTGGTTACCGGTACCATTCCCAAGGTTAGCAGGCCGGAGTGCCCCAAGGAAACTGACCCGCCAATGACAAACTTTTTCATGAAAAAAAATGAATTGGCAAAATTACTTTTTGGTTGACCATTCCGGTATGACTACTTTACAAATAGTTCAAACTGTGGTAGTTCTGGTATTAAAAGGTTAACTCATTGATACCCAAGCTAGTTTGATGTTCATCAAAATGTTCTTTTTGTATATTTTGGAAATATTCTTTCCAATTTCAAGATACATGTAGAATGTTGTCGGATGAGCTTGGAACTTTGGTAAGGTATGGGTTAATTGCAATATGACATGGAAATGAACTGTAAAAACCTCTGAAATGCCGATTAGCCGATATGAATTGCGGCACCATTGTGAAGGCCTTCACATGCTGGCTATATGTAGGCCTTGGTGACCTCACTGGATGAAGTGCCCCCTCCCCCCTCTTTCTTTCATATATTTAACAGCTTCTGTATCTGTTACAAATGGCAATCTGCTGTAAAGAAAAAAAGAGGTATACTTGGTAGGGTTTCCTCCACCACGATTATCAGGCCCGATTTGGCAGAAAAAAAAACGATCACAATAAACAAAATTCAGTCTGTTAAACGGTTTACTGATTACTCTAAAATCTGAAAATAGCCAATTAATTATGAGCTCTTTCCTAGTTGAACGGATCTGTGAAACTGGACGGGGTTGTTGAGAATTAAAAAAAAGTTTATAAGAAACAAATTGTAACTTTTCCAACACTCTGGAGAATCTTACAGACAATAGCAGAAATTCTTTGAACTTCTCTATTAAAAATAAATCAATACAAATCTGGTGAAAAAATTCAAAGATTATGGGTTGAAATATGAATGAGAAAAATCAAACCAAACTGATAGATTTATATTTCCTATTCTTTCATTAAACGACTATAGTAACAGATATCGTCGTTTGAAAAATGGGTGAACATTGTTTCCTTATATATATATATCTTCCTAATTTATCTGGTTTTACTTTCTTTCATGAAATCTTTACATAATTATCACTGTTGCTTCTAAAGGAGAGTAGAGAGGCTGAATGGTACTCCACGTTATGATGATGATGTAGCACCTGATGAGGTAAACCCAAATATGGGAAATGGGAACAATGATTAAGAATTGATTGCTAACAAATATATATTCCCAATCTTCTCTTAAGGTTCAGAGTTTGTTATGACCATTGACGTTTCTGGCACCAAAAAATGTGGTCCTCTTGTTAACCCTATTCTAAAATAGGTTGGCCAGGTATTACTAATCTGTTGTATAAAGATATGTCATAAAGATAGCCTTTTGATCCATTGAAATAGTTGAAACACCGCTTTTAGAGTTTCCATGTATCCACCGGTAGGGATTATCACAGCATTTATGTGATATGGATGAAATTACTTACTGTATGCGTAAAAGGTTTACTCTTGGATAAAAGATCATCTCTTATTTACAGTTGATGCATTTAGGAGCTCTAAATCGGGTCATATAATGGTAGAATGATACTTCACAACCTGGGCAATGGGAAAAAGGGCCTGATTGTAATAATGTAGCCCATCCATGCTTTAAAGTACCTCTAGAAATTGTTATCTGGATCTATGATTTTATTGGATATAACTCTGGAAGCGAGAATGATTTTACGTAATGATTTTACGTAATGATTCAAGGAGAGCCGTTGGTGATCACCTGATTGACATTTCCCTTTCAGATATTGTCCCAACTAAGCTTTCGTCTGAAACATGTCACCACTATTGTCAATGCTGTGAGCATTAATGGGTTAAACTAAGGTTACTAAAAACAGGTGACGATAGAAAATATTGATTAGAATTCTGCTTACACAACAGAGTTGAAGAGATGATTCGTTAGCAGCCAGGAACCTAGAGATATCACTACTCTTATGATTAAAAAAAATTATCTTTTGCATGACCCTGTTCGATTCTGATGAACGTAGTGTATCCACTGCTTTGACCTTTGCAAAGGTGCTCTTCAAATATCAATCATGTATGATAGACTTTTTACCAAATAAACTATAATACTATGCACATGTACAGTTTGTTGTTATTGTGGAATTGAGAATAAGAATACTTAAAATTACCGGTATTCATTTTTAATCTTGACATCATGGAGCAGGGTCTTAGCTAGGACTTGGAAACTGGGTGATAAGAATAAGCCAAGAGAGGTGTGATGCCTCAGCCGTGAGTTACACCAGTTGCCTTGGCTTTGGGTTTTCCAACACATATGCCTGACTCAATTTTAATCCTCATAGTAGTTGTCAAAGAGTTGAGATATATCTTAACTATATCTCTAAATTTTATGATAGAAATTTGACGGGAAAATTGTTTACAAATCACTATGCCCTACCACGTGTAGAAGGGAAATTGGTGACGAGAAAGAATTTTAATGACATAGGATTAAGTGAAGCTGGAGATTATTTCAGCACGTAGATCCTCTTCTCTTTGGAACAAATAAATAACTGAAATACACACACATATCTATAAGGCAGGCACACTGATTTCACCCGCCCTTCAGCCTTTTTGAAAAGATCTACCTGCCCGGGGCAGTAGGGCAGCCCTTAATTAATGTTGAGCCCTACCCACCTTGATGTGATAATGGGATCTCACGTAATTCTATGGGGTATTTAGATATTTGTATACCATCGTGGCATATGCTGAAGCTATTGACCAAGCGGCTAAAAATGCAAGTAAATTTGGAGCCCTGTATTGGACTTCAAGTGTTGACCCTGACTTTCGAAAATAATAAAATTGATTACGACAGAAATGATACTTCTTTGATATATAGAGCATTTATTGACCAATCCAATGAGTTTAGGTGATACATAATTGATGTTTATTATAGAAAGTGATGATAAAATACAACAGCTTTTATTTTCTGGAATCCATGGCTTCTCCCCCTATTCTCTATCCTCAAATTAAGCTATTTACAGATATATCAATGATGTGTGTCATTTACAAGTAATTGACCAGAATGTATAAAATCAGCAATTTTATCCTTGTCCTTATGATATATAAATAGGTTACTTAATGGTTGTGGGTGTAATATGGTTTTTATCGCGAGTGGCTGTGTGATATCACGAACGAGTGAGCTCTGCGAACATAGGGCCTGCCGTTCTTCAACAATAGGCCAACAATAAAAGGTGCGATATGGTTTGATAGGTTTTTTTTTCACTTGATATGTGTCTTTTTTCACTCATCAACATTTTATATCATTTTACCACATGGCCACAACAATAGGAATATAGGGCAAGCATGTGATAAATATATATATATATATATACATATATACACACACACACACATATATATATATATATATATATATATATATATATATATATATATATATATATATATATATATATATATATATATATATATACACATATGTGTGTGTGTGTCTAGTGTGTATCATGCCATATTTTGACTATCTTCCATTCAATAGAAGCCCTACTTGCTACAGGTTAAAATTGCAATACATGCAAATGTAAAACTATCAAGAACAATATGCATTTGATAAAAGATCAATTGTAATACCCCTTTACAGCTGACAAATATTCATTTAACGACTTGTTTAATTTCGTGGATTTTATTCATTAATATATATATACAATCAACTGGATGAATTTTGAGCAAATTCCACACTAGGACACGATTACACCCCATTGCTGTGCACTTTCGTAGGAATGTACAGAAGCATGTCAGATTACAGTAAGTCTCTCCTCAATTAGCAATGTAGATGACCCGATGTTTTTCGATGGTCTCAATGTCTTTTTCTAGCTGTTTCATTTCAGCCTCCATCCTCTCCTTGCGGTTCTTTTTGGGCGCGGTGTCCGTCACGACGGAGAGGCCCTGGTATTGGTGGTGTAGCTCCTCCCAGTTTGACTTGAGGCCATCAAGGAGCATCGTTCTGTCGGCTACCGTGAGGCTCTGCATCGCGCCGCGTCGGAAGTGCTCGGAAATGTAGGCGTCGTAATCGTCCTGAGCGCGTCTCACCTCATCTGCTCTCTTAGCCAGATAGGCCGGCGTCTTGCCATAGTCCTGAAGAACAAACAATAAATTAAGAATCAGTGTCAACTAGTGGTTGGACGATCATCAATTATAAACGACGCTAATTTGGTAACCTCTTTTTTACCACTTTATTAATCATGAAACTGGCAATCGATAATCGGGAAAAGGCGACACAGCGACGAACATAGAACTAAATGCTTGGCAAGATCTCAGCTTTCTTGCTATGAAAATTAGCTTCAAACTTCAAAATGAAGTTAAAGATATATTTGAAGTTTGGAAAAATGAATAAGTGCATTTGTAATTGAGCTACACATCTTGCTACCAAAGGGTGCGATGAACCAATCATGATTGTTGGCTGCAACTGATTAGCGATCATGAAATTCCCAACCCTAGTACACACATTGATGGACCAAAATATTGAGAAGTGTAGAGTTATTGAAAAGGAAGAGAGTGTTTGGATTGCACTAAGCACCATTTAGATCACCTCCTGTCTAAGATAAATTCTCTACATAATGTCATGCCTCACAAGTGAGGCAATATAGGGTGGGTTTGGTGAATTGAAATTTCACAGCACTTGAGTAGCCCAAAAAAAGTGTAACAATTGGTTCAAAACATGTCACTAGAAGCACTACCAAAAAATCCTGTTTATCAATACTAATGATACTGGATTATGAAATAAACATATTGGAGTTCACATGTGCAAGGAAATCAGTACCAAAAATAAAAGATACATGTACAGAAGATATCTGACTGCAAATTCAAAGGTTTTTGTCGCACACTGATTAATGGTCTTGTAGCCCGCCTTATTGGTTTTGTTCCTTTCCTCACCTGCGACTTGAAGAGATTTAAACTTGGACTCATGCCTGGAGAGAGAAAGATATTCGTGTTATTAACTTAACACATTTAGATCAGAGAACAGAATCCCTAGGGGTATAGTTTAATCCATGTAATTCTAAATTGTATATATATTTTTTCACAAATGTCCTGAGCATTGGCCACACTTGGGGTTTATCTATCTGGGCCAGCAGTTGTAAGCGGTTTAATGGGTAAACTTCCTTTGTCCAGCCTGCGCTGCAGAGCTAACTGCGTACATAATGAGCATCTCAAAGAACTGTCATAAAATGAAAATCACTGGATTCATAATTTGTAATTTACGCGTCCCTCTGGACGCAGACATTTCACACCACTGCATCCATAGCACTCGACTATGCTCCAAAAGGATATGTGTAGAGCCGCCGCGTAATCACCAACCCTTCCGTACGGCTCTTATCAATATATAAAAAACCTCTCCTCTAACTTTACACACATTGATGGGAAGAGGCAGAGAGTGCTGGACCTTGCACTGAGCAGGGACTGACCTTAATGGTCGTTTTAGGAGTATTTGCCACTGGATCCGGTGATTTTGTGACCAGATGTTAAATCATAGGAACCAAGTTTGCAGATGAACGTATCAATAATCAAATGTAGCAATTTGAGAATTTTTTCTTTTTTTTAAGCTTTTATCAGCTTTTTTTTACCAGATAGTGCCCAAAAATGCATCTGTAAGCAATATATATATATATATATATATATATATATATATATATATATATATATATATATATATATATATATATATATATATATATATATATATATATATACATGTATATATATATATATATATATATATATATATATATATATATATATATATATATATATATATATATATATATATACATATATATATATATATATGTATATATATATATATATATATATATATATATATATATATATATATATATATATATATATATATATATATATATATATATATAGTTATAGTTATTTATTAATTGCCTGTAGCACGATCTAACGGACGTGCTGCCCGCATAAGGATTTATTTGCTCCTAGGTTTAAAATCCTAGGTGCCAAATCTGCTCCTTTCTGAGAAAGTTATGGTCAACCCCTGCCAAGTGCCACTCAAATCACCTTCTGTTTGAAAAATAAATTCTCTATATAGTGGCATGCCCCACTTTACTAGTTGCATTGCGATAGGAAGATAAAGGTGGGGCAAGTGAATTGAAATTCCGCGGCATTTGAGTGGCCAAAATAGAAGTGTAACAATTGGTTCAAAACCTGTCAGGAGAAGCTCGACCAAAAAAGCTTGTTTATCAATACTACTGACCTGGATTATGAAATAAACATTGGATTTAAGTACTTGTACAGAAGATATCTGACTATGCGAATACAAAAGTTTTGTCGGACACTGATTCAACAAATTGATTGTTGGTTTAATCATTCGCTGATGTTTATTGTGACTAACTGACCTTCGAAGTTATTCATAGATGAATAGAAATCGAAATTTGTGGTGTAGTTCAGCTTTAATACGCATTTTTGGCAGACGCCTTGACACTTTACTCGAGTAAGCCAGAAATTCCTTCCTTTACTAGGTTAGTAATGGAACGATAGATCAATCACTTCCAGGTTGGTATTCATACGCCCAAGCACCAAACCCCACTTTGTGGCCATAAAACAAAAGCCAACTCCCTCCCCATTCCCAAAATGCCTTATTTATTGAAGAAACGTGTAGATATCTCCATCTATAGGCAAACATTCCCCCAACCCCACCTTTTCAGTAGGGACTATGCGATGATACTACTCGTAGGAACACACCATTTACTTCACCCTAAGCCAGAAGCCTTTGTATATTTCAGGAGTTCAAAGATAGTCGCAGGAACAACCAGCAGGCGCCACAGGTTTTGTTCAGCCACAGGGAGCCGCCCCTCGAGCTCAAAAACACAGACGCCAGGACGGGAGACAATATCGGTTACATCACTTTTGGTATGCCAACTTTATCGCTTTTATGTATTTAAATAGTCATTTTAAGTAAATAAAACATATCTCTCTCAGCATTCAAGAAAAGATACCTTGAAGACATGAAGTACATGTACAATTTTCGACTCTGTGGCCTGGAGCATGAAAGGTATAATCCTTAAATCTGAGGGCCACAGCGAAAATCAAATCCTGTATTTAACTGTGTTTCCCTCATGAAATAAAGATTATTCATATCATTATTGTTATTATTATTATTATTATTATTATTATTATTATTATTATTATTATAGAAATATCAAGTAGTAACATGTTCGAATTCATTTGACATATGCATGAGATTTCATTTCAAGTCTCTTTTGCATCCTCTTATGGACCAGCTTTGTTCCTCTGCGTAAGTGTGGCATTTCGTAGGCTGTTTCTATACAACACATTAAAGACCCTTATGGACTGTCTATGTATTCAGGAATAGGAGTCCAATAGGTTACAGGTTCAAATAAAAAAGATAATGGTAAGGAACTGAATAGAAAAGAACCAAGACTCCTTGTAACTATCGGAAATGAGTAGGCATTATTCCCAGGTTGCTACATCATTTCGATATGACTTAACCCTTTCAATGCTGAGGCTACTTTCGTCTAAAGCACACGGATGAAAAGATTTTCGAAAGCCGTCTTAACCCTGTCATGTTGGTATTCATTGGATAGCTCTCGCTGAGTACTCTCAGATGAGTACCTATGTTCCAGGGTTTCAGTCATTTTCCAGCTTTTATGCAAAATTAGCCATCAGCAGCATAAGGGTTTAGCTGTTGAAAGCGATGTTAAAACAAATCCTCCCTTATGCTGTGTAAACAGTGTGATGGTGGACCGTAATATTACCTGCTTTACAATATTCCATCTCATGCTAACGTTTGTTTCTCATTTTTTCTTGCAGGGGAAGAACCTTCCAAACACGATAGGCCAAATTTAGGATAATAAAAAGGATTGAGAAGCTCGATAACAAGATAACTCTTCCAAGTGTCTCCTTGACAACTCCTCAATATAATGCATGTTCAGCATTGGGATTTTCATGATATCATACAGAATCAATATTTCCTTAACAATGCGATATCTTAACGATATTTTCAAAGATACTCCCTGCCTCTGAGCGACTTAAATTTAACACAGCCATCTATAGAAAATATTGCTAATGAGTAGCAAATTGCCTTCTTGTGGAGATGTCCAGGTAGCGGTTAAGTCAATATTGTATTGTTAAGCAGTATTGGCACAACAGATCTTAAATGATACAATACTTTTCCCAATGCAATATCAATATTTGGTATCATATTGGTTACCGGTACCATTCCCAAGGTTAGCAGGCCGGAGTGCCCCAAGGAAACTGACCCGCCAATGACAAACTTTTTCATGAAAAAAAATGAATTGGCAAAATTACTTTTTGGTTGACCATTCCGGTATGACTACTTTACAAATAGTTCAAACTGTGGTAGTTCTGGTATTAAAAGGTTAACTCATTGATACCCAAGCTAGTTTGATGTTCATCAAAATGTTCTTTTTGTATATTTTGGAAATATTCTTTCCAATTTCAAGATACATGTAGAATGTTGTCGGATGAGCTTGGAACTTTGGTAAGGTATGGGTTAATTGCAATATGACATGGAAATGAACTGTAAAAACCTCTGAAATGCCGATTAGCCGATATGAATTGCGGCACCATTGTGAAGGCCTTCACATGCTGGCTATATGTAGGCCTTGGTGACCTCACTGGATGAAGTGCCCCCTCCCCCCTCTTTCTTTCATATATTTAACAGCTTCTGTATCTGTTACAAATGGCAATCTGCTGTAAAGAAAAAAAGAGGTATACTTGGTAGGGTTTCCTCCACCACGATTATCAGGCCCGATTTGGCAGAAAAAAAACGATCACAATAAACAAAATTCAGTCTGTTAAACGGTTTACTGATTACTCTAAAATCTGAAAATAGCCAATTAATTATGAGCTCTTTCCTAGTTGAACGGATCTGTGAAACTGGACGGGGTTGTTGAGAATTAAAAAAAAGTTTATAAGAAACAAATTGTAACTTTTCCAACACTCTGGAGAATCTTACAGACAATAGCAGAAATTCTTTGAACTTCTCTATTAAAAATAAATCAATACAAATCTGGTGAAAAAATTCAAAGATTATGGGTTGAAATATGAATGAGAAAAATCAAACCAAACTGATAGATTTATATTTCCTATTCTTTCATTTAACGACTATAGTAACAGATATCGTCGTTTGAAAAATGGGTGAACATTGTTTCCTTATATATATATATCTTCCTAATTTATCTGGTTTTACTTTCTTTCATGAAATCTTTACATAATTATCACTGTTGCTTCTAAAGGAGAGTAGAGAGGCTGAATGGTACTCCACGTTATGATGATGATGTAGCACCTGATGAGGTAAACCCAAATATGGGAAATGGGAACAATGATTAAGAATTGATTGCTAACAAATATATATTCCCAATCTTCTCTTAAGGTTCAGAGTTTGTTATGACCATTGACGTTTCTGGCACCAAAAAATGTGGTCCTCTTGTTAACCCTATTCTAAAATAGGTTGGCCAGGTATTACTTATCTGTTGTATAAAGATATGTCATAAAGATAGCCTTTTGATCCATTGAAAAAGTTGAAACACCGCTTTTAGAGTTTCCATGTATCCTTCGGTAGGGATTATCACAGTATTTATGTGATATGGATGAAATTACTTACTGTATGCGTAGGTTACTCTTGGATAAAAGATCATCTCTTATTTACAGTTGATGCATTCAGGAGCTCTAAATCGGGTCATATAATGGTAGAATGATACTTCACAACCTGGGCAATGGGAAAAAGGGCCTGATTGTAATAATGTAGCCCATCCATGCTTTAAAGTACCTCTAGAAATTGTTATCTGGATCTATGATTTTATTGGATATAACTCTGGGATCGAGAATGATTTTACGTAATGATTCAAGGAGAGCCGTTGGCGATCACCTGATTGACATTTCCCTTTCAGATATTGTCCCAACTAAGCTTTCGTCTGAAACATGTCACCACTATTGTCAATGCTGTGAGCATTAATGGGTTAAACTAAGGTTACTAAAAACAGGTGACGATAGAAAATATTGATTAGAATTCTGCTTACACAACAGAGTTGAAGAGATGATTCGTTAGCGGCCAGGAACCTAGAGATATCACTATTCTTATGATTAAAAAAAATTATCTTTTGCATGACCCTGTTCAGTTCTGACGAACGTAGTGTATCCACTGCTTTGACCTTTGCAAAGGTGCTCTTCAAATATCAATCATGTATGATAGACTTTTTACCAAATAAACTATAATACTATGCACATGTACAGTTTGTTGTTATTGTGGAATTGAGAATAAGAATACTTAAAATTACTGGTATTCATTTTTAAGCTTGACATCATGGAGCAGGGTCTTAGCGAGGACTTGGAAACTGGGTGCCCAGAATAAGCCAAGAGAGGTGTGATGCCTCAGCCGTGAGTTACACCAGTTCCCTTGGCTTTGGGTTTTCCAACACATATGCCTGACTCAATTTTAATCCTCATAGTAGTTGTCAAAGAGTTGAGATATATCTTAACTATATCTCTAAATTTTATGATAGAAATTTGAAGGGAAAATTGTTTACGAATCAATATGACCTACCAAGTGTGGAAGGGAAATTGGTGACAAGAAAGAATTTTAATGACATAGGATTAAGTGAAGCTGGAGATTATTTCAGCACATAGATCCTCTTTTTCTTTTGAACAAATAAATAACTGAAATACACACACATATATATAAGGCAGGCACACAGATTTCACCTGCCCTTCAGCCATTTTGAAAAGATTTACCTGCCCGGGGCAGTAGGGCAGCGCTTAATTAATGTTGAGCCATACCCACCTTGATGTGATAATGGGATCTCACGTAATTCTATGGGGTATTTAGATATTTGTATACCATCGTGGCATATGCTGAACCTATTGAACGGGCGGTTAGAAATGCAAGAATTTGTGAAGACCTGTATTGGACTTCAAGTGTTGACCCTGACTTTCGAAAATAATAAAATTGATTACGACAGAAATGATACTTCTTTGATATATAGAGCATTTATTGACCAATCCAATGAGTTTAGGTGATACATAATTGATGTTTATTATAGATGATAAAATACAACAGCTTTTATTTTCTGGAATTCATGGCTTCTCTATCCTTGAATTATCAATGATGTGTGTTATTTACAAGTAATTGATCAGAATGTATAAAATCGGCAATTTTCTCCTTGTCCTTATAATATATGTATATATACACACACACATATATATATATATATATATATATATACATACATATATATATATATATACTGTAGAACACGAAATTTCCGTGTGTGTTTATATATAGCGTACTTAGCGTCTGGTGCTGCTTCGCTATATATAAAAACGCTGTACTTTTGTCTTTTTTTAGCCACTGGTGGCCGCTAGATAGTGGTGGATAGTGGTGGCCGCTACATAGCGCCACTAGTAAATCTAATAGAAGATACGTAGCCCTGCTGAAACCCTAGCGCCACTAGTACAAACATGAAGCATACGTAGCCCTTCTTGAACCAATACGCATACGTAGCCCTTTTTGTGTTTTCTGGCCTAAATTCATTTTGATAAGAGTGTTTAAAATCTAGCTGTAAATGATGTTAAAAGTTACAGTTTTTAAAAGTCACAGTCCAGGTTGACAGAAGCCAGAATACTGAGTGAGTCACGGTGTTGCACATAGCAACCAGAAGGATAGGTGCCCAGCTATTGTTCCGGCGGCCCTGTTTACACACAAACAAATGCCAAATTTAGAAAGTCCATCTGGTTGCTTCACTCTGGCAGCATTAGATTAAGAGCTCAGTATTCTGGCATACGTAGCCCTTCTTGAACCAATACGCATACGTAGCCCTTTTTGTGTTTTCTGGCCTATATTCATTTTGATAAAAGTGTTTAAAATCTAGCTTTAAATGATGTTAAAAGTTACAGTATTTAAAAGTCACAGTCCAGGTTGACAGAAGCCAGAATACTGAGTGAGTGTTGCACATAGCAACCAGAAGGATAGGTGCCCAGCTATTGTTCCGGCGGCCCTGTTTACACACAAACAAATGCCAAATTTAGAAAGTCCATCTGGTTGCTTCACTCTGGAAGAATTAGATTAAGAGCTCAGTATTCTGGCTTCGGTCAACCTGGACTGTGACTTTTAAATACTGTAACTTTTAACATCATTTAAAGCTAGATTTTAAACACTTTTATCAAAATGAATTTAGATTGCGAAGACTGCCAAATGATAACTGTAATGTGCCAAAGTCAATTTGGAATTTAGTTTGAGAAGACTGATGAGATAAAATGATATGACATGATGATTTTTAAAGATAAAGAATGTATTCAATGTATTTTAATGATATGAACTGTGACATTTTTTAAAATGATTGAAATTAATAAATTTTACAGAATTTAAATCTACACTGTTACATTTGTAACAAATGCCAAATAAGAACTGATGAACTGGTAAGATAAAATGATACTAGTATGACATGATTTTTCAAAGATAAAGAATGTATTCAATGTATTTTAATGATATGAACTGTGACAATTTTTTCAACTGTCCCGGTCCAGAAAACACAGTATATACGGGCGCCCCCTTTTGAGAGAATGCTCAATCAAACTGATAATGAGCAAGCATTCTCTGCTCAAATTAGTTCGGCTTTTTTGCGACAGATGGCGCTGTCAGCGGCGGCGGCGGCTACGGTAAAGAGACGCTAATATAAAGATACGCTATGATGCAAAACTCTCCAATTCGCTATACTTGGGACACGCGTGAATTTCGTGTTCTACAGTATATATATATATATATATATGTATATATATATATATATATATATATATATATTATCAATGTGTGTTATTTACAAGTAATTGACCAGAATGTATAAAGTTGGCAATTTTCTCCTTGTACTTATAATATATATATATATATATATGTATACACACACACATGTGTGTGTATATATATATATATATATATATATATATATATATATATATATATATATATATATATATATATATATATATATATATATATAAATATATATATATATGTGTGTGTGTATGTGTCTAGTGTGTATCATGCCATATTTGGACTATCTTCCATTCAATAGAAGTCCTACTTGCTAGAGGTTAAAATTACACTACATGCAAATTTAAAACTATTAAGAACAATATGCATTTGATAAAAGATCAATTGTAATTCCCCTTTACAGCTGAAAAATATACATTTAACGACATGTCTCATTTCATTGGTTTTATTCATTAATATATATATATACAATCAACTGGATGAATTTTGAGCAAATTCCACACAAGGACACGATTACACCCCATTGCTGTGCACTTTCGTAGGAATGTACAGAAGCATGTCAGATTACAGTAAGTCTCTCCTCAATTAGCAATGTAGATGACCCGATGTTTTTCGATGGTCTCAATGTCTTTTTCTAGCTGTTTCATTTCAGCCTCCATCCTCTCCTTGCGGTTCTTTTTGGGCGCGGTGTCCGTCACGACGGAGAGTCCCTGGTATTGATGGTGTAGCTCCTCCCAGTTTGACTTGAGGCCATCAAGGAGCATCGTTCTGTCGGCTACCGTGAGGCTCTGCATCGCGCCGCGTCGGAAGTGCTCGGAAATGTAGGCGTCGTAATCGTCCTGAGCGCGGCGCACCTCATCTGCTCTCTTAGCCAGATAGGCCGGCGTCTTGCCATAGTCCTGAAGAATAAACAATAATTAAGGCTCAGTGTCAGAAAAAGTTGCATCCACACTCATACCAAGGGGCAGAAAATGCTGTGTAGATCCTGAGCAGTGGCCACAATCAGGTTTTATCTATCTTGAGCAACAGTTGTAAGTTTCACAGCACTTGAGTGGCCAAAGTAGAAGTGTAGCAATTGGTTCAAAACATGTCACTTGACTAGTTCTAAGCACTACCATTTAAGTCTGTTTATCAATAAATAGGGTTTATCAATAATAGAGACCTGGATTATGAAATAAATATTGGAGTTCACATCCGTAAGGAAATCAGAATCATAAATAATAAAAAAATACTTGTAAAAAATATATATATGAAGGGAACTGCTGACTATGCAAAAATTTAAAACTTTTTGGCGCACACTGATTCAACAATATGCACGTTGGACACCCCAAGGCCTGGATAACACTTACCTTTTTATTGATAAACTTTGGTTCCATTCCAGATGGCTCTAAGAACTGTTTATCACCTTTTTTTGTATCGACAAAGTTCTTTTTAGGCTGTTTTGGTACTGACATGATATTCTGAACAGCGTTATTTGTTATAAAGTTTTTTGTAGTCCTGACTCCCATCACTGGCTTTTCATTTGGCTTTGGAACAGCAGGTTTTGATCGCTCGGCATCCGGATATGAAAACTGTTCCTCTGAAAATCCAAAGAAAAAGAATTGAATGCTGGGAAAATATAGAACTTTTGCTTTTGAAAATCTATTGATAAACCAGTGCTTTACTATGAGGTGAACAGGATATGTAGATCATCCACAGAAACAGAACTGAAAGACTGAGAAACCATTTTGTGCTAGAACGATTGCTTGTATAACTGATTACTGTAAATCACTTAAGTATCGCGGGAAGCCGGGAACAATATTATAGCGCTCCGCCCATATACACTGTGACTATTTTAAAATCCCATCTTTATCAAAACTGCCCAATATACATATTGAAGGGAAGAACAAAAGCCTGGTCATGGGGAGGCACATAGATACTGCATGCAGTCATTAACCACTGCCTTCACAATCTGACAGGTAGAAGCCCGAAATCTAAGTGTCAGACCCTGGACTAAAACTGATATTATTTGAAAGCAGTCAAAACATGAATTGAACTTACTTTGAGGTAGACCTGGATCACGCTCATGTTTGCGCATGAACTCCGATGGCCCTCTGGTGGGGACCTTGGCCTGACCCATGGTCTTGTAGCCGGCCTTATTGGTTTTTGTCTCCTCCCTCACCTGTGACTTGAACTTGGACTCATGCCTGCAGAGAGAAAAGTATTTTTGTTACTTAAAACATTTAAGTTCAAAGAACAGAATCCCTAGGAGTACAGTTTAGTTTATTCCCTGCAATTCCAATTTTTTACTGCAAATGTCTGATGCCAAATTGTAATGGGGATTATTGGCCAAAATTCAATGCCAGGTTGTACATGTTTGATGATCTCATGAAATTTTTGGTCCACCATGGTCATGTGATTTAGCAAAATGAGCCTTGGGGTCAGGGGCTTATCCAGGACCTGTGCAGCCTGCCTTTCTTTTGCAATTTGGACAGGCGGTTTTTGGAAAACCTCACTTTTGGACAGACAAATACACTTCTGAGAAAATTATTATTTTGACTTTTTTGGTTAATAACCAAATCTTTTCCTAAAAAAACATCTTCTAAGTAAAGACATAGCTGAAGTGTAAATATCCCATCAGGGCTCGACTTTAAGGCTAGCCCCATAGCCCCGGGCTAGTTATTGAAAATTAGACCTAGTAAATTCTACATGTGAGTAGCCCCAAGGGGCTAGATAGAGTTAGAATATCAGCGACAAAAGAAGTGTGAATCCCTCCTCTGGCTCTGCATACCTGGATGATAATACAACTCAATCCAACACAAAACACTCTTTTTCATGTTATCATTGTAGGCTAGGGGTAGGTCACTTTTAGAAAAAAAATTGTTATCAATATTCAAACAAAAATTGTTGGCATATCTTGCACATATTTATATCATCAATTTTCAGGGCTAGCAAAAATATTTCAAGGTTATGGTTCAACTAGCCCTGCTGGGCTAATGAAGTTATTTATTAGTGTTGAGCCCTGCCCTTCTAAATTGCCCTTTTTGACAAAATAGGATAATAAATTAATTTTTTAATTAAAAAAAAGGTTTTTGTTTGTTTCTTGATTGCCGAGCAACACAGCCATGCCATACAATTTTCTGATCTGTACTCAGACAGAGAAGCAGATATGATATTGTCAATTTTACATGTCCAGTGGTAGCATTTAACATTAACATTAACAAAACAATATATTCATCTAAGGGCATGTTTTGTGTACATACCTGTCCCACCATGTAACACATTGATAATGCAGTAAAAATAAACAATACACAGATTTATTATATTTATTTGTTTGTGATTTTTCCATATCTTCAAAGAATCCCACAGAGATACCCCATCTTTTTTCAAATTGGTCCTCTCTTCCACGTATTCTATCATATTTTAATCTTTCTTAGTTTAAGAGAATTTTAACATTTTTTTTCACCACTGGCACTTCAGTCAAGCTGGTATCCCAGACCCATCCTATACGACCTGTAGATACCAAATGTTGAATACATGCACAAAAACCAATTAAACGAAATAGACCCCCAATTAGGCTGTTCCTTAGCAAACAAAAAACAAGGGTAATCAAAGAGGGTAAACAAATATTGAAAACAGGCCCTGGGTTGAGTCCTGTCCTGAAACTGCCCAAAACAAATGCTGCCAGCAAAATTAAAAAAAATATCCCTGTGAGTGGCCAAAAATTGGTCATCTTGTACTTTGCAAACTCAATTCTGGTACGTACCAGAATTGCTCAGTTAATTTTACATTTCTGGTACACACCAGAATCGTTTCCTGCAAACAATTCTAGAATGTCCTAGTATTGTCAGAACATTTCTAGTAATCTAAGTGTACCAGAATTGTTTATTCAGGCAATACTGGGGGCCTAAGTCCGGTTTCCCGGACCCACCCTATATAGGTAGAAATAGAGGGAATATATAAACGATAATTATTGAATCTGGCCCCGCAGGGTCCATACGATTGTATTAGATGTTTTGTACCCTCTATAATTTAGCCCCGCAGGGCCAAAACACACATTTTAAAAACATAGTGAGGAAAAGAAACTAACCCTAAAAGTCTGTCTCATATTCCATTGTTAGAAACACCAACACAATTGGAATGTCTTGTAAACAGACATGCAACAATTACATAGCATCAGATTATGCAGGTGCGTCCTGCTTGTTGGCTGACGTCATTCATTGTCGCGTCATGAACGCACGTGCAAATTTGAAATCAACAAGAAACATGGCGGATCGCTAAAGTCGCCAGCGGAACTCTGCATTGATTGGATTTTAAACAAGGAAAGGAACTGCTGCACAGTATACTTGCGGATAAACAATGGTAATGCTCGGAGGATCAAGATTCAATGTAATTGTATTTGTGTTTATGCATAGATGTTATGATCTTTTGATATGGTTTGTTTTGGTGTGTAAACTTTTAATGTTTTTGTTTTTTATTCTATGTATAATAATAAGCGCCTGCGGCGCTTATTAAATGCGCCTGCGGCGCATTTATATGGCGCCTGCGGCGCCAGTAAAAACACTAGGGGATCCCTATATATATTCCTCAATCTTTAAGTTATGTTTCAATAGTATATATTTCGTTTCTTCTTCCTATATATAGTCTGTCTGACTCCAGTTTGGCAATCACTTTTGCCACTTTTTTGTGACAAAACGTTTGAGTTTGCCATCCAAACTTGGCGCACCTCTTTGGAGCACTACTACATGCATGTACAAACATACTTTTTGTCTCAGCTCCGCAAAATGTTGATTTCGCTCATTAGTTCCTCAGGGTTCATACTGGTTGACCACAATAAAATTCAAGCACTTTCAAGGTCATTTTACAATAAAATTCAAGCACTTTCAAGGACATTTTCAAGGAACAAATTCTACTTTTCAAGGAATACACGGGATCAATAGATACTGTTAACTGAGAAAAAAATGAATGTCAGAGGAGAGAATAATGAAGAAAGACAGTAATATATTTATGCACACACATAAGGTTACCGTTTATTTATAAAAGTAGTGGTAGTATGTTATTCATTTTCTTTTGTAGGTTATCATTTTAACAGGGGTAAACATCTGGGTCAAAAATAACTAAGTTTTTTACCTGAAAAAAAAATTGGACAGAACTCCGGTGTGTGTGACAGTAATCTCGTTCGTAAGAATGAGATCCCATCACTTGTTTAAATCATCCCCCCAATTCCTGCCACCTATATCAGGACAGGGGTAGTAAACATGCATTAATTCTAACTTAAAACCCATGTTATGTATGACAAAATCTATGGACCCCCCTGGTGGCATCCCAGGTTAGTGATACAGTAAATAATCTTACCTTCTGCCTCTGTTCCAGATGACTGGGTTAGGCTTGAAAAGTACCTCAGTGTTGCCTCTGTTCCTTTGCTTTGCAAACGTATCATGACGTCTGATAGTATGAACACAATTCGCATACTCTAATATCACAGTAGTAACGATCTCTCACAAACACAAGAGGTTGTATAAATACTTGAATAGGCATATAAACTGACTTGACTCAGTTTGCTTATCATGATTGTTATGCAACCGGCTGATAAGGTGGCCACTACGCAATTGGCGCTCACAACTGCAACTCCGTAGACGGCAGCGGGCAGCGGCTTATCTGCCCTTAATCTCCCAAGAGGCTGGTTAACCCTTTATCACTCAACGCAACAATGTTGCGAGGTCCCCAGCACTGTCTGAGGGGTTGCTCCTCAGAGGCATTGTTGCGTTGGGAGGAATGATTGGCAAGTTTGTCCTCTTTGCGCAGTTGCACGAGTGGTTTGTCATCATATATGACTCCCACAGATCGTGCAGAGGACATCTATCATTGCCCTCCCCCTCTTCCGCAGAATTTTCTATGTTAAAAGACGCCAATTATTCTGAGAAACAGGGAAAAAACAAGGGAGACTTTCGATGATTTGCGTGTTGCTAAAGACGCCAAAACACGACGACGTCACCAGGCGGGAATTCCCTATGATTGCCATATTAGGAGAGGGTATTCTCGTAGTTTTCTCATCATAAAAAACGGACTTCAAGTCCAAAAATTGACAAGACCAAACTTCAGGTTACAAAGAAAAGGAAAGCCAAATCATTTAATGTCTTTATTAAGAAAAAAAACATGTACATCAGCGATCTAAAATAGTGGGACCAAAAATACGCCAAAACGCGCTTCGTAGGAATAAGTGCACAAACACGATGCGGGAATTCCCCATGACTTCCATATTTGGTAGGGGATTTCCCGTTGTTTTCCCGTCGAAAAAATCGGACTTCAAGTCCGAAAATAAACATGACAATACTACAGATTACGAAGAAAAGGAAAGCACAATAATTTCATAGCTTTATTAGAAAATCACTTGCACACCAGCGAGTTCAGATCGTGGTACGCAAAATACGCCAAAACTCGCTTCGTAGGAATAAGTGCACAAATACAATTACGCAATAACTCGCTACTGAGGAAGTGCAGCTGCACTCATGTAGCGAGTTATTGCGTCATTGAGTGATAAAGGGTTAATGGGCAGTTGAATCTCTTGGGGTACCGCTCTCGACAAACAGGTCAAGGCGGCAGTGAGTGATAAGGCCGTCCAAACTCGCTAAGATATAGTGTCTTTTGGGGATTTCCCGTTTTTTCAAGGACCTATCGTAAAATTCAAGGACTTTCCAGGTCAAAATGGGAGGTAAACAAAATTCAAGCACTTTCAAGGTTTTTCAAGGTGCGTACGAACCCTGGTTCCTATTGTAAAATGTGCACATTGCCGACACTACGATCTCGCGTGTTTTGTCTGTTGCGAACAATACAAACACGCGAGATCGTATTGTTGGCAATGGACACATTTTACAATGGGACCTAATGAGCAAAATTAACATTTTGCGGAGTTGAGACAAAAATATGTTTGTACATACACATAGTAGTGCTCCTAACATGTTTGCCAAGTTTGGATGGAAAACTCGAACGTTTTGTCACAAAAAAGTGGCAAAAGTGATTGCCAAACTCGAGTCAGACAGACTATAGGGTGGGTCCGGGGTTCCGGACTTAGGCCATACTGGGCCGTATCAGAATTGTCTGAGAATATTTGACTGGCCGGTTGAATGATGCCGATTGTCAAGTACTTTGCCGTAATGCGCCGGATAGTTCAGGAAGAAATTAGTATTTAAATGAAAATTAGCGGCAAAGTCTTTAATTAACAGCGTCATCCTGCCAGCAGCAGGAAGATAATTCACTGACAATTCTGGTACGTCTTGAATAAAAATGTGTACCAGAATTGTCTATCCACACAATTCTGGTACGTACTGGAATTGTACAATTCTGGTACGTTCTAGAATTAGACAATTCTGGTGTGTACCAGAATTGAGGTCGTTAAGTACAAGATGACCCAAAAATTTATGGATGTGTGTGGAAAAATTTGGAAAAATTTAAAATAAGAAATTATTTAATCATTAAATTAATGATTTCCAGGCACTGGATAATTTCCACTTTCTAAGATCAAAAACAAGCAATTGCATTTTAGAGGGCAACATGCAAAGGAGATTTAGAATAAGATGATTTAAGCAAATATCATCAAACTTGGAAGATTTTGAGATTCTATGACTGTCACTGTGTCATTTGAATTCATTATCAGTTCATACTCAATTTTGCATTCATCATTTCATGCCATATCATACTTACTTTGCCGGTTTTGGAGGCTTGTATTCCTCTCTTGGAATAAGATTGTATATACTCTCCTCGTGCATCATTTTGAAAATGTATACGTGTTCCCGTTTAAGACAATTTTAGATCAACTCCACACTGACACTCCTCAGGACTAAATGCACCTGAGCAAAATGGACACACAAACAATTTATTTCTTCGTATCCAGGAAGTGACGTCACGCGATACGTAGCTAATCTCATTCAAGGAGAAAACGTTTACGAATTCAATGCGTGCGCAGAATTATTACCCAGAAACCACCAGTTCACTTCTCAGACGAAACACGCTTGCCTCTTGAGTACCGTAAGAAAAGGAAACTGGCTCCTTGTACCACTTTCCATACTAACCCAGAAAATTGATACAGCACCATTCAAAATTTCTAGTTGTGAAGAAGTTAAGTTGAAGGTGAATTACAGTCACCTAAAGATATTGTCAAGTTAAGGAGAATCTTATGTCAAGAAGGTGCGTTCATCAGGCGTTGTAAGGTACCAAATAGTTTGCGTTCACAGCATTGTTAACAAGTATTTAGCCTGTAGGACATAGCAACCATGAGGATTGCCCTATTATCGCTCAAACTATTAGAAGTCAATAGTCCGCTCTAGGAACCTCCTGATCCAGTTAGTGGTGGACTGCTCGGCTTTGCATGTGCTTAATGATGCAGGAAGATTAGGAAGGCTAGCCATAGAGCGCATAGAACCTATTACTAGAAGTCTCTGCTTCAGCCTGCACGTAGAAAGAAGTAGACTTTTAGTCAACAGCAGACTTAATAAACTCTCGAATGTGAACATAGTGCCCGATTGTGACCATAATACAACCTGACTGACAACCCCTACGTCTTTTCTAGGCGGTTACCCTACGTGAAAGGGTGAATCTACACAGAAGAAGAAGAAGAAGTCATATCTCCTTGACAGAAGATTCATTTTATGGGTTTCTTTACGAACCTACGTCACTAGGATCTCTGAATTGACATGAAATGAAACATACATGTAGCTCGAAGCAGCCTTAAATCTGGCCAAACAATTAATATGGGAAAACATGGCTTCGAGGGCAAGCAAAGCTGACAGTGCATGGGAATTTACTCAAAACAGTGCACGTTCATTCATGCATGTGAATCATTTCATGTTTCATCCAATAACCGGTTTTGCTATATGGCATCATTGCCAATCAATCAAATTGGTCGTTACTTAAACAAACAAAACTGGAAGCTGTCCGCACTTGGGACAATCGGTGTCAGGCGAAAACGCCCGATATGCGAAAACGCCCTAATCGAAAACGCCCCTGTAGAGATTTCATCACTGTTTCTATGTTAGTTTTCCTTTCTCACACTCGCGCTATTGCATCATTGCGATATTCGCGAAAGGCCCTCGGTCTGTCAGATATTTGCTCGCTTATAATCGATTTAATTATTGGAAGATTTATCGAGCTGAAATTTTCCATAAAGTTTAGTGGCCTGCATGTGAAAATTAGCTTGAAAATCGTTCACTAGGTGATACCAATGATCAACATGTACCTTTATAAAAAATATATATTCCAGGACCAATAAATAGGCAATGCATTTTTGTGAAGTTGACATGTCCTTATCAAAACTAACCAGAACAGGAAGTATCTGATGGGCTCAGACTGTCATGCTGTTCATACGAGAACGTGTCATTTGACAATGCTAGTTGGATTTGGCCTGTCGAGTTTTAAGCCTCTGTCGCATAGTGGTGTGACAATGAAACTGTTGGGCACCCCTGCATATGAGTGATTCTATCGCGAGATAGAGAACATTTTAATAATAAGCAGGTGAAAAGGGTACAGGAGCAGAGGAGCATTTATTTCTACTGAAAATTCAGGTATATGATGGAGCTCTATTTTTCCAAACATGCAATGACAAAAATGGTATATAATTTCAAGGAGAACAGCATGTTATCAACTTTTGAAAGCAACCTTTGAAATGCCTGTTACCTTATCAGCCTCTTTTTTACATTTTTTCACCCTTTAAATTCAATTATTAGGATAACTTCGTCCAAAGCACAAGGACGCAAAGATATTTGAAAACCTTCTTAATTAATCCTGTCATGTTGGTAGTTATTTGATAGCTCTCACTCAGAACCCTGAGATGAGTACCCATGTCAGGGCATTTGACAGGGTTTCAGTCTTTATATTCATTTTTTTGCATCATTTTATATTGGCCAAATTAGCCATCACCCACTTAGGGGTTAAATTTAATCTTAATCGCTTGATTTAACAACACATATACTATCATAATTCATAATTTTCAATCATGTATTTTTCCTATTCATAAAGTAATCAATTTAAAGAAGTGCTGAAATAGCCGAATAATGTTATCCAATATTCTATTAGGTAAGTTCCTTCACTAATTCCAGTTGCGCTTGCTATAACTGGAAATGTAGATAGAGACTATTGTATATAAATCAGATGTGGCTACATTCTACATTTACCAAGGAAATAAAATCTGACCCAACTTTTTCCAGTCTTGAATACTCTTATCTCTGTTTAGCCTAGCATATATTGATTATAAATTGAATTAGGATTCTAGACTAAGGCCTTTGTTTGACAGGTATAAATTGATCCACCATAAATTCCAACAACACAGATTCCATATCAATCATATGTATTTATTTCATTCAGTCTTTCATAGTATAAAATCATTCATGGAGATTCTTTACAATTATGAGTAGGGCAAACAATGGTGACCCACTTTCCATCATAAAAATCATCTCATGTACTAATAAGTATGATATTTTGTTCACCTATTCTCAAATTATTTTGCCTAACTTGTATGATAACTTCCTGATTAATGGAAGTTACCCTACATGGTGGCAGCCATTGATCTCAGGCTTCATTCCCAATTGAATTGATTAGATTCTTTTTAACTGCACAGCAGTCAATAGTTGTTATCACACTCACAATGGCCAGCAATTGATAGAGGATTTATTTAATTTTATTTTGGCATCTCATGATTGAGGGCAATTGCAATTACCAGACTGATCAGGTGGTCACAATAATTGATATTAACCCTTCCAATTCTGAGGCTACTTTTAGCCTAAGCACAAGGATGCAGAACTTTTTGAAAATCATCTAAAACCTGTCATGTTGGTATTCATCGGATATCTCTCTCAGATGAGTACCCGTATGCAAGGGTTTCAGTCTTTTTTCAAGGTTTTTGCATCCTTTGTATCAATGAACAAATTAGCCCCTAGCAGCATAATGGTTAATGGAGACTATGGCCCACAGTGTTTCAGCTTTGCTTGCTATTTTCTGCAAAAACAAGCTATCATCAAGCAACAAAAAACTTCATTAACAAAAAGTGGCCTAAATTTCTGAGAATTTATGATAGGGCAGGTAGAACGCTTAAAATGTAACTTGTTCTACAAAACCATAAACGTAGGGTACTAATGTAATAGAAATAAAATCTCAATATCATTTTAGATATAATGAAAAATAATAAAAGTGATATTCAATATTAAATGGCTTGATACCATAATTGGATAAAGTGGAGTGCAATATCAACACAGATCCAGAGGTCCAGCTAACCACTAGCCCCATAACCCGAGGCTGCAGAAAATTGTGTTGGGCTCTAATAATATTTGCCTTTATAGCCCAGCTTACTATAAGAAAAGTGACATTTTAAGATAAAGCTGAGAGGAAAAACAAGAATATCATCAGTTAAAGAACACTGTTTGGGACATCAGTTGTCCTTTAGTGCAGTTCCAAAATGAAATACAATGACAAGATAGCTTATAATTTGAAAATTGATTAGTGAAAGGATTTAGCAAACCGAGGGCTATGAGAATTTGGTTGGGGCTATGGTGATTCAACAACCAAAAGTTCTGGTCTCCCAAATTTTTTAAACGAAGGCTTACCCCTGAGATCTATTATTATTAGTTGACATTTGATATGTTGCTTTTCCCTACTATGATGCTCAGGGGCACTTTATGGATGGTTTTAGAGCTTGACATTGGTGCTGGCTGTGTTGCCTCATAACAGAATTTGTAAATTATAGCTGAAGGGCAAGTAAAAACTGTATTGTGCTTGCCACACTGGACAAGTATGCTGTATATATTTCAGGTTTACTTTTGAGAAATTTTGTGGTCAGCATGGCATCCAAGCTTACCCTAGAAAATATGCTTTCACATACCAGCATCATGTTCTACTTGGTTTTGAATGAAACATTATAAAACATACAATATTTCAAGGGCAGGTGAAAGTTGAAGTAGGGCAAGTAAACGTTGAATCTCACTTGTCCTACTGGGAAAGTCGCTGCAAATTTGAAATTTGAATGTCCTGCGCTGGGCTTTCATGAAAGATTCACTCTATGGTCTTCGCCAGCAGGGCGTCTGGGTGTCTTTTTGCGACACCCAAATCGTTAAAAAGCACCCCTCACAACACCCAATTTTTTAAAAAGGAATTTCTTAAAATGTCAATCTCAAGTTTATAAATGAATGTTTTCATCATATAATTCCCATGAGATTGAATAAGGAAGTTATGCCTTATTTTGATAAATTCATACATATTTACGGTTGAAATATGAGTATAGTGTGGTCCCCCTTAAAAATTTGGACACCTTAAATTATTACAATTGCCAGTTTTGGGCACCCAATCCAGGCTAAGACCCTGATTCACTCCATTTTGTTTTTATTCCAGCAGTGAATGAGAAACAGCATGGCAAAGCCACAGGGCGCCCCGGATTATGCAGCACTTGAAAAGTATATCAAGTGGGCAGAGACGTTATGCGAAACATGCAGGGGATTTTCCCACATCCAGGGATCATCAAAACTTCTCAAGAAATGTACATCCGATATGAAATTCCTTAGAGGGGTAAGTACCTTTTGGATATTTGATTTTGATTCTCTCAATTTCCAGGCACTTTGTGTAGTCAAAACCAATACTTTTTGATATTTGATTTTGATTCTCTCATTTTCCATGTATTTTGTGTATTCACAACCAATAATTTGTTTATGCACCCCATTTTGTGGCACTTATCATCATGTTGTGTATTTGATTCATTCCTAATCCAGGAATTCTTTTTTTTAAGCCTTCAAGATGGAGGCTCTTTTTGTTTATTTTCCTGATTGGCAAGCATAGGGCTGCATACCGCTAAGGGTGAAGCAGTAGGGTACCATAACCGGTACCGTCGAAACGATACAGTATTTTATCGGTACTGCTATCGGTATCTTGTCAAGATTCTTGAACTACGCTAAGTACACACATAAATCTAAAACATATTGGTTGTCTGTCAGTTATTTCAATTACATCATGTGAAAACTGAAAAGTTGTACATACGGCTGTCGAACTTGTTAAATTGAGTAGATCCACATTCTTGCTTGAAGATATGTTATAGCGGCGAAGCTAGTCAGTACATTTAGTCCATATATCGCCGCTGCCATAAGTGTTGTGATTCTTATCGCTACCGCGTAGTGGCACTGTATAGCGCTACAGCAGCGCCACTATGCAGTAACAAAAAGAATTACTACACTAATGACCGCGGCGATGGTACTAGCTTTGCCGCTATATCGTACCTTCCAAATTAACAAGGTCGGCAGCCGTAAGTACAACTTCTCACTGCATTATTTTGTAGTATTGGACGTTTGACAAGGGTTTGAGTTTTGCAAAATACCGATAAGCATACCGTTAAAAAAAGAAACGGGTATTCACCGGTATTTTGCGAGAGAGGTATTCGATTCGGTGCTGGTACCGGGTACCGGTGTACAGCCCTAGGCAAGCACCATGGCCATGCTGTCCATAGTATATAGCGTCTGAATTTTAGACTATATTCAGTTATAAAATACAATATATATGTTATGTCACAATAGAGAGGAAGAAATTCTGATTATCTTGCTTTGTTCTTCAATATTTTGTGCACGTTTCTGGGGGAGGGGGGTTGCAATATACACTGGAAGTGCTGTCGCTTTGAACTTTGGACTCATTTGCATTCTTTGTTAAGGTAGAAGCCTACCCGATACCCAGGTCATTTTTAAAACTTAAATATCTGAAAACTGAGTTAAATGTAGACAACGGCACTTATGCCATTGTATAGGTTACATCTCATAGTTACAGAATAATGATAAACTTAACAATAAGTGGCTATTTTGAGTTGATATGGCACTCTTTACGCACATATCTGTCTGTGTTTCGTTTTTTGGCAAAATGTCAAGACTCACCCTTTACTTGAAACCCAAACTCTACCATTTGATCATTCATGTCTTTGGTAAGGTGCAAGGTCCTACCTAAACCGGGAATCTGCACAATGAGTATGTTAAAAACATTTTTGAATGTTCCCATATGCCTCAAGATTACTAACAGCATGTGGTTTATGCAGTTAATGCTGATTTTTAGGTCCTGTCATTATAAGATGTACTTATGACATGACCTTGCAGCTAGAGTGGATTCATATCTGTCATAATCTAAAATAATGGCTTCGAAGACCGTAACGTTATTCACTTTCAGCCAAAAAATGAGATGAAAATCTTGGTCAAAATGGACTATCTCGAAGGAATCTTCATGATCGAAGCAGACACCCATGTTGTTCGGGACCAATTTAGTACGGAGGGCTCAAAGGGACCCGCCCTTTGGGGTCCCTTTGTTCTCGTGGTCGTAGCACAATACAAAGTCGCTAGGTCGAGATTCGTGGTGGGTGACCACTCCTCATGTGCAATCTTTTGTTTTGATATCCATGCTTAGGGGCAGCCAAAGACACCACCTAGTGGTGAAAATCTTGGTGCACTAGACTATCACCTTAAGTTGAAAGCTGTGTATGTTTCATGTTACTGACGAGGAAAGCCTGACAGTGAAGTGCTGCCACCATGTGACAAAGAAGAGAAGCATTTTTAATGCACACTAGAATAAGAAATGTCTTTCACATTGCAATTCTCAAATGTCCTTCAAATACCTTCTGCTGTTACACTTTATTTTTAGTTAAGTATACAGCATGCTGACACACAATGAACTGTATATGCACTAAAATGTTCATAATTAAATATCATTTTGAATATGAGAGCAATGTATAATTATATTTATGGCTTATACTTCACCAGTCTAGATGACTTGGATTCAGGGAAAATTGGACTGACATGTCCTTTTGCTCCTTTACATAGGAAAAAGACACTTTTGTGGTAGTCTAGTTTGACACAAAGTTGATTTGTTCACGTATCAATTATTCTTATTATATGCATACTAATAAGTTGTCACATACATACTTAGGCCTAGAATTTTTTTTGTTTGTTTCCTGTAACGGACCGAAAAAAATAGGGTAGGTAGGTCGGTAATTTTTTTTTTTTTTTTGCATTATATTTTTTGTTCAAAAACGTGTGTTTTATGCATGTTTAATGTTGATTGAAAAGAATTTAGGGTAGGGATTTTTTTTGAATAAAAAACTTGCTAGGGTAGGGTTACAGGAAACAAACAACTTTTTTTAAGGCCTTATGATTTATTTTCAAAAACACAGCCGTGAAAGCATAAAGAAATTACAGGATAAAGTTGAGCTTAAATGTGACATGAAAAATAAATGGATTTAGTGGTGAGTGTATTGATTTTCAAAAGTGAAACGGAAGTATATGTAAAAATCAGATGTGTTTCAAACAGTTTTCTCTCTTTATTTCACCTGAAAGTGGCCCAAATTGCACCTCAGGGCACCTACTTGCATGGGGGAACATGCCCAAATACTCCTCGCATTGACAACCTTCCAGCATATCATAAGGCATAGAAGAATAAATTGTTAGGTTGGTAAAATTTAAAATAATAAAATTCGCTGAAAAATGTGTGTTTTATGCATGTTTTATATAGATTGGGAGTTGGAAGGGCTGAAAAAACTTTAGGGTAGGGATTTTTCTGAATAAAAACTTGTTAGGGTAGGGTTACAGGAATCAAACAACCTTTTTTAGGCCTAACAGTGCAAGATTTCTTTTTGCTAGACTGGTTCTTTTCACCAAGGTCTGAAAAAAAAGACGTATTGCAATATTGCTTATGTCTGGGGATTTGTTGATAAAGACCGGCGTTGACCTACAATCCCGGTGGACCACAGAAAATCTTTCTTTAGAAGGTCCTGCAGTGAGTTTACAAGTTTATCAATCAAATCATGGAAGCAGTGTTGCAAGAATTTGGAAAAATTACTTGTTGCACACTGTCATGTTAAATTTGCATGTCACAATATTTGTCACTTAGTATGCAATTAAGTATGACAATATGCCAGCTTGGCAGGCTTGTGTGACAGCTCTCTTTATTACAGCTGTGTTTCCTGAACAGTGCTGCCACACATGGGCAAAGACAGAAACTAATTTTGATGTACTGGTTCTGTGATCGTAATAGTTTACACAAATCTTTGTTTGTGCATGTGTGTGTGTGCGCACACCCTACTCATGAATCCTGTATCTATAGAAATTATTATGGTGCTATTTTATGATTTATTGGATGATCATTTTAATGATATAAAGACTAATTGACAATGAATGCTGGTAATGGCAATGATTGTGGTGATGATTACGATATGATGATGGCAATGATGATGATGACAATGAAGATGATTACTGTAGAACACACAATGTACGCGTCTGTTTATATATAGCGTACATAGCGTATGGTTCCGCTTCGCTATATATGAAAACGCTGCACTTTTTTTTCTGTACTTCTAAGGCGCTGTCAGCGGCGGCTACCGTTGCTAACTTAAAGATACGCTATGATGCGAAAACTCCCCAATTCGCTATATTTGGGACACGCGTCATATGTGTGTTCTACAGTATTACAATGAAGATGATGATGATGATGATTATGATGATGATGTTGTTGTTTGATGATGACAAAGAGGATGGTTAGCTGCTGGCCCATCTGGCTCAGTCATGGTTGAACAGAAAATATGCTGATATCTTTATTACGAAGATATCTAAAGGGGAGATTTCATATAAAACTTCTTTTAAAAATACCTAAGCGTGACCAGGTAACACACTTTTCATATGGTACTCTGGGCATCAGGCTATAGGGTAAGCAGACTTCAGGCTTTTGATAAGGATTTTATAGCATGTCATATGATAATCATTATGATTTACTTCATGATCATTTTGACTATAAATCTTCTAATAGTATGCTGCTTGCAAAATGTTTAAGAGGATTTTTTAAAGAACTACAAGCCCTGCGGGGAGTCTGCTGGCAGTTAAATTGCACTCAGAGAATGGAGTTATATCCAAAGGAAAATATGAAATATTAATATCACTGATTCTTCAGTGGCAAGACAATCCTAGACAAACGATGCGAAACCAATTATCTTAAATCATTGGTTAATGTAGGTGGTTAATATGGGTTAACAATCAAACATGATGCTCTGGACATGTCAAAGCCTTCACAGTAGTCACAAATAGGCCCTACCATCCAGGTGCATGTAATATCTGCCAAATAAAGGCATACTTTGGGCTAATTTCAAATGGTGAAAATGCAAAAATAAAAACAAAACAACAACTATTGATTTATAGATTTGTACTTAACTGGAAAGTACCCGCCCTGCTATTCTCCACAAACTCTGGTCATTCAGTAAAATTTACATATTTGTTCGTAATTTCATAACGCTACGAGTATTCTCGAGGGTAGGGTAGTGAAGGTATCGCATTCTACACGAACTGCGATCTTGCAGTTGGTAGACCCTGCCTGTGCTGCTGCTCAGGAACACGTTGAGACCAGAATTTGGAATTTTAATTTTTTGCATTTTTTTCTGCGAAATTGCGGCTAGGGCGTATTTCGGCAGTTGTAACGGGTGGAAGAATTAGAGAAATCCTTTTTTTTCGTTTGGCAATTCTTTTAATGAAACTATGAGTATTCTCGAGGGCAGGGTTAGTGAAGGTATCGCATTCTACAATAACTGCGATCTTGCAGTTGGTAGACCCTGCCTGTGCTGCTGCCCAGGAACACGTTGAGACCAGAATTTGGAATTTTCATTTTTTGTCAGTTTTTTTCTGCCAAATTGCGGCTAGGGCATATTTCGGCAGTTGTAACAGGTTGAAGAATTAGAGAAATCCTTCTTTTTCGTTTGGCAATTCTTATAATGAAATAAATATTAGAGAACACATATATACCTGCGACCACACACTTATGACATTGATAAATGAGATGTTAAACCGGCTGAAGCACATGTCATTTGCAGTCGTCCTAGTTATTCTCCACGAACTTTGGTCATTCAGTTAAATTTACATATTTGTTCGTAATTTCTTAATGCTACGAGTATTCTCGGGGTTAGGGTAGTGAAGTTATCCCATGCTAATGCAATCTTGCAGTTGGTAGACCCTGCTTACGCTGCCGCGCAGGAACATGCTAAAACTTAAATTTGGAATTTTCATTTTTGGTCAGTTTTTCTGCCAAGTTGCTGCTAGGGCGCATGTAAGTAGGTGTGGATGGGAAACCAATCCGCCGCTTGGTTTCAAGTCTAAGGCATCAATCTTTCATGCCCCAGCAGGGACTCAAATTCAGACAGGGTTGAGAGACAGATAACAGTCATTGGCAATGCCGTAGTCCATACGGCAGGCCACGGTCAAGGTCAGAGGAGCGTATCGGGGCGAACCACCGACACACCCTCACCCAATATTAGCATTCCCCTCTTGCTCCCGATCTGATGACAAATCGAGAGGAAGCCCGGGAAAGCGCAACAATCATCGATTGTGCTTACCCTATTGACCTAATGATGCTAGTTATATAGGTAGATTGGAGTACAGTAATGTGCTTAGTAGTTGACCAAATGTTAACTTTTGCAAGTTTTTTGATCAAATAAAACTGTTCAACTTTAACTTTATCGAAAATGTAAATAATTTATAATATTTCCATTGAAAGAAATATTCTTAATTTTGTCACATTGCCGAATTAGGTACCTTATAGACCTCTGTGGGTGTATTTGCATCTTGTTATGTCGCCGCTCATGGCTATTAATAGAGCACAGTTCCGCATTTGTCATTCGTCGACCGTGATTGGGTCACATTTTCAAAAATTATTTACTTTGCGTATGCCACGATATAAAAACACATTTGAAGTTAGTTAGTGGTATACTATTTTTATCTATCTATTAAAGTGTTGAAAGCTGTTCTAATGTAATACTTTTGTTGGGAAATGTTAAGAGCTGGTTCTTCATCTCATTTCAAGCATAACTAAAATGACTGGAGAAGAGTCAGCAGGAACCAGTGACTTCTCCTGAAAATGTGTTTTTAATATAGAGGGTAAACATGAACAACAACTATGAAGGACATATCTCTCACAATATGTCTCCTTACCATTGGACTGAGTTACCCTCTTTAAATAAAGATTATTATTATTATTATTATTATTATTATTGTTATTATTATTATTATTATTATGATATTGCTTTATTATCCAGATATTTTCACATGTGCCAGACCATATGAATGCTAAATAGATGTTAATACGTTAACTGGGTTAATAATTAAATCTACCACTGATATATGCAATTTATCATAGAAGAGTGATAATTTTTAGCAAGAAATCACATTTTAAACATGAAAGGGCTTCACAGAACCCTGTGAACTATTAGTATGCGATCGCCATAGCTGGCAGGCAATGAATAAACCAAAAATTCTATAAATTTAAAAAAACACAAAAAAACAAACAAAAAAAAACACACCTGTGAACTAGGGCTGAGGTTTTTTTTCTTTGTTTTCCAACAGGCGCACTTGGCATGTATAAAACACATAAAAAGATAGTCATTTCCTCAAACCACTTTATTGAAAATACTCAAGTAGCTGAAAAAAAAAGAACTTTCCCAACATGAGGAAACATGGCCGCCAAAATAATTTGACTGCTTGCTCTTCACACAAAATGGGACCTTTCTTCAATATATACAGTACATGTGGGAATTAAAGTTACATCCAATATTCTCATCAAAGAAATGTACAAAGTGAAATATACACAGAAATAGAACTAACAATTCACATACCTGCACTGTTCACCCATTAATGCTCACAGCAGCCAAACGCAGCCTGACCGTTTTGATAAGATATCATAGGCAAAAGCATATTTCGGAAAATATTTGATGGAGAAATGTTTCTCAGGACATTGCTGAAAACTGTCCATGAAAGATTTTGTAAAATCATTCTTTATTCCAAAATGAAAGTCAAAAGTATCTGAGATCCAGACGACAATTTCTTGAAGAACTCCTGAGCATTAATGGGTTAAGGATATGCTGTAATATAACATATCAACATCCCTTTCCTAGTATCTGCGCGGAGAACACAGGTGGTTTTGTATCACATATTCAGTTATTATGTATAAGTGAGTTTACCCGTTCATGCCTGAACGTCTTGAAAATTCTCGCCTGGATCTATGCTACTTTTATAAAAAGTTAATTGGTAATAAAGCTCAAAATTGGAAATAAATTTACGATAAAGATGCTGTTGAGATCCGATTGACATTTCTCTTATAAATTTTTTTACTCAATAACTTTGGGTCTTACTGTACAGGCATGCAATGGTTAAAGATGTTTTGATTAAAACTGTCCATCATATTGCATTTAGGGATCCTGAGGGGTTTTGCTCGTGTAAAAAATTCTAATTTCTAATTAGATTGTTAATTATCTGCTGGCGGCAGGTGGGAATATCTCCTTTATTATCAGCACTTTAACCATTAATGCTCAAGAGATACACTTGGAATTGTCATCTGCCTCTTTGAAACTTTTTACAATAACTTTGAAACTAAGAATGAATTTGGGAAATATTTGAAAGAGAGTTGTTGGTAATTTTCTGATGAATATTTCTCCTTTAAATATTTTCCCATTTATGCGCTAACCTGAAAGTTTTCGCTTAAATTGCCTCGCTGTTGGCTGCTATGAGCACTAATGGGTTTAGTTAAAGACCCTGTAGATGATGTTATGCTATTCACAAGTTTAACTTTTAATTTTGGAAAAAAGTTAAAACCATGTATGCCAAATTCACAATATTTTCTACAGCCGTTTCGATATTAAAGCAGAACAATTGTCCTTTTATTGGAAAGACTTCGATAGAGATTAGCACCTTTAAAATGTTGATGCTACGATTTGATAATAATACTTTTCTAATGAAATGAAATTTTTAATTGATGATACTGCCTGCCCCCCCTGGAACCTAATTATGCTTAATTTTGATATTGATATAATCTTAGTGATACAATATCTTAACAATACTTTTTATGATACTGCCTGTTTTCTATGGGCCTAATTTTGCACAGAGAGTATTAAAACACTTCTAGTAACTTTTTTGTACCTATTTACATGGACCACCTAGTACCTGTGTCTGAAAAAAGGTTTTGAATTGAATGATCTCAGCTGGTTCTTATGTGATGCCAAAAACAGTGCATCATGGGATACATGGACGCCCCCCTATGGCTGCCTCAGGACTGTTACTTGCTGAACTTCTGTAAGCTATAACTGAGTAATGCTGAAGAGGACAGGTTCGGGGGAGGTCTTATTTGAAAGGTGACATGTATAAGCTCATTTTAAAGCTAAATCATTCTGATGGTGCATTTGCCCTTTAAGTCAATTAAATCCTGATAAGCGGTACCAACATAACAGATTTTAAATGATTCGATACTTTTCCTAATTTGACGTTGGTATTTGGTAATATTTGTACCCGGTACTAATGTGTATTAACCCCAAAGCTTCACAATGCATTATCCCGATCATCCCTGGATGTACAGGAATTGTAGACAGGAAAAACAAGTAATACAGGAGTATAAGTTATGTACATCTAGAGTTCAGTATAGAAAAACATACAATAGCAGGTCTCCATGTGTTGGCATTATTGATTAAAGTAACTGACATCTTTACACACATACTTATTGGAAATCCATAATAAAATTTTCATTTATTTTAATTTTTTCATACTGAATCACTACCCTTACCAAATGAAGCTGGGAATACCAAGGGATTCAAAGGGTCATCTTAGGAAAACCTGAGTATTTCCTCGGAAGTTTGAGTTACATTTGGTTTGGGTACCATCATTTATTCATACATTTCTCAAACATTTCTCCTCAACTCACTTTCTTTCTCCACTTTAAACCATTCATTCCCTGATATCTTCTTTACAATTGTCGTCTGGACTTGTCATACTTATGAAAGTAAATTTGGAATGAAGCGTGAATTTGCAAAAAAGTTGAAGGGGAGTTG
The DNA here is from genome assembly GCA_963942565.1 of Maea johnstoni. Lineage (NCBI taxonomy): Eukaryota > Metazoa > Annelida > Polychaeta > Spionida > Magelonidae > Maea > Maea johnstoni. Next base: position 5,526,416 of record OZ012696.1, on the reverse strand, counting down.
TAGATAGAGTTATGATGAACAACTCTTCTTCAAATATTTTCTAAATATTGCTTTTGTTAGAGAGGTAACACCAAAATTGTCAGGCTGTTTTGAGAGATTTGAAAATAATGCAATATGATGATTTGATAGCGATTTTTACGGACAAAACAAATCTTTTCTATGATAGGCTTTGGAAACGTACATGTAAATAAATCGCAAATCCAGAAAAAATTGACATTTCACCATTGAGCATTTATTCATGACTACTACTAGCATCTTCACCCTTTGTCTTTCACTTACCCTTACCAAGTGAATCTGGGAATGCTATAGAATTAATAGGATCAAGCTAGAAAAATAAAAATTCAAGGATTTCCTAGGAAAATTCAAGGATTTCCTAGGAAAATTCAAGGATTTCCTAGGAAAATTCAAGGATTTCCTAGGAAAATTCAAGGATTTCCTTGGAAAATTCAAGGATATCCTAGGAAAATTCAAGGAATTCCTTGGAAAATGATTGGATTTTCCTTGGAAGCCCGATTTACATTTGGTAAAAGGTTTTCATTCACACCTAATCTTATAACCCACAACACTATGTATCTCACACACAGACAGCCATCATCTTTCAACTCACACACACTAAGCATGGACCCAAATACACTCAGAAAAAATAGGCTCTCTTCCACATAAAGAATTCATGCATTCAAAAATAATAAACTTTAAATAACATGTCACAGAGATTTATTTAAAAATTCATCCTCCTCTACCAAATCAATAACCACTACAGATAATATCTTTCCCTTTTGTTTCTATCCAAATCTTCATTCTGCATTCAATTCATTCATTTATTCATCCATTCATCCCTTCTACTTTCCATCCATCCATTTATGCAAATAGTCATACATTTGATACAAATGCCAATGAAATAAGCATGGCACATCTCTCCATACTGGCTACATTTGACCTACACATTTTGAACGACTGAAAGAATTTGGAAATCATGTTTTTTAAAAAAGTTTTTTCAAAATGAGCTTTGATGCAAATGATGTAGAATGATTTATGGTGAATGACAAAGGGAACTTTTTGTCTAGATATGCTTTTTACGTAATGGAAAGAACCATGGCTTTCATTGAATCATTTGTAGGTCATGTATACATGTTAGGTTTAGTTTAAAATCACACTGTCTAGATTTCAAAATCTAAACCACCCATTCATTTCCAGAAAGGTCAGTGTTGAAGATTTATAGTGTTCACCCACTAAGGCCAAGAAAAAAATATTGTTTGTTTCCTGTAACGGTCCGAAAAAATAGGGTATGTAGGACGGTTAAAAGATTTTTTTGCATTATTTTTTTGGTCATAAAATTTGTGTTTTATGCATGTTTTACGTTGATTGGGAGTTGGGAGGGCAGAAAAAACTTTAGGGTAGGGATTTTTTTGAATAAAAACTTGTTAGGGTAGGGTTACAGGAAACTAACAACCTTTTTTAGGCATAATGATTATCGGAACCACAAAGCTCCTGACCTTTTTGGTATAATCGTTGTGATTGAAGCATTTTTTTGAAAAATATTTCAAATTTGAGAAGTACGTTTCAGAACCAAACCCAAAACTGTCCTTCAAGGTTATTGCGACTGCATGCTTAATTCCAATGTTATATTCAAAAGTGGAATAAGTCCACACAACACTTGTCAATAAGACCCTCCAGGCTTGAATGGGGTTTTGAAATATTTCAGGGAGAAATATTAATCAAAAGCAATCAATAACTCTCCTTCAGATATTTCAAGATTTTTTGCAATATTTCACTAATATTTGCTATATGCCTAGGCACCAACATAAGTTTCAGAACTAACTTATCATGATTTTTACTTGCACTACTTGAGTTTTGGCTTGCCCTTAAGAAGTTATAACATATGCTAGAATGGCATACATTTTTCATCATGGATTTAATGATTTGAAAATAATTTTCTCTATTTAATTTTATTGCATTATTTGCATATTTCTGGGTGTTTGTGCTTTTTTCTACATAAAAAATGTGTAGTGCTCAGAAAATCAGCTTGCCCATTCGGGTAAGTGAAAAATCAAATGTTTTTGCCTGAAAGCCTTTTTTTCGAAAATTCACTTGCCGGGGCACGTGGGCTAGTACTTATGTCGAACCCTGTAATTGTTATGATTGAAGCATTTTTTTGAAAAATATTTGAATGAGAAGTACTGTTCAGAACCAAAACCAAAATCTGTCCTTCAAGGTTACTGTGACTGCATGCTTTTAAATCCCAATGTTATCTTCAAAAGTGGAATAAGTCCACACAACACTTGTCCATAAGACATAGGGCATGAATGGGGTTTAGAAATATTTCAGGGAGAAATGTTAATCAAAAGCAATCAATAACTCTCCTTCAGATATTTCAAAATGTTTTGCAATATTTCACTAATATTTGCTATATGCCCAGGCACCAACATAAGCTTCAGAACTAACTTATCATGGCAAGTAGTTCATGATTTTTACTTGCCCGACATGAGTTTTGGCTTGCCCTTAAGAAGTTATATAAAATATGCTAGAATGGCATACATTATACATCATGGATTAAATGATTTGAAAATCATTTTCTCTATCTAATTTTATTGTATTTTTTGCATATTTCTGGGTGTTTGTGCTATTTTCTATACAAAAAATGTGTAGTGCACAGAAAATCGGCTTGTCCGTTTGGGCAAGTGCAAACTAGAATTTACTTGCCCCTTTAAAAATTCACTTGCCGTGGCAAGCGGGCAAGTACTTATGTCAGTGCCAGATTCCCAAATCATCTTCATAAGTACCATACCATCGTAGATGAAGAAAAGAATGGATATGTAGCGAGAGACCAATTACTATATGCGCTATAGTGAAGGGCTGGACTCATGTCAGAGGTCACTCATCTGGTATCAGCATGGGGTCATGAGGGCAAAAAGACTTATCAGGGCTCTCATATCATTTACATTACAGAGAAACCTGACCGCCAGCATCTTCTGAGCATGCGAAGAGCATGAATTTTGGGCTATTAGTTGACACTGGTTGAGGCTAGCCTGTTCAGGTTGACCGGCTGGTTTCATATCCACTTATTTTTATTCATCTAAAATACCATCAATGGTGCACTTCTCTAGGTAAACTCTGACCACAGGTTCTGATGTAAGATTATTATAAATACAATATCACACTTATATCACACAATAGAAACTGCCCTATAGGGGTGACTATATAAATGATGGGTTCAAAATATTCATACAAAGATCTTACACTTTTACCAACCAGTCATGATTATATTCTGTATATTTAAAAAAAACTGATTATAATATGTACAACACTCATTTCTCAACAAATATTTGCTCAAGATAAAGAAGTTGAAAGATAAAAAAAAAAGATAACTTGTGCATGCAGGGTTTTCCTATGAATTACACAAGGGGCTGCCCCCGTGGTTAGTCAATCCAGGGTTTTGTTTATTGTACTTTTTCTGCCATATTGAGGCTAAATGGAGACTAGCAACTTTCTAAACAACTAATGATTGAAATATCAGCTGGAAATTGTCATCTGGATCCATAATACTTTTTACAAAAGCTTTGCAATTGAAAATGATTTTACATAATATTTGAAAGTGTTGGTGGTAGTATTTTACTTGATAATGTGGAATTTGTGTCTCAGCTATCATTTGGGTACACACATTCATAGTTAAATTAAACCTTATGCTGCTGGTGGCTAATTTGGCCAATGCAAAATGAGGCAAAAAAACTTGAAAAGAATTGAAACCCTGGCACATCTGCATACTCATCTGAGAGTATTCAAAAAAATGTAAAAAAGTACTGAAACCCTGGCACATGAGTACTCGTCAGAGTGTATTCAATGAGAACTATCCAATGAATACCAATATGACAGGGTTTAGATGGTTTTCAAAAATTGTTGCATTCCTGTGCTTTGGATGAAATTAGCCTTAGCATTGGAAGGGTTAACAAAATTCAACTTTTGATTGTGTATTTTACATCCTTTTTGTCACAGCAGCATATGCATTGAAATTAGCTTCTTGTGATTTTCCTTAATCTCCCATTCTTGCATATTTAGAGATTGGAGAAAAAAATCTCCTATACTTTATACATATTTGATAGCACACCTTGTCAAAACTTGCATTAAAACCAAGAAGAAAAAGTGAAACAGGTATTCAAAAAGCATGCATATATATTTAGTGACATATTTGACAGACTGTAAATTCAAAGGATGTAGAGGATGCACTGGTCTATCGGACACACTTGCAAACATTTTATTAGGGAAAAAACTAAATATACTAAGGAGAATATGTTAACAAAAGTTATCATGTTATCATGAATGAAGTTCCAAATAATCACAATTGCTGTTTGATTTATAATGGAAGATAATATTTGCATTAGTGGCAGACCCTCAGTGCATCCTACAGCATTTCCTTTACCAACAGTACCTGAGAAATCCTTGGAAATCATGGGATTTTCCCAAAAAAATCCGCGGAATTTCTTGTCTTGGTACTCCAAGATTCATTTGATAAGGCCTGAAATAAAAAAGGTGTTTGTTTCCTGTAACCCTACCCTAACAAGTTTTTACTAAAAAAAAACCTACCCTAATTTTTTTTTCGCTATTTCAATTTCCAATCAACATAAAACATGCTTGAAACATGCTTTTTTGGTAAAAAAATAATACCCCAAAAAAAGTTTTTACCTACTTACCCTATTTTTTTGGCACTGTTACAGGAAACAAACAATTTTCTCTTTTAGGCCTATGCGAAATCAATTGGGAACAATAGAAATTGATCAAGCTTTATCATAACTGAATTTCCAACTCAACTTAACCAGTAGAAACCTCCATAATGTCTCTCAATAAGGTGCCACTCCTGAGCTTACTCTGGAAATCAAGGGTCAAGCACATGCTCGGTCGTTCAAGGTCAAGTGCTTTTTTCAAGGTCATGACCTCTCGTCAACTGCTTTTGCTATAATTTCCACTTCCTGTCGGCCTCTGCAGCCGATATCTTGTCGCTTTTCGGCAACGTAGATAATTCCCGTGGCTTCTTATTCCAAATGTGTGCGCATTTTTTGGTAGTTGCCTCACACCATGTTCAGATGTAACGATATTTTGTCGTTGCTCATTGTCGTACTAGAACTATCCTCAGCATCGCGTATCGGTGGTAATGGAGGACTACTACTACTACTCGCACTTGGTTCCTGCACACTTTGCATAAAGCTAAATTGAAATTTTTTCCCACTTGCATTTGAATTTGCATAAGTCGAGGGTTCCAAGTCGACTAACGTTCGTGGTGACGTCGGTGAAAAATGCTCGTGCGTATCCGTGCTGTTCAGGTCATGTGACGAGGAAGTCGCTTCGTGCGATGCTTCGTTGCTGCTCGTTGGTGGGTTGGGCACGTGAAGCGTCACCATATCGTCTTGGTTACCGGTATAACTCAAATCACTGAGCTCCATCTCTTTGTTCATTTGGTTATTATTGCCCATGGCGTGATAGCTCTCTTTCCGACGTGACGATTGTCGCCTCCGCGGCGGGGGCTTCTTTTTTTTCGCCTTGCACCGCGCGAGCATGACCATCAACACAATAAACGCTAAGGCGATAAAAGCTCCGATGCTGCTTCCGATCGAGACTGGAATGTGCCATTTCGTGGTCGTCGCCAAAATACACTCGTCCACAGGTGTCGTACTGTTCCTGTAAACGGACACACACACTTTATACTCCTTCCCGGAAAATAGGTGGTCGATTTTGTAATCGTTTGTCTGTGCCGGGAGTATTCCGCTCTCCTGCGTGTAGAGGCTTTGGGCTTCCTTGTAGAAGACGCGGAAGCCCTCGACGCCCGGGTAGTGAATGCTGTCGATGCTCCAGCTGATGTGGAGCCCGTTGCTCGTGGCGGAGACCACGTCTATGGAATGAAGAATGTGAGGTACGGGTAGGGACGTGGTGCCCATCATCCTAGTAGCTCCTCCCCCTCACCTCTTGCTGCCGAGTCTGAAAATACAGAAATCGTTTTATCGATATTATCGATTGTAGAAATCGTAAAAGTCTGAAAATACAGAAATCGTTTTTATCGATATTATCAATCGTTGAAAGTCCAAAAATACAGTAAAGGAATTATTGATGTTACCGATCAAAGAAATTGTATAAGTCACTAACATTAGGGTTTAATATGAAAAGATCTAATCGATCGAAACAATTTTCCCAATTCATCGGAAAAAATATTTAGTGAATCAATATCATCTATCGTAGAAATTGTATAAGTCACTAACAGTAGGGGTGTAATATGAAAAGATGTAATCGATCGAAACAATTTTTCCAATTCATCGGAAAAAATATTTAGTGAATAAATATTATCAATATTATCTATCGTAGAAATCGTATAAGTTATTAACAGTAGGGGTGCAATTGATATGAAAAGAATTGAGTGATGAGATGATTTTTCCAATTTTATTGAAAAAAATATTAAGTTATTTTTTATAATCAATATTATCTATCGTAGAAATTGTATAAGTTACTAACAGTAGGAGTGTAATTGATATGAGAAGGATTGATGGATCGAAATAAATATTAAGTCATTTTTATGTTTTTTAATAGTTTACATGCTTTGGACAAACGAAGCCTCGGCATTGGAATGTTTTTTCTATAAACTTCATTTTATTGAAATTTTTGTAAATGTGAAAGCTGAAAGGAGACTTTGTTGGGCGACTGATTCCTTCTCTGTATTGGTTACGTCGCCTTTACCCTTACAATGCAGGGGCTACTTTCGTCCAAAGCACAAGGATACATGCAAAGATTTTTGAAAACCATCTAAATCCTGTCATGTTGGTATTCATTGGATAGCTCTCACTGAGTACTCTCATATGAGTACCCATTTGCCAGGGTTTCAGTCATTTTTCAGGTTTTTTGCATCATTTTGTATTGACCAAATTAGCCACCAGCAGCATAAGGGTTAAGTGTTTCTGATGAGAGAGTCTTAACAGCTTGTTGATATGTGATCAGCCTAAACCAATATGTGGAAGCTCTGCATCACACACACACCATTATAGGACGTGTAGGAAGTTCATTAACTAATCATGAGCAAACATTGTCAGATTTATTAAACGCAAAGGCTGAAGTGAGGATTCGTTTAAAGCATGATATGATAAAAGGGTATGTGTTTGTGTTGTGTCATCATCAGCATCGTCATTGTCATCATCATCATCATCATCCTCTTCATCATCATTATCATCATCATCATCTTCATCATCATTATCATCACCATCATCACCAGCATAAACATCATCATCACCATTATCATCATCACCATCATCACTATCATCATCATCATCATCATCATCACCATCATCATCACCATCATCATCATCATCATCATCATCATCATCATCTTCATCATCATCATCATCATCATCATCATCATCATCTTCCTCTTCAACATCATTATCATCATCATCATCACCACCATCATTACCACCAACATTACCATTGTCATCATCAGCATCATCATCATCATCACCATCATCATCACCACCACCACCACCACCACCACCACCACCACCATCATCATCATCATCATCATCAACACCACCACCACCGCACAGTGTCTTAGCCAGAATTTGGTAACTGGGTGCCTAAAATTGGCAATCGTAAACTTTTTGGGCATCCAGATTTTTAAGGGGGATCACAATATACTCAGATTTTCACCATAAACATGTATGAATTCATCAAAATAAGGCATAATATGCTTATGCAATGTCATTGGAATCATATGTAGATGAAATAATTCAATTATATGCTTGAGATTAACATTTTAAGAAATTCCTCATAAAAAGTTTTGGGTGTCATGAGGGGTGCTTTTTAAGGGTTTGGGTGTCCAAAAAGACACCCAGACGCCCTGCTGGCTAAGACCATGCCACCGCATCCACCACCACCACCACCACCACCATCATCATCATCATCATCATCATCATCATCACTATCACCATCATCATCATCACCACCATCATCATTATTATCATCATCACCATCACCATCACCATCATCATTGTCATCATCATCATCGTCATCATCACCATCATCATCATCATCATCACCACCACCACCACCTGCCCTGTTTGTTATTTTGCCGCTGAGTTCTCCTCACAATAATCAATGCGTGTCTTCACTCAGTAGAGGCACGTACTGCGCATTTAACCAGCATCACCCTCATCAACCAGGACCAGAAAAAAAAAAGAAATCATCGTCTTGCTTCGCCGAGGCATTTGCTGATCTACATGTTCTCAATATTACACTTGGGCACATAAATTATTCAGGGTCAGCTTCAATTTATGTTTGCTACGCTAAAGGTCAGTGGCGGTTTAGGGCCGGTGGTTTACACACATTAACGGAGAATCATTGCCGGGAAGCACACACCTGCTTATTTCACTGGCTACAATCTACATAGCATTTCTCTCTATAATGGGGGATCATTATCGTGGCAAGGGGGATTTAAGCAGATCATTACCCCTGTGCTCTCTACTTGAAATTATCCATTATATTCACGCAACTTGTGATCCTAAGATTATTAGAAAGATAAATCGGACAAGGAGATTTTTTTGCTAACGTTTTTTGTAGCCGTCATTTCTCATGATCAGTTGTGGAAAGAGGAGGGGTTCAAGAAATCATGCTTTACAATTCAAACCCCTCCGCCCTCTTCAATATTTCAATTCCTGTTAGGTCTGTCTATTGGTCTATAGCCGTGATGAAACTAAATATTGAAAAACAATTAAACAGATCCTCATCAGGACATGAGACACATGAAACTTGTATTTATATATGATGGAAAAATGAAAATCTAGCGTGACTTGGTAATATTAATAAATGCACAACTCTAACACTCTCTTACATCTGTCAATAATTGCCATTGGAAATACATGAGTCGCTGCCCATTGCTAACCCATAGAATGTGTGATTTAGATACCGACGGTACCATCAAAATACGCAGTGCCTTTAAGAGAGAGAGAGAGAGAGAGAGAGAGAGAGAGAGAGAGAGAGAGAGAGAGAGAGAGACAGAGAGACAGAGACAGAGAGACAGAAAGAGACAGAGAGACAGATAGACAGAAAGAGAGAGAGAGAGAGAGAGAGAGAGAGAGAGAGAGAGGAGAGAGGAGAGAGAGAGATGGAGTGAGAGGAGGAGAGAGGAGAGAGAGAGATGAGAGAGAGAGGAGAGAGAGAGAGAGAGAGAGGAGAGAGAGAGAGAGAGAGAGAGAGAGAGAGGAGAGAGAGAGAGAGAGGAGGAGAGGGGGGGGGGAAGAGAGGAAGAGAGAGAGAAGAAGAAGAAGAAGAAGAAGAAGAAGAAGAAGAAGAAGAAGAGAGAGAGAGAGAGAGAGAGAGAGAGTGAATAGATGAGAAGAGAAGAGAAGAGAGAGAGAACTACAAGTGAAGTGAATGATATTATCTTGTACCTGTCGAAACCCCCTTCATTGTTTCTGATACCTAATTTTTTCCTAAAGGTAGATTTAGCTCTACACAAATCAGATTTGGTGTCTGTAATTGCTCTATTCAGTTTCATAAATATCATTAAGTAGATTGTTTATGACCTGAGCTAGGAGGGAAATGAGAATAATTGGAACCTGCAACAACATTGTGATAGTCCTAATATGCCAGACACATACCAGCGTGCAACATAACCACTTCCCAGTTGCACGTTTCATGTGAATTCGACCAATAATGCAATCTGGCAAGCAGAACAAGACCCTAACTCTGCAAGTAATGTTTTTGGGCAGTGGCCTCATAATGTAACTCACCTTTGTTCAAAAGAATGGCGGGTAAGTTGAAATGCTGGCGGGGCTAGTAAATTTAGGGGCAGCTTGCCCAGCTCGGCAAGTAATGTTTTGGAACCTATGTTGAACCCTGTATACTGACTGATGATTTATTTTTACATCAAAATTCTTTATAAAAGCATCTGAATTAATAGAGAGCACTTAATAGAGAAAACTTTCCCAGCCAGACTGAGTTAGCTGAACCCATTTGTTGCTGGTGACTAATTTGGCCAATATAAAAGGATGCAAAAAAACCTGGAAAATGACTAAAAACGCTGGCATATGGGTACTCATCTGAGAGTACTTAGCGAGAGCTATCTAATGAATACCAGCATGACAGGGTTTCGATGGTTTTCAAAGAAAATCTTTGCGTCATTGTGATTAAGACAAAAGTAGCCTCAGCATTGGAAGGGTTAATACAGTTGTGTGAGATTAGTCACTGTTGATTACTTGTTGGTGTCGGTGTCTTTCTGAAGTGAGCCCAGACACAGCCAACCACACATCTACTCTAGCTATCTCACACTATAAACCACCAGTTCCTTAACCCACTGCTTTCCTCAAACCACAAGGACGCAAAGATTTTTGAAAACCATCTCAACCCTGTCATGTAGGTAATCATTGGATAGATCTCGCTGAGTACCCATTTGCCAGGGTTTTAGTCAATTTTTAGTTTTTTTCGCATCATTTTGTATTGGCCAAATTATCCTGCATCAGCATATAATAAGGGTTAAGAAGTCAAGATGGTGTCAGACAATGGCTTTAAATCAAGCAAAACATCCGGAGGGTCTGTTACATCAGATCCGCATTTAACAGTATGAATATGTAGTATGAAATTGCGTTAGTCATACATGTGAATATTACATATTTGTAACAAAAATGTAAATATAATCTATAACTTTAAAGGTTTATCTTTAAGATCCTTAAACATAAGGAGTATATGGGTTAAGTGAAAATGTTAGCATTTTATCATGCTGGTATTTATGTGTTTACCCCTTATCTTACACCTACACTTGACCCTTCCTCACCCCTCTCTCACCCCTTTCTCAACCCTTCTCACCTCAGCCCTTTCCCCCTAGAAGATCTGAAAGAACATCTCTATCTGCGAGGATACCTGGAGATAAAACTAAGAAGTCTATTATGTGTTCTGATACATGGGTGGGGAAGGTTCAGCGAGTTTAAGGTCTTACGACACTTTTGGAAATCTCAGTTTAATTTTCCTGAAATTTTGCATGAGGAAAGAACATAGCACAGTGATCTTCAAAACATCTTAAAATCATGGGGTCATCAACTTAGTTTTTTTTTCACAGATTTTTGAAAAATTAATGCAATTTATGTCACAAACATCACTTTATCCAAAATTGGTGTCTTTCTTTGCCAGATTTATCCCTTCAAAGATACTGACACTGCCTGAAATACTGTTATGCCTTGTTGAAATTATTTTTCTGCTGTTATATGGGAATTATTGGGCAAGATCAAGGAATTCGAGAAACAAGTTTTTAGCCCAAAATTGATATAAGTCAGAATTGCCTAGTTTAATTTTCCCCAATTTTTGTCTACACTATCTACACAATGCCCTAAATAAGAAGACATAAAGAAAATGATAGGTCATCATGTTAATTTTCGAACCACAGATGGTCAAAGTTTGTGAAATAGGACTTTTTTGGGGCAAATTTTCATGAAAATGTTAGAAAAGAGTTACTCAATTGTTACCGCACATGCCCATCCTTATACAAGATATTGGTGAGCATGAGAACCTCATTCTATACACATGAATTATCACACATTATTCCTGAAAACGTGTCAAAACATCAAATTCAATGAATATGGAAATCACTGTAGCCAAAAACAAAAAACTCATAGGATACTGTTTCTAATAGGCAGGGATATTCAGAATTGGTACATATTCAATAGAAATCAATTTCTCCTCAATTTTTCCAGTGATCGTCAGGTAAATTGTAATAAATTATTTTAGTTTGTCCAATACCCAATAGGTGTCGCCGGTATAGAGTATCGTAAGACCTTAACCCTTCCAATGCTGAGACTACTTTCATCCTAATAACTAGGACGCAAAAAAAAATTAAAACCATCTAAACCCTGTCATGTTTTTATTCATTGAATAGCTCTCACTGAGTATTTTCAGGTCAGTACCCATATGCCAGGCTTCCCAGGATTTTCCCAGGGAGTCTCAGAATTTCCTGGAAAGTCTTAGCTAAATATTAACCCATGAATAATCACAGCAGTCAAAAGCAGCCTGACAATTTTGATGAAATCTTACACATGAAAGCATGGTTTGAAAAATAGTTGAAGACGAAATGTTGCTTAAAACATTACCAACATCTCTCCTTCAAATATCATGTAAAACTTTTCTAAATTACAAAGTTATTGTCCAAAGTATCATAAATCCAGACGACAATTTTGAGAAATGGGTAAAGTAGGAGTTCACCCATTCTGCCTGTAGCAGCTACAACCGCCTGACAATTTTGGAAATATCTTTCTAACAAAAGCAATATTTAGAAAATATTTGGAGGAGATTTGTTCAACTGAACTTTATCTACAACTCTCCTTCAAAAACATTGCAAAGTTATGCTTCATTCCAAAATTATTTTCAAAAGTTTGACAGGTCCAGACGACACTGGTCAAATAGATCTGCAAGGCGTGAATGGGTTAAACCAGGCAACTCAGCAATGGCTTGTGTGAAAAGTGTGGTTCAGTGAGAAGAAAGGTACAGATTTATTTTGTTTTGTCTTTATCTTTAAATCGCTCTCAACCTCTTCTCACCCCCATTACACTCTAGATACTCCTGTTGAAAGAAAAGCCCCTACTACATCCACAAGGATATCTTGAGGTAAAAGTGCATGAGAAGAATATAGATTAACCCGTCCATTCCCACTGTTAAACGTATTCAACATCTACATCAACAAGCTTAGAATATCTTGAGGTGGAATTGCAGGAGAAGTGAAACAAATTACCCATTCACTTCCATTGTTAAAGTTATCCAATAATTTTTGAAATATCATAGGCCTAAAAAAGAAATTGTTTGTTTCCTGTAACAATCTGACAGAAAATCAGGGTAGGTAGGTCTGTAGACATTTTTTGCAATATTTTTTTGGTCAAAAATGTGTGTTTTATGCATTTTTTACGTTGATTGGGAGTTGGGAGGGCGGAAAAAAACTTTAGGGTAGGGATTTTTTTGAATAAAAACTTGTTAGGGTAGGGTTACGTACAGAACACAAACAACTTTTTTTTAGGCCTTAATCAAAAGTTTTTTTTCACAAGGACATATATCTGTTATCTGATTGTTCCTGAAATTTAGGAATGCAACTCTAAAATTAAATTGCGTCATTTACATTATAATTCTTTCGAATACTGTAAATTGTTTAATGTTAAAGAGGAATTAATCTTCCCGAATTTAATATTTGCTAAAAACGGTATCTTAAACCATTGTTGTTGGTATGATGTGGCTGATGTGTGTGGGCTGGTAAAATTAAAAACAGCAAATACCCAAAATAGTCATTTTTGGGGAAATAAAAGTCCTGGGGAAATTAATATACCCGTTTTACATTATAAATGTATTTTGTCTTTAACCCATCCATGCCCAGAGATTTCTATGACAAACCTCATCTGAACCTGTGTTACTATGATTGAAATCAATCACTAATTGGAAAAATATTTCAAGGAGAGTTTTTAATTGCTTTCTAATGAAGATTTCTCCTTCAATTATTTTCTGAAAATTGATTTTGTTAGAGAGATATTCCCTAAATAGGTAGACGGTTTTGGGCACTACAAGTATGAATGAGTTAACCCCTGTGCTGCTTGGGCCACTTTCGCCCAATGCACAATAAGGCAAAAAAAAATATGAAAATCATCAAAATCCTGTCATGTTGGTATTCATTTGAAAGCTCTTTCGGATTACTATCAGATATGGACCCAAATGTGCCAGAGTTCCAGTCATTTCTCAACTGTTTTGTCAGCATGTCATATTTACCAAATTAGCCATCAGCATCAAAAGGGTTAGTTAACCTATTCTGGTCCAGAATGGGTTGATGTCTGGTGCTACTATAGGGTCTTAATGGGCAGCTGACACACTCAGACTACAGGGTAGATTATAGCCTGGTTCTCAGGCTGTCAGTGTGTTAGGTATAATGCCCCCACCACTATACATACTTTTCCCTATCTAAACCTAGTATTCTATTTTGTGAAAATCCCACCCCATGCAGCAAGAAAGCTTCAAAAACCTGCCCATGTACATCCCTTGACAGCTGAATGTCACAGCCATTTACTAATTAATGAGGAAATTTCAGTCCATTAAACATGCAGATGGAGAATGCCTCAATCGTTAATATACCTCCTGCATTGTTCATACACCAGAAATGTCATTGTCAACTCTGATATCGCAAAAAGAAATATTTTTTGGGGGAGGTTAGAAAATTGGAACTCATGGGTACTCATCTGAGAGCTATCTAATGAATACCCATATGACAGGTTTTAATTTTTGGACAAAAGTAGCCTTAGCATTGAAAGGTTTAAAGCACTAGCCTAGTGTCTACGCCAGGATCAGAATATCGCACTATCGCAGTATACTGAAGTGGTGAGTGGAGAGTCCTTTTGCATTGGCATCCCTTACCGTCAAGCCAGGTAGTGTACAGGCCTTATTGTCAGTCAGCATTCAGGGAAAAGTTGTATCATTAACAATGATATAGCGGTATACAACCTTTCAACGGCGGTATTGGATACACCATCTAAACCTAAAGGCTACTGCTGCTTCAACAGTCTGCAGGCGGTATAAGGTTGTATTAAGGTTGGGGAAGATACCGCTTTTTATTATGTCACTGATGTGGCAAGTGCACATGATGAAATGTATAGCCTGATACTATCCATGATACTATCCATGGGTAGGCTCCTTAATTTTTATACTGGCTATCCGCTTGTAGGCAGTTCCTCGTTTCTCGAACTATCCATGATAGCTGACAGACAGTGAACCATACAGTCTTCTTTACTAATGGTTCCTCGGACTTTCTTGGAAATCCTTAGAAATTCTTTGGTATTGAAAGCTTCTTTTAAACATATTTGTAAGGATGTTTATGTACACTCCTTACCTGAATACTGTAGAATGGCTAGTTTTTCCATGAGTATTATTTTCCTGTTTTTTCCCGAATGCTTTCAAACAGGAATAAACAACACAGGAAAGAACAATACAGTGCATGTCCGGACTTAATAAACACAGAGAAAACCTGACCTTAGTTTAATAGACTATACTCTTTGGTATACTAAAATGTAGAATATACATAAAATGGGAAAATAAGAAACAGAAAAAAATTGTCTTCTCTTCGGAAATATTAGAAATAGAAACACCCAAAAATTAAAGTTTAGGGAAAATTGTTACACGGAAAAATTAGTCATTCTACAGTATAGCTGAGACATCCTGGGAAATTCTGGGACTTTCCAGAAAGATCCTGGGAACTGTTGGTTTTCTTCCAGATTTCATTTTAAGTATGGGCTACCTTCTCTTAGCAGGATCTAAGTGCTATAGGTTCAATAGCCTCTGGGGCTCCCACATCATATTAAATTCCTGTGAAGATATATAGTGTAGTGACTGTTGGAGTGATATTACATATGGCCAGAGTGGTCTATTTGTAAATATATATTTATAAATAGATTCTCCCTGATATGGCATATTAATAAACGATAGTAGGTGGACAGCTAGTTAGGAGAGAACCTTCATGTCTTGCACTCAAGGCCCCCACACAACTTTTCTTTTAGGCCTTACACAGAAATCATGGATAATGCTATGCACTGTGACTTCTTGGGAAGGTTTTTGGCAGATACTCCTAGTTTAGAGTGCACCACAGTGGAATATGGTACTTACAGCATAAATATTTAGCAGCTGTTTTGAAACTGGGGGGGGGGGGGGGGGGGGGGGGGGGGTGAATACAGTACAGCACTCACCTTATGTTAGGGCATCTGGAAATGAACTTAGGCCAGTATGTGGGAACCTTTTGTAGGCCATCAGGGAAGATCCTTACCATTGGACTGAGTTACCCTCTTTAAATAAAGATTATTATTATCATTATTATTATTATTATTATTATTATTATTAGTATTATTATTATTATTATTATTATTATTATTATTATTATTATTATTATTATTATTATTATTATTATTATTATTATGTATAGCCAGGATTTAGAAAGTGGGTGCCAAAACTGCCAATTGCAAAATTTTGGGGCGTCCTATTTTTCAAGGGAGACCACAATATACCCAGGCTTGAGATTACCCTATCACGCACTTGAGGGTATACTGTTAGTGCAGTAATCTCTACCACTCTGTACACAATAGATCAACTGATTTCACAACAAACTCTAACCTTTCCAATGCTGAGGCTGTTTTCGTGCAAAGCACAAGGATACAAAACCTTTTGAAAACCATCTAAACCCTGTCATGATGGTATGCATTGGATAGCTCTCACTGAGTACTCTCAAATGAGTACCCATTTGCCAGGGTTTCAGTCACTTAAAAAAAAAGTTTTTTTGCATCATTTTGTATTAACCAAACCAGCCACCAGCAGCGTAAGGGTTAATCCTTCATGCCTGTAGTACCCAAAACTGCCTAACTATTTTGGTGATATCTCTCTGAGAATTTTCAGAAAATATTTGAAGAAAAGATGTTCATCAGAAACTAATTAACAACTCTCCTTCAAATGTTTTTCCACTTTGTGAAAAATTACAAAATTAATTGCAAAATTATTATAGGTCCAGACGACACTTGTCATCCTTCCATTCATTCATTCATTCATTTGTTGGTTCATTCATTTATTTATTCATTCATTCCTTTATTCATTCTTTCCTTCATTCATTCTTTCACTCAGTCATTTGTTCATGCATTCATTCATTCATTCATCCATCTCTCCATTTATTCATTTATTTATTCATTCTTTCTTTCATTCATTCATTCACCCAACTCTCCATCCCTCCATTTATTCATTCATTCATTCATTCACTCATTTATCCATCCATCCATCCATCCCTCCATTTATTCATTGGTGTGCTGCTCCATTATGTAACGGTAGGTGACTATATAGGTCTTGTTATGTTCCAGCTGTAATTTATTCATACAGTGTTGATGTTATTACCTCTACTAAGGACGTATTATGAAGGACTCGGCATTCACAAACTCAGGACAATAAGGCCAACTGGAAATACAATGAGGTATAGTCTCAGCCTGCAGGGCGCCTGGGTGTCATTTTGATGTACCATAGTCTTAGCCAGAAGGGCCTGTGGGTGTCATTTGGACGCACCATAGTCTTAGCCAGAAGGGCCTGTGGGTGTCATTTGGACTCTCAATATCCTCATAATCACCCCCAGGGCACCCGAAACTTTTTGTCAGTAATTTCATAAAATGCTAATTTCAAGCAAATAATTGAAGTTTTCCCACTTCAACATATTTCCCATGGCATTTTATGAGGATATAATGTCCCACTTCGACAAGTAAGTACATGTTTATGGTTATGTTCTGAATATATTGTGGTCTCCCTTGAAAAATAAGATGGCCAAAGGCTTCACGATGTGGAATTTTGGGCACCCAGTTTCTAATTCCTGGTTAACCCTTCCAATGCTGAGGCTACTTTCATCAAAGGCACAAGAACATAAAAATTTCTGAAAACCTTTCAAACCCTGCCTTGTTGGTATTCATTGGAAAGCTCTTGCTGAGCCCTATCAGATGAGTGCCCATTTGCCAGGGGTTTCTTCATTTTCCAGCTTTTTTCGCATCATTTCTATTGACCAAATTAGTCACCAACAGCACCAGGGTTAAGACCCTGCACTGAGGTCACCTAAAAGGGGCTTATCCAGGGTTATTGTATTGGGGGCTGTTCTATAATGGGGGGGGGGGGGGGGGGGGAAAGGTTAAGGAAAATCATGTTGAATTATTATGATTATTATCATTATTATTATTATTATTATTATTATTATTATTATTATTATTATTATTATTATTATTATTATCATTATTATTATTATTGTTATTATTATTATTATTATTATTATTATCATCATTGTTATTATTATTATTATTATTATTATTATTATTATTATTATTATTATTATTATTATTATTATTATTATTATTATTGTTATTATGCTTCGGTCAAAAGGATTTCCAGGGAGCCCAATTGCAATTGCATGAACTATTCATATGTATTAATAGAAACATTGATAGAGGTCAACTATTTATCATGAAAATCCAAAAACTGAGTTCAGGTTTTTTTAATTTCCATTCTTCAGTTGTAACCGTTAAAGCCAGCTGTTCTGATTAGTTAGTGACTCAGCCCTCAATGTAAATATGTATCTGTAGCATCGAGCGTTCTGATCAAACAACACTAAATGTCATTGCTATGTGTTAAATCCATTCATGCCTGGAGATCTCCTTTGAATGACGTCTGCTTGTCTAACACTTTTCCAAATTAATCACAAATTAAGCATGAATCTATGAATAATTTTATAGATTCGTTAATATAGTTCTGATTAACATTTTAAAATTCAAAGATTTTAAGTTTGCAAGGAGAAGTTTTACTCCGAACTTTATCAACAACACTCCTTTGAATTTCGTAAAATCATTCCTAATTCTGAAGATATTCTCAAAAATACCAGAGATCCAGAGATCGTTTATACTTTTGACAATAACTTGGGAATTGGAAATGATTTTATTTCAAGAAGAGTTGTAGGTTACGTTCTAATTGACATTTCATCTTGAATATATTTTCCCATTATGTTTTTGCCTGCAAGATTTCACCAAAATTGACAGGCTGCTTTTGGCTGCTTTGAGCATGAATATGTTAACTCATTTACACTCAGAACCGCCAAAAGAGGCCTGATGATTTTAGAAATATTTTGCTTATGAAGGCATTATCTTGAAATTATTAGGAGAGATGTTCATCAGAAGCCAAACAACAACTCCCCTTCAAATATTTTTGCGAACTTATGCGTCATTCAAAGTTATTTTCATTCAAAGTTATTATGAGAGTATATATAGCAGACGATACCTTCTAGAGAATCTCTGACTGTTAATGGGTTAGATTTTAACTCTTCCAAACTCGTCCTAAGTACAATGACGCAAATTCTTTTATTCATTTGAAAGCGCTCGCTGAGTACTCTCAGATGAGTACCCATTTGTTACGCTTTCGGTCATTTTTCAGGTTTTTTAGCATCATTTCGTATTGGCCAAATTAGCCACCAGCAGCATAAGGGTTAATGTTTTAGCTGTGTCCTGTGTCCATAGCATGTGAATTGATGGCAAACACTGCAGGGCCTGGCCACATGTTTTCAATAAGACACCCGGGACAGGAGACGC